>FR990122.1:15624400-16089683 GCA_905404295.2 Ochlodes sylvanus | reverse complement strand
TCCATGCATATCAAATTCACGTCGCTTCCCGAATCTATCAAAGCCTTTGTTGTTACGCCTCCAATACAAATATTTTTCACCGGCACGCCATCTTTGTATATGTTAGTGACATCTGTGACATTGACATCCACTGTTTGCATGACGTTGACATCTTTCATCGACAATGTTGTATTTGACGTTTGCGATATCGATCCCGATCCTCTTCCGTCATTGGTCGCTTGCGCCGTCTCGCCTGTGGACCAATGGTAAGCCTCGCTGTCATAGCTTTGCTTTTCTTCCCTCTCATTGGTCGCGATTGTGAACATCGTCTTCCGAACAGGCGCGCCAATATTTGAATGTCTCGCCGCCGCCGTAGTTGTAGGTGGCGCTGTCGCTGCTGCGCTTCCCGTAGCTGTGGCTGTGCAATGTCGTCCAATATGGCCGCTTTTGTTACACCAGAAGCACTTTATGCCTTTTCCACATTCACTAGCCAAATGACCAGGTTCTCCACATTGGTAGCAACGACGCACACTTATTTTTTCAGGCCGTTTTTCAGTATGCCGCCTCTCTTCTTGCTTCGTAAACATCTTGCTTCACATTTTTTCGTAATTTAACAATTTTTCTTTGAACACTGAGTATGTCGTCACGCCGTACAACATAGACTTGTTTACCTCACTGTCTACTATGCCGTCGACGATGTATTGTATTGATACGTAATCCGGAAATTTTGCCCTTTTTCCCAATTCCTTCATTGTGAGCATGTATTGATAGTAAGTTTCTTCTTTTCGTTTCTTTCGGGCCGCCATCAACTGGTGCATTTCCTTTGCGTTAATTTGATCCGGAAATTCCTTTTGTAATGCCGCCTTGAGCTCCGCATAGGTTTTGAAAACTTTTCTGATTTTAACCACAGGGCCGCCGTCCCCGTAAGCGTTCTGCGTGCAATGATAAGCGTTTGTTGCGGCGTGAGGTTAAAAATCTCTGCGTTATCCTCGATGTCTTCACAATATTTACTTGATGAATAGGTTTTGTCATCGCCGCTGAATTTTGTTATGCCGTGCAACGCCGTTATATCGAACGCCGCCGACATTGAACCAGTCGCGGAACCGGTTGAAACCGCCGCCGCCGTCGCGTCTTCAGTCTTATTTTTGCTGTCTGCTGGCATCTTCCACTTAAATCTTCGTAAATAACTTCTTAATCGTCGTCACCAGCCCAGCAGGAACAGTAACACATAAGATAAGATGACTTTTTTCGCACACGCACACCGCGTAGCACACCGTCCGCGTCGTCGTCGGTTGACAGCCGAAGAAATTTTCACAATCCCGGACGAGCCCCCAAAATATTTGTGGGATTCTTTAATAAAAACTTCTTCGGTATCGGTTTATTGTTTTATTTTCCTCGTTTTACTGCTTTAACACCTTAATTCTATTTATTTAACTTCGTAGCACCTTTACACCGTTCTTGCACCTTTCACTTCCCTCATACGTCCACCTCTCTTACGTCACTGTCATCTGTCCTGTCATCCGTCCTTCATCCACAGCGTTCCGTTCCTACATATATTATATAACATTACAATAGTTATAGACTATAGTAGGTACAAAAGTTTAAAAAAACAAAGTACAAAAGCATAAAGGCGTACGTAAGTAGGTACATACTATTTAGTACATTTAACTACTTGATGCGTGTCCTTAGTGTTGATAATGAATAAGTACGTAATATTTGGTGCTTGTTTTCAGTATAAAAACGGTGTGTTGCTATTATTGCATCAATCCGGTTCTTTGTGATAAATACGTCGCAAAGAAACGCATTGAACATCGACTCCGTTCATACTTTACCTACTACCTCAATATTTGTTAACATTCTTGCAGCGTAAACGTATTTACCTACCTACATACTCGAACTATAATAATTCAATATTGTGTGTTTATTTATTACACAACAGTAGATATTTATCTTGTAATATAACATTACTTATACATAACTATACTTTAATACTATTTGTAATTGAGTTTCGGTAGCGGTTACCTTTTGTCAAAATGTCGAAATATAAGAAAGGTGAATGTAGTGGACTGTATAATAGATTAAGGAGACAAGGTGACGTGGATAATTTGGAGACTGGGATACTGGGATAATAACGGAAACGACTTGCACTGACTAAACACGGACTCTAATATAAAGAAAAGAATTACAATACTTCAATACAACAATGGCTTAAACTTTAACTTTACAACACTCAGTAGCTAATGCGAGATCTAACAATTCAACTCAACTCGTTGGTTCGCGTCAACTCGTTGGTTCTTGGTTCGCGTCAACTCCCCGTTTGCGTTTTTTTTTTTTTTTTCGTCCAAGAAAAAGACACCCTCAGGAGAGGGAGGCGGAGAATGCTCATAGCATACCAACGCAGGTAGTCTGCGTTGGTTATGTGGGACTCTTACCCACTAAACTCCGCCTTGGGGGATGGCTTTGGCCCTGTGGCCTCTAAGCCTTCATCGGAAGCGACCACGCATGGAGAGGCGGGGCGCAAGTGGTGCCCTTTAGGGGCAACCGCTGGAAGTTAACTGTTGTTTATCGGGAGGTTACTTGTGTCATCGCTAGGATGAACACAAGTGAACGTAACTACTTCAGTTGAATCTCGGGCAGCCAAGAGGCGGTCCAAGTCAGCCGTCAGTTGGTTAGAAGGGTCCTGGAGGATACATCTAGGCCTCCGAACTCTGTGACCGGACGGAGGGGGCGCGGTATAATCAGCTGCCTCCCTTGCAAGTGGGTTTGTGTGCTCCTCTAAGGCTTTGAAGAAACTCTCAGAGAAGCTTTTAATGGATTGTTGGATAGTAGGGAGTTCTAGGTCCCTGTGAAGATCTGCATTCCTAACGCACCAGTGCGTGTCGGTTGCTCTACGAAGGAAGAGGTTTTGGACAACCTGCAACCTGTACATGAGTGGGGGGGCCGCGTGTGCGAAGACAGGGGCGGCATATAACAGTACCGGTCGGATACAGACTTTAAAGAGCGTTCGCTTGTTTCTGAGGGACATTTTACTATGCCTACCTAACATACAGTTGAGGCGGCCCATGTAGAATCGGGCTGATTTGGTCACCCTGGTGATGTGAGGACCGAAGGTGAGTCTAGAGTCGAGGGTCACTCCCAAATACTTGGTGTGTGCCCTCCAAGGGACTGGGGTACCCGAGAAGCGGATGAGTGGGTCATCGAGGCCACGTCGGGGTTTATGATGGAAGCAAACCGCGGAGCTTTTGTCCGGATTGACCTCGATGCGCCATTTCTGAAACCAGTCCGCCAGCTCGTTGACCGAGTGTTGGACTTTATTGACGGCCGACTCTAGCCTCACTCCCTTAAAGTAGAGGACTGTGTCGTCGGCGAAGAGGAATAATTGAACACCGTTTTGCGGAATGGGGATATCGTTTGTGTACGATATAAACAGTAGAGGGGCTAGGACTGAGCCCTGGGGAACCCCTGCCCTCAGGGAGCGCGGGGAGGATAGTGTGCCTTCGTGGCGGAAGCGGAAAGTTCGTTCGTTGAGGTAAGAACCTATCAAACGTACTAATCGGTCAGGGAGGCCTAGGCGGTGGAGCTTATATATAAGTCCACCATGCCAGACCTTATCGAAAGCTTTGGCTACGTCGAAAAAGACTGCGACTGTTTTTTCCCGTTTGGGATAGAAACCGCTAAGTATGTATTCTACCATGCGGTGAACTTGTTGGGGACATGAGTGTTTGGATCGAAAGCCGAATTGCTGTGGAATTATTAGGGGTGGTCCGTCCGTCGACAGGAGGTGCCCTCTTAAGCGTGACTGTATGACCCGTTCAAAGACTTTACCTATTGCCTTGAGGAGGCTGATGGGGCGGTGATTTGACGGAATATTTAGGGGTTTTCCGTGCTTCGGGATCCCTATTACAATGGCTTCTTTCCATGCAGTTGGAAAGTGGCAGTGTTCAAAGCAAGCGTTGAACAGTAAAACTAATAAAGTGATGACCTGCTCGGGGAGATGTTTGAGCGCGACGTTTGAGATACCGTCGGCTCCTGGGGCTTTACGAGGTTTCAGGCCATTGATGATGGTCTTAACCTCTTCCGAGTTTGTTAGTATTGGATCGGCGGTGATTGGTAGCGAGTTCATATGACGAATCTCGTCCTCCACCGTTGTGACGTGTTGAGGGATGCAATGTGGGCTGGGAGCACATTGCGCGGCTATGCTATCTGCAAAGCAATCGGCTTTCTCCTCGTCCTCGAAGGCATTGCTGCCGTCGGGACGGATAATGGGCGGGGTACTGAGTTTAGCGTCTATTCGAAGGGCTTTAGCCACTCTATAGTACGCTGTATGAGAGGGAGTGATGTCTGTCATGAGTGCGTCCCAGTTGGAATTCTGCTCTTCAGAGAGTCGAGCTCGCACTTTACGCTGTAATGCGTTGGCTCGCCTTCTAAGGTCGGGTGTTGGATAACGCGCGGCTCTCCTAAGAGCAGCGTTCTTTTTTTGGATTAGGATTTTGACGTCGAGGGGTAGCTTTCGGTTGGGAACCTTAACCACCCGTTCGTTGTCATGGAGAGCGGATTGGATCGAATGAGTAAGGGTGTTGACTGAGTTGTCTATTTTGGTCGGTCTGTTATAGTGATCGGCCGCGATTGTAAGCGGTGAGTTTGGGTCTTCAAACTTAGTAATGAGGGATTTTTTGAAGCCTTCCCAGTTGGTGAAGGTTTTAAAGCGGGTTGATGGAGCGGGGGCTGATGGTCCGAGCTCAAGGGAGACAGGGCGATGGTCTGAACCTAAGTCGTCGAGTACGTCTATCGCTCTCAGATGGAGGGCGATTTCTTTTGTCAGGGCAAAGTCTAAAATATCGGGGGGGATGGACGAGGTTGTCTGGGTAATGAGTGGGAGAGGATGGGAATAGGACTTCTAAGCCCTTGTTCTCAGTAACTTGGAGGAGTTTTTTGCCATTTAAGTTGGTGGTGCGGCAAGTCCAGTCGGTGTGTTTGGAGTTGAGATCTCCAAACAGTATAACCGAATCTCCTAACGAGAGGATGGCCTCTATGTCGCTTTGAAGAATCGGTTTGCAAGGGTTGTAAACTGAGGCAATGATAATGGACGGGTGTCCAGTCATGCCCAGCTTACAAACCGTGGCTTCCAAGTTAGTGAGAGGAGGAGTAGGGATAGGGGAGCAGTGTAGTGCTTTCCTATAGTAGATGGCAGTGCCGCCGCCAGCCCTTTGGCCGTCGGTTCTGTCATCCCGTATTAGGGAGAAGCTGGGAATGGATAGACGCTTGTTATTGGGTCGGAGATGGGTTTCTTGGATTAGCAACAGGTCTATTTCCTTGTTGCGAACAAACTGTCTAATTTCTAATAGGTTGTTGCGTAGACCGCGCGAGTTGAAGGAGACAAGCGAAATGCCTTTGGGTCTTACCCGACCGGCAGAGACGGGGAGAGCGCTAGTTGCTGTTGTTGCTGATTGCATTTAATCTAGACACATGATTAATTCGGCATGCTCGCACATTGCGACCAGCCTTTCATCGCCACTAGTGGCTTTCCTAAGCTTCTCGGCCAGTATAACCAGCTCGGGAAGCCTGCCTTTGATGGCCCTTAAGGCGGGAAGCAGGGATTTGAGGTCCTCTGCATAACTGCCATTGGGAGCGGCCGGCTGTGAGGCGCGGGGGGCGCGGGGGGCGCGGGGG
Organism: Ochlodes sylvanus; assembly: GCA_905404295.2. NCBI lineage: Eukaryota > Metazoa > Arthropoda > Insecta > Lepidoptera > Hesperiidae > Ochlodes > Ochlodes sylvanus. The sequence goes on along the minus strand of FR990122.1, from coordinate 16,084,034 downwards.
GCGCGGGAGGGAGCGGATGCTTTGGGAGGCACGATTTGGGGCTTCCAAGGATTGGAGGACGGGAGGGGAGGCCCTGGGCGAGCATTGGGAGTCCCTAGTTGAGGGAAGTTGTCGTCTGTCATTGGCGGTGGAGCCGCCTTTGACTGGGAGTCCGTCTTAGGGCCTGTCGTTTGCCTTTTGATAGGTTTCTGGGCCTTGGGACGAGGGGCTATGGGGCAGCCGCGATAGTTGGCTGGGTGACCGGATTGGCCGCATAGGACGCAAGCCGGGGGATCGGGGTCATCGCGAGTGCGAGTGCATTCTTTGGTGCTGTGGGGAACGAGGCATTTAACACACCTGTAAGAGGCTGTGCAGTTGCGGGCCGCATGGCCGTAGAGCTGGCAGCGATGGCACTGCCCAGGGAATAAACTCAAACTCAAACTCAAACTCAAATCATTTATTTCATGTAGGTATGATGCATACACTTATGAACGTCAATTTTTTGCATTTACCACCGTTTCGCTAAGGTGCCTTTAAATATTGATTTTTTAAATCTTTGAGGAGAAAAAGAAACGGCGAAAGAAACTCCTCGGCACATCTTTTAAAAAAAAAAAAAAATAATGCTAGATTACAAATTTTATACCTACATACAGATACATACATACTAACATGAGTAAAACTGGTCGCAGATGTCTATGTCCAAGCATCTTTGTCATTAATATATTCTTCTACTGTATAATAACCTTTCTCTATTAGTCGTGTTTTTACATGTTTCTTAAATATTAGTAAGGGCAAATCAATAACAGACTTTGGTAACTTATTAAACAAGCGTACACCGAGCCCCACAAATGACCGCTGGACCCTACGAAGGCGGTACGAGGAAGTCACTAAATGGTGCATATTTCTAGTTTGCCGATCGGTAATATCGGATTTTTGTTTATAACAACTCAAATTTTTCCTAATAAAAATTAAATTGCTATAAACATATTGGGAAGCTACAGTTAGTACATCAATTTCTTTGAATTTTTCACGCAGTGATTCGCGTGATTTTAATTTATAAATTGCCCTAATAGCTCTTTTCTGTAACACAAAGATTGTTTTAATTTCCGCTGATTTACCCCATAGTAAAATACCATATGACATAATACTATGAAAGTAGGCAAAATAGACAAGCCTTGCTGTTTCAACGTCCGTAAATTGCCTTATTTTTCTTATAGCATAAACAGCCTTGCTAAGTTTACCCGCAAGTGTCGCTATATGGGACCCCCACTGGAGCTTACAGTCTAAAGTTATCCCCAAAAATACTGTACAACTTTCCATATTTAATATTTCCTTATTCAATTTAATGTCCTTATTACCGCTTTTAACATTTGGCAATGCAAATTCAACGCATTTCGTTTTATTGGCGTTAAGAACTAAGTTATTAACAGAAAACCAGTATGAGATATGGGCGAGAGTACTGTTCACATCGTCAAAATTTATTTTATCTCTATTAGTTTTAAATATAAGTGAAGTATCATCTGCAAACAGTACAATATCAGCATACTTACTAATATGAAACGGAAGATCATTTATATATACTAAAAAAAGGAATGGGCCCAAAATTGAACCTTGTGGGACACCAATCGAAACTTGAGATCCTGATGATTTAGCTCCGTTTATACAGACACTTTGAACCCTACGATTTAAGTAGGACGATATTAGTTCAAGTGCTTTATTTTTAAGGCCATAATGACCCAATTTCAAAAGTAGTGTTTCATGTTCTACACAATCAAACGCTTTCGAAAGATCACAAAATACACCTATAGCGTTCTGCGATGCTTCCCAGGCCTCGTATATATGATTCAAGAGCCTAGCACCCGCATCTATTGTACTACGACCTTTAGTGAACCCATACTGCTCATTATGAAGTAGATTATTGGCAGAGAAATGAGTAATCATTTGATTTAACATAATTTTTTCAAAAACCTTGCTGAGTGTCGGTAAAATAGCAACTGGTCTGTAATTATTAACATCTGTTCTATCTCCGGACTTCCAAAGTGGTATTATTTTACTATATTTCATAAGATCGGGAAAAGTCCCCAGATCTACGCAATTATTAAAGATTACAGCTAGGTGAGGGGCTACAACATCTAATATATTATTTATTACTTGTACAGATATCCCCCACAAATCTCCTGTTCTTTTGTTTTTCAAAGATTGGAAGGTTTTAATTATCTCAGTCGTCGTAGTATGTTTGAATTCGAACAGAACACTACATTTACCAACGAGCCCTCTTAAGAGGGTATATGCTGTTGCCGGAGAAGATTGAAGGGAGTTTGTTAATGAAAGTGGTATATTTCGGAAGTAATCTTCAAAAGCGTTTGCTATCTCGTTATCAGAGGTGATTTTGTTGTCGTTAATACTTAGTTCAAAATTACGGTCATGTGATTTAGTGGTACCGGTTTCATCACTAATGACATCCCAAGTAGCTTTTATTTTATTGTCGGAGTTTATAATTTTACCTTTAATATATAGCGACTTAGCATGTATGCAAACGGTTTTAAATATTTTAGAATATGTTCTCACATGTTCGTGGAACGCCGTACTATGATTATATTGTTTTTCATCATATAGTTCATAAAGCTTGTTCCTACTTTTAAAAATGCCCTTAGTAGCCCAATCATTGAATTTACTTTCTTTATTTACCTGCATAGACTTAAATTTAAAAACTGTTAAATTCTTCATTAATATTTTTGAATAAAGTGTTATAGTGACATGAAGGATCACTTTGGTTAAAAGCAGACGGATTATTAATAATTTTAGAAGAAATTCGGTCTTTAAAAATTAATAGTTTATTTTTGGTTATAGGTCTGCATTTTATTAATTTATTATTTTTATTTAGCTGGTTAAAAATAGAAATTTTTTGTCCACAGTGATCGGACCTTAAATTGTTGATTATTTCTTTTTCTACAATTGAGCAGTTACAGAATATGTTGTCTAAACATGTAGCTGATGTAGCTGTTATTCTAGTGGGTTCAGTGAAAAGTGGAATCAAATTGAAACACTTAAATAAGTCCAGCAACCTAACAGTTATGGACGTCTGTACAAGAGTATCCACATTAAAATCACCACATACAATTAATTCTTTTCTTGATGTGCACACTCGCTTAAGTACATCCTCCAGCGAATCTTCGAAAGAGTTAAAGTCACCAGACGGGGGCCGGTATACGCAAACTATTATAAAACGCTCCAGTTCTACACAGGCCAGTTCAATAGTGCGTTCAACCGAAAGACTCACTATATCTTTTCGATTTTTACAGGATATGTCTTTGTGAACTAATATAAGTGATCCACCGCGAATTGCAGTCCTTCTACAGAACGCACTTGACACAATATGATTATATAACTTAAAACTAGTTTGAAAGCTTGACAGCCAATGCTCACTGATGCATATGACATGTACATTGAACTTTTTAATAAATAATTCAATTTCTAATTCTTTGCCGGAAAAGCCTTGTATATTTTGATGCACAATGTTTAAACTAGATGGCTTTTCCTTTGTCTTATTATTTAGTTTAAATTATTTTCTGTACATACATTAGTACAGTTGTCCAAGACAGAAATAGTGGTACTACTACCACAATCTAAAAATGTGTCAATAGACTTTGTTACACTACATGTAACCGCATCATTTAAGTTATAAGCTAACAATGTAGCTAAATTCCGCTTATATTTTACTGGCAGATACATAGTATCCCTAGTCAACTTAAACATAGAAATTATCAAAATAAAATATAGCATCGCTATGATGATTCGTCAAGTTATACAGTGTTTGATTTAGTTTGTATATATGTTCATTTTGTATCACACTTAGGTTGTTAGCGTATGGAAAAGCACATATTACAAATTTACACTTTGTACTCTCATGTAATAATATTAACTTTTCAACACTATTAATAATTTGCCTTTTTTTAACATTCAGGCTATCACCGATCATCAAAACTATACTAGTGTTACTGTCTAATTTATGGGCATCAATTTGACCTACTAAGTACTCGAAGGTGGCTCCTGGTGAGCACATGTTTATAACAGAATGTGTAAGGTGCGAGCTTATAATGGACCCAAATTGCTTTCCTAGGCTGTCACTAATAATAATGGTTTTTTTATCTGACTTAATCTTTTGGGGCATGTTGAGTGGTACATTCTGCATGAAACTTTCATTCTGCACTGCCAGAGCACATTGACAGCTATAATTGTCCCGGTTGAATTGTTTGTGGGACAATGACTCAAACCTTTCCATATTGTCATTACAGACTTCCAGGAGGTTGTCAAAAGATGTAATGTGTTCCTTTATTTGTTCTTGTGCTTTTGTGTACATATTGGTCATATTATGTAATGATTTTTCTAAGCTGTCTATTTTACTCTGATGTTGCAGAAATTCAGCATCATGGAGGGACCTATTTTGTTCCAGTTCAGACTGCAACAAGTTGATTTTTTTAACTAATGATATACATTTTTTTTTGCTCTGCCCCAGCTGCTGTATACAATTTTTTTGTTTAACTAGTTTTTGAGTTTTACATAAAAAATTCTTAATTTTAATATACTTTTTTAATTTGTTACGACTCTTAAAGAGTACAGCAGGTTTAACAAAAGGTTCTAATGAGTTATCATTTGAAGTTAAGTCAATAACAGTGGGTAAGGTTGCTTTACAATAGGAACCGCAGTCGACAAGCTCGCTGAAGAGGCTCTGAGTAGCATCACATTCCTGAGACTCCTTTAATTGTTCTAATTGAGTCATCGTCTTATTAGCCTCATGTAGACTTATCTCAAGCTCTGTGATGCGATTCAAAGCCTTCTCATGCTCATAACTACATTGGGTGTAGGAGTCAACAATATATTGTAGCTTATTTTTTTGCTCCAAGATGTCCATATATTCCTTGTGAAGGTCAGAGAGCTGCTTCTTGTACTCGGTGTTTGATTTAATAATCTTAGTAATTTCCGCTTCACTGTCTTCCCTCTCTTGTAATAACTGAGCATTGATGTCCTTAGAGTTTTTAAGCTCTTTAAGAGCCAGCTTGAGTTTTGACTCCATTTCCTTGTAAGCAACTTGCCGGGTCATCATGTTTGGGATTTTAGTAATAAATATTTACTGAAATAAAATAGTTTATATTAGCACCTTGTCTGCAACAGTGTTTGATCGCTACTTTTTAGAACTTGACTTATGTTTAGGTAATTAAACCGGGATAGATTAATAGTATTGTATACTTATATTAAAATAAAGTTTAATTATTAATATTACTAAAAGTATCCTAATAATAATATTGGAGGCCTATCGTATATCTGTTGAGCAGTGTGAAAGGGTAATGTGTCTGAGGCAAAGAAGTATTTGTCATCAAATTTTACTTCCACAGTTAGTCAAGCAAAACGAGACAAATAGATGCGCCGGTGTATAATTTGACGTGTCTCAACTCAAGATTTGAGATGATGTAAAGAGGATGATGTAATGGACGTTTTATCTAAATACTTAATAGAGTATATTACGTTAACAAGAAAACAATAAAACAATACTCCCCAGGTTTAATTCCGTTGCAAATTCGAATATTGAGGATGACAGTTTCGACCGGCGACTGAGTGAGTGCAGTAATCCAATGAGTTCCGTGCGCACGTCGTTAAATTCCTTATATCACATATATATACAAACTAACACTCGGTAAATAATCCTATTTACAAGTTTTGAATGTAATTAACACGCAAAATTAAAATAAATTACAATTTTAATAAAGGAGCTACGTATAAGACGTTTAGCTGGCAGTGTTGCCAGTTTGAACTTCAAAACCCGCTTCATACCCGTTTGTTTGGGGGTTCGGCTGTGATACCGTGTAATCCGCATACCGTGCGTTGGACGCGGAAGATATTGGTCAAGTAAGGCAAATAAGGCGACATTGGTCAAGATAACCAGAGCTAGTGGGTGTTGCTTGCCGGAGCGGCTGTGCATCTTATGCACCGCCTCGACCGGGAGGCCTTGGGCTAAGAGGTCGTCGTGAATGGCCTCATTGGCCAGTTCAAAGGGGACGCCGCGGAGGACGGCTTTGACCTTGCGCTCCTCCTGCCGAGGAGGAGGGAGTGCGAATGATATTTGATATCGGCGTGAGAGAGAATCCGCGTGAGAGCGCGGAAGTCGTCGGTGGTCGGTACGGTGATTTTAATAGATTGTTCGATCGGCGCAAAGGCGGGACACATGGGTCCACTGGGATTTGTCGCGGAGGAAGATATTCGGGGGGGTTTGACGCGCGGGATTCGCGGCCCGCAGCGCGTTGCCGGCTTGGCCGGTTTGCGCTTCTTGAGGTCGGCGGTAGGATCCACGGACATGGAAGGCTGGGCCCCCGACTCTGATGGAGCGGGGGAGGGAGGCTGCGCTGAGGGCGCGGGGCGGGCTGCTTTGCGTTTTTTACGCGAGACGAGTTCAAACCCGGACTCGTCTTCGGTTGGGACGGGGTGGGTGATCGGTCCGGTGACCGTGGCGTTAGACGCCGTGGAGGAGGGTCGCTTGCGAGAGCCAGCAACGGATGCGGAGTCGGACATCATGTCCTTTTCCTGGGGTTGGGAGGGGTGGGACTGGGTGGGTGCTGATGACAGCATGGACGGGGTGGTGGAGGCAACCTCGGGCGCGGTGGAGTCGGACGCGGAGGAAGCGGAGGATGCGGAGGGCGCGGAGGACGCGGATCTGGCGGCCTTGAATTTGGCGTAAGCCTTCTTGTCGGCGGGGAGACCTGAGAAGGCCAAAAAGTCCCGGATGTGCTCCCACGAGGTTTCCATCTTGAAGATGGGACCTCGTGGAGCGATGACTATCTATGCGACGCAGCGACGACGGGTATCCCTATTGGATAGTCCGCCAACACCTTCACCCTTGGGAGGCCCCAAGTGCAGTGGGATCGGGTCTGCCGGTTTCTCCCAGACCGAGAGGTCGGGGAAGCGCACCGGGTCAACGCTGGCTGGTTTCGTTTGCACCGTTAGGTATCCACCAACCCAAAGCTAAATGGGAAGTACAATAAAAAATACAGTACACAAAATAAAATAGGAATACAAGTAGTAAGCACTTACAATAATCGGGTCAAATAATCGAGTCACCCAGGCACCCGGCAGCCTTCTTCGTAGGTACATACCTACACGCCGTCGTATCGTCTTCACGCTCGCGCCGCTCGCGGGAAAATGTAACCGATTTTTGCCTACGCGATATTTATATGGTTTACATCGTGTCGCGCGCTCGCGATCGCGCGATGTTAGAGCGAGATGGCAACGTCAGAACGAGACGGCATGCAAACATTGAACTGTTGATTTTATTACTTTTACACGTGTTTTTTAATCATGTTTCTTATTGGTAAATCTATTTTCTGTAAATTAATGTAACCTTTTCTATTGGATATTTTTCTTTACACTTTTTGTATATATACTTGGTTATTTGCCTCAATAAAATATTTCCTCGGAAAACCAGCAGAAGAGTATTATTTCAAGCAACCTTCCTGATACAAGAAAACTAGTGGACCCATCGTACCAACACCCACTAAAGTGGGGACGACTCAACGTCTACCCAATTGGTGACCCGCCGAAGAACATTATCTACGAAGAACACTCCTTCCGAAGAACAGTCCGTCCAAAGGACACTCCGGAAGAAGACCTCCTTCACTGAAGAATCCCTGCTGAAACAACCTACGCCGGTGACTCAAGCAAGCCTCCCGTCACGAGGAATCCCTGCTCATCGAAGCACTGCGATCGACACCCCGCTGATCCGTCCCTGCTGAAGTAACGCTTCACACTAGGCCTACCTACCTACCGCAACCTGTCGCAAACCCATCGCCACGGGGAAGCCTGCACAGCACGCCGAAGCCACTTCCCAGTCACAGACCCAATCAGCGTGTACACAGCCGCAGCAACCTGAAATCGCTGGAATAGCCCTTTCCATGCGTATTCCGCCATTCTGGAGAGACAAGCCACGACTCTGGTTCATTACTTTTGAGGCAGCCCAGATGGTAATCGCACAGCTGGAGAAACAAGATATTGAGCAAATATCAGACTTGTTATACGACCCGCCAGCTACAGAACAATATACCACGTTGAAGAATCGACTCATATCGGCTTACGAAGAATCGGACAACCGCCAACTTCAAAAATTACTCTCAGAAGTCGAGTTAGGTGACCAAAAACCTACACAACTACTTCGACGGATGCGAAGCCTCGCTCGAGACAAAGTCCCGGATACAACTCTCCGACTCATGTGGTCAAACCATTTGCCGCCACACGTCAGATCAGTATTGACCGTCAGCGACACATTTTCCACGAAGACATCACTCGACGACCAAGCACTTCTTGCCGATAAAATGTTGGAAAACACAAGCAATCAAATCACAGTCGTCGATTCATCTAAAAAGCCAGAAACTCAATTTTTAATCGAAGAAATCCGCAAGTTATCCATTGAAGTCGCCGCGCTCAAGAACTCACAAAATAATTTCCATTACAATCCTGCACAAAATAGTACGTCGCACGCATATAATAATAATAGAAGACCATTCGCCCGCCAAAACCGACATCGATTCACAAGCCACGATCGCCGCGATACATCAATACCTACGCGCCAGCGGAGCGAGTCAAGATCGAACTATTGTTATTACCATCATCGTTTTGGTGCAGAAGCCCGAAAATGTACAAAGCCATGTACTTATAAAGAAAATACCAAGTCGGAAAACTAAATCATACGCTAGCAGCGGCGGAACCTAACGTATCGAACACCAATTACCACCTATTTATCACTGATAAGAAAAACAACATGATGTTTTTGATCGACACAGGAGCCAACATCTCTGTCATACCTCCGTACAAAGGTCAACTACAACAGAGCCCTTTGAATTTTCAACTGTACGCGGCGAATAACACTATCATACCTACATACGGAGAGAAAACCTTGGAATTGGATTTTAACCTACGTCGACCATTCAAATGGAAATTCATCGTAGCGAAAGTGAGCAAACCCATTATTGGAGCCGATTTCCTACGACATCACCAACTCATCGTCGATTTAAAAAATCAAAAAGTAATTGATAGAATTACCAACTTATCATCGCAATCATACGTAGAAGCATCGAATATACCTACTATCCGAAGCGTCGATATTCAAAATAAATATCACAACATCCTAGCGGAATTCCCTGGTATTACAAGAATTTCATCAATGAAGCTTACACCCATTCATAATGTGGAACACTATATCGAAACTACGGGAGCCCCACTGCATTGTCGTGCACGCCCAATCGCCCCACATCGATATGAAATAGTACGAAAGGAATTCGAAAATATGATTGAACAAGGTATTTGCCGTCCTAGCAAGAGCCCTTGGTCATCACCACTTCATATCGTATCCAAAAAGAACGGAGACATCAGAGTTTCCGGTGATTATAGAAGACTGAACGCAATCACAACGCCTGACAGATACCCAATACCACGTATCAAAGATTTTACGTATCAACTGTCACAGAAAAGTATCTTCTCAACTATTGATCTCAATCGAGCGTAACCAACAGATCAACGTTCGTGAAGAAGATATACAGAAGACCGCTATCATCACTCCGATGGGACTTTTCGAATTTCCCAAGATGCCACCTGGACTACGAAACGCAGCTCAAACGTTTCAACGTTTTATTCACGAAGTTTTGCAAGGCCTGGATTTCGTCTATGCATTTATCGACGATCTTCTAATCGCAAGTTCCGACGAAATAACGCACGAAAAACACTTAAGAACGGTGTTACAGCGATTGGAAGATAATGGTATCACCATTAACCCATCAAAATGTATATTTGGACAATCTGAAGTCAAGTTTTTGGGATATTCAGTCAACAGTACGGGAATCAAACCGCCTGTCTAAAAAGTAATGGCAATAACACAGTTCCCTAAGCCAAGCACTATAGAAGATCTCAGGCGCTTTCTCGGAATGATTAATTTCTACCGTGATCATATCCCGAAGGCCGCCGAACTTCAAGCTCCACTCCATGCCTATCTCCACAATTCAAAGAAGCGTGATAAAACTATCATCCAATGGACCGAAGACTCAACTAAGTCATTTGAAGCGTATAAGACCGCTATTTCAAACGCTACTTTACTCGCACACCCGTCTCATCACGCAAAGCTCGCTATCTTCACCGACGCATCAGACCTATCTGCTGGAGCCGTTTTGCAACAATACATAGATAACAAATAGCAACCACTGGCATACTTTTCAAAAAAAAATTTCAAGTATGCAGCGAAACTATAGTACTTTCGATCGAGAACTACTCGCCATCTATATGTCTATAAAGCATTTTCGAAAAACATTTGAAGGACGAAGCCTCATCATCTTCACTGATCACAAACCGTTAACTTACGTACTTCAAAAAACCCCTTCAACTTCAGAAACACCGCGCCGAGCGAGACAACTAATTTTCATTAGCGAATTTACAACGGATATTCGACACGTCAGTGGCAAAGATAACGTTGTTGCCGACGCACTGAGCCGCATACCTATCGAGAGTATCTCATGCCCTACCGCTATTGATTTCGAGAAGATCGCTGAAGCTCAACAAGAAGAGAAAAGTACCATAGAACAACTTTCAAAACAGAGTAACCTATCAATCAAACTAGTTACTCTACCTCATTCACAAAAATCTATTTACTGCGAGACATCGACATCGTTCATCCGACCATACCTACCAGAGAAATACCGACAAGTCGTTTTCAACGCGCTACATAATGTCAGCCACCCTGGTATACGAACAACTCGAAGACTGATAACGCAAAAATATTTTTGGCCGTCAATGAATACCGTTGTCGCAACTTGAGCAAAACAGTGTATTCCATGTCAACAATGTAAAGTACTTGAAGCGCTCATAGCCCGGCGGCTTGCGTCGATCTCAAGTGATCGATAAAGTTAAGCAACAGCGGGCGCGGTCGGTAGTTGGATGGGTGACCGCTAGTGGCAAAAATTTCTTGAGCGCTTCCGTGCTTCGGAGGGCACGTAAAGCCGTCGGTCCCGGTTGTTATCACTTGGTAGCAGTCGTTAAGCCATGTCGGATACCTTCGGGCGGCTTAAAATTTCCGACACTTGGGTTGGCCACTAACCCCTCCACCAATCCGCACTGGAGCAGCGTGGTGGAGTATGCTCTAGGCCTCCTCAGGTATGAGGAGAGACCCGTGCTCAGTAGTGGGCCATTAATGGGTTGTAGCCAAGCCAATGTAAAGTACAGCGCCATACAACGAGCAACATTACATCGTTTCCATCAGCTGATCGTTTTCAACACGTCCACATCGACGTCGTTGGACCGCTTCCATCATCACCCGAAGGATACAGATACCTGGTTACAATGATCGACCGAGCAACCAGATGGCCCGAAGCGATACCTACAGACGACACATCAGCCGACTCAATCGCCAAAATATTTTACGAACATTGGATTATACGTTTTGGTTCACCAAAGTTGATAACAACCGATCAAGGACGAAACTTTGAAAGTCGCCTTTTCAACAAATTACTGAACATCATGGGAACTCAAAGAATACGTACAAGTCCTTATCACCCTCAGTCAAACGGAATGGTAGAAAGATGGCACAGATCTTTGAAAACCGCATTGAAAACCCGTCTATCAGAACATACTAAGTGGATAGCCGAACTACCTACAGTACTTATGGGTTTACGCGCAATACCTCGTTCAGACTCAGGTGTTAGCGCAGCAGAACTGACCTACGGTTATAACTTACGCCTTCCATCCGATTTTTTCACTACAACTATATAAAAAGAAAAGAATTTCGATTACGATTACGTCACACAGCTACGTAATACAATAAACTCGACGAAACCATCAATACCTACAACCGCACACAGCAACAAGAAACCTATTTTCGTTCACAAGGATTTACAAACCTGCGAACAAGTTTTTATAAGGAATGATGCCGTAAAACCGACTTTAATGCCTACATACGAAGGTCCATACAAAGTACTAGAGAGGAATAACAAAACTTTTAAACTTTTGTTACCTGAGAGGCGATCTGCAGTCATTTCAATCGATCGTCTCAAGCCTGCCTACACTATCAGCACTCCAGAGGACACAACACTTGAAGCAAGCAGTCAAGATACCTCAGCTACATACTCACAGCCACTAGCGAAAACCAATGATGTGTGGTGTATGGCACTGTGGGTGGCCAATATCGGCTTCGGCATGTATGTATAAAGACAAAGAAAATGAATGTTATTATTTTAAATTATAAACATCAAGAATATCGGATGACTGTAACTAGAACCATTACCATATACGATTGTACTAAGTAGACAGTTTATTTGAACCATTACCGAATATGGATTCTAATGTATACAATATCATTTAACCCAGATAAGCCTACTGTCCTATATTTAGGACAGTAGAAATAAAAAAAAATATCAGAATACCCTCTTTATCTAAGATTATTTAGTCTTATGATTTGCAGTAAGAAACGTGTCAGCTTTATTAGAAAAAATAAAAAGACAGTTATTTTAACAGTTTTTACCTTATATTTTACCTTATAAGTGTGTAATAAAAGTGCGTTGCAGACATGGCAAAGGACAGGTATGTATAAAAAGTTATATTTTACTCGTGAGTTGTTTTTTTCTGTGTTAATATCTAGTTGATAACCTTAACTTTTGTACTAAATAAATATTCTAGCAAAATAATATAAATAAATTACGTATAACTTGTTACAAATACTAGCGTACTATATATAGGACAGTAGGATAATATACATGATTTTAGTACAATAATACAACTTTTTCTTTACAGACCGTTAGCTGCGCATGAAATTTTAGATGCTTTAGAAAATGTTTCTGATAATGAAGAAGATTATAGAGAACGACTGATATGTATTCTACCTCCTCCTGTTGATCCTGACTGTCTCACTGACGAAGATTCGGGTGAAGAAGATAATGTAACTTTGAATAATTTGCCACGAAACATTCTGCTTCAACCGGCTGAAGTAATGATTCAAGGGCAGATTATGGTGAGTGATACAGAAGAAGAACCTTCTGATTCTACAGGTCGAACTAAACGTAGGCGTACCTACGCATGGAGAAAACGGGACTTGACAAAAAATCCCGTGAATTGGCCAGATGTTCAAGGCGCTTGCCAAGATAAGCGCCCAATTGAGTGGTTTGAAAACTTCTTAGATGAAGATGTTATTTCGTTGTTGCTGTCAGAGAGCAATAAATATGCTGTCAAAAAGAATTTGCCTGGAGACATAACCACTGAAGATATGAAATGTTTCATCGGCATATTGTTGGTTAGTGGTTATTCATGGCTCCCCCGTAGAAGAATGTATTGGGAAAACTCCCCTGATACAAAGAATGAATTGATCAGCTCGGCTATGACTAGGGATAGATTTGACTTTATTTTTCGCCACCTTCATGTCAATGATAATCTGGATTTGCAAGACAAATACACAAAAGTACGCCCCCTAGTTACACTTCTAAATAAAAGATTCTTAGAGTTTTCTCCTCTTGAAGAGCATTACAGTGTAGATGAGGCCATGATCCCCTACTATGGTAGACATGGCTGCAAACAGCACATAAAAGGTAAACCTATTAGGTACGGGTTCAAAGCTTGGGTTGGTGCTACACGGTTAGGGTATGTTTTATGGATGGAACCATACCAAGGTGCTACAACTATGTGCAATCCAATATATAAAGAATTGGGGCTGGGTGCAAGCGTTGTTCTCACTTTTTGCGATGTGCTGATTTCACGTGGCTTCGACCTTCCTTACCACGTAGTTTTTGATAATTTTTTTACTGGGACGCCCTTGCTGGAAGAGATAACAAAGAAAGGCCTTCGTTGCACTGGGACAGTTCGAGAAAACAGGACATCTAGTTGTCCTCTGATTTCATCGAAGTTACTGAAAAAAAAGGAACGTGGTGCTGTCGATTACAGAACGACACATGACAACACGTTCATTATTGCTAAATGGCATGACAATAATATATTCAGTATTGCTTCTAATGCTGTAGGAATAAATCCTAAACAATCTGCTAAACGCTTCTCACAAAGTGAAAAGAGAAACATTGTCATAGAAGAACCACATATGGTGTCCATCTATAACAAATATATGGGAGGAGTGGATCGGTCTGATGAAAATATTTCACATTACCGAATTGGTATACGAGGTAAGAAATGGTACATGCCGTTGCTCACACACATGATTGATCTTGCCGAACATAATGCATGGCAGTTATATAAAATAAATCATGGAAAACTGGATCATCTTGGCTTTCGCAGAAGGGTAGCAATTGCTTTGATTGAATCAAACAGAAAAAATGCCAAAAGAGGGCCTAGCCGACCCTCCCATCATGAACATGCTGATAGTCGTAAAGACCAAATGAATCATCTGGTTATTCCTCAATCGAAGCAAACACACTGTCGTCAATGTCACAAAAAATGTTTGACACGTTGCAAGAAATGTGATGTTGGAGTGTGTGTCAAGTGTTTTGAAACATATCATTCATAAATAGTGTTAATCTAGTAAATTACATATAACAATGGGTAATATAATCAATAGTTATCTAATAAACTACACTTTTTGATTACATTCTGTTTTGTCATAAATGGTCTTTTATTTCCTCTTATTATCCTACTGTCCTACATATAGGACGGCTGTTTCCCTGAAAGCCTTACACTTAATTTTTTTTTCATAATTTTTTTTATGTTGCATAAGATCTAATAAACTAAATAATGTAACTTTTTTCAAAATTTTCAGAAAATTTTAGTTTCAGGCTTATCTGGGTTAATCTGATACTGTAATCTGATATATTGTAATCTGATATTATTTTAATAAACATCAAGTGTAAATTGCGACCACCCTGCTTGTAACAAAGTACTATATAAACCCTTGTTTTACTTCAATAAAGGGCATTCAGTAATCAGTTGAGAACCTACGGTCGTCGTGTTATTCCTCTCCCGAGTTCGCACATCACATGGCGACCCTGCCAGAGCACTGCTTCTAGGCAGTGCTGGGTCACACATCACATGGCGACCCTGCCAGTCCGCTGCTTCTAGGCAGTGGTAGGTCTCGTGGCAACTCTGCCCGGCCGGTGCGTGTGTGCAGACATGTCGCATGCGCACCGGTGGGTGTTACAACATTAATAAGAATCAAGAGAAGAACGTGACAAAAACCAAGAAAATATACTATATGGAGCACCAAGTCCCGTCTCTACGAGTGTTTCCATGAGCCGGGTCTGAAGACTTTAGTTGGAGAAGATAAGAAAATGTCGTAACCTGGGAAGAACTGGATGCACAATATGGGCAGTCATTGGTCTAAGAATGAAGACATCATCATAGCTCACGGTGCAGGCAATAGCGCAGTTCAAGACGACACGACAAAGAAGACCTCTCCCTGGAGTACATGGTTGCAGTTTTGGTCGTGATAGTATCCATCATCTTCATATGCCTCGCCTGGAAGAAATTTAACAAGTGCTTCGGGAAGAAAATCGAGCGCCAAGCAGTTGCGGTAATGACGCGAAAATAAGAAGTGGTGTAGAGCCAAGCTGAGACCAGAGCAGCAGATGAAAGATTTAAGGTAAAAATTGTAATTTATTATAAACTGTATTGTGTTTAGTTACCAATAATTTGTTGCCAGATATTTTTTTTTTCTGTGTAAAAAATTGTAAAATAAGGAAATAATGGCTTCAAAATATAATTGTCACTATTGCCAGCCATGGACGGCTCAGAAGCCGTCACTAACCAATTAATTGACGCGATAGAATTTTATTCTACAATGATGAGAGATACAGATGCACAATTATTAATTAATTTTGTATTAAAGACTACGTTGTCTCAAAGTGATAAGTCAAGATAAGTACGCGACAGTACTTATAGTATTGTGAAACATTATTATTATAATGTATTGTACGGTTGATGCAATGATAGTATCGCATCACATTGCAAATAACTTACCATAAACGGATAGATGAAATGAAACGTTTTGATCAACGTTATTATTATGTACGGTCTTATTCTTAACGAAAGTTAACCGCAGGTATTAGGTTAAACAGTTCATCAGAACATTCCCCATTATACAGACGGTAGAAAATACACAGAGAGCCCACATCTCTCCGCAGCTCGAGTGATTCTAAACCGTCTGTGAGCATGGGATCGTCGACAAGACGAATAGCTCGCCGTTGGATTCGGTTGAAAGGATCCACTTGGCAAGCTGGGGCCCCGGCCCAAAGGTGGGAGCAGTACTCCATGTGAGGTCGGACTTGTGCTTTATAAAGCAACATCCTATGCTCAGGCATGAAGTACCGCTTAGCTCTGTAGAGCACTCCCAACTTCTTTGAAGCCAGTTTAGCCTTACCCACCAAGTGGTCCCGAAACTGAACTTCATTCGAAATGAAAATGATTGTATACTTACAAGTAAAGGGAAAAGTTAAGTAAAAGGTAATATTGAATAGTGGAATGAGAGAACAATATAATATACTCGCCATCCTTATTAATTAATGTGTCTCAAACCCTAGTTCTTGATCGTGTATATACGGAACGAGATTTCCTCGCGAAAGAATTATATACGTTTTGCAAGACACAACAAATAAACGAGGTATGCATACTACAAAATGATGACACCGCTCGTACTATAGAGGAGCTAGCTCAATGTATGAATAATAAATATACTTCTCGGTCCGGACCGCGATTATGTATAATTAAAGGTGTCAAGAAAATAAATAATAAAGATGATAGGCGAGTCATATTGAATGATTTTCATTTATTACCTACTAGTGGCCACGCAGGCATTCGCAGAATGACCAATAACATAAAACGTTATTACTATTGGCCAGGCATGAATAATGACATTTTACAATTTGTAAATAATTGTGTCACATGCCAGAAACAAAAGTTTCATAAAAATATTAAGCAGCCGCTATGTATTACTAGTACGGCAACAACGGCTTTCGACAAGATATATCTACATAGATTTGGTAGGTCCATTATCTAAGGATGCAAATGGATACTGTTATAATTATATTAACGTTACAGTGCGAGCTTACTAAGTATGTAGAAGCATATCCGATTCTAAATAAAGAAACGGACACAGTAGCGCGAGCGTTTGTCGATAACTTTATATTACGTTACGGAATTCCTAATGAGATTGCGACAGATAGAGGAACCGAATTTATTTCATCAACCATGAGAGAAGTATGTAACATTTAAAAAATTAACCAATTGCAATCAACTGCTTATCACCATGAAAGCCTTGGTTCTTTAGAAAATTCACATAAATCGTTAGGAGCATTTTTAAGAATTCAAACGAATAATCAGGCTTATCAGTGGTCAGAATGGTTACAATATTGGTGTTTTTCTTATAATACAACAGTGCATTCAACAACTGAATATACACCCTATGAATTGGTGTATGGTAAGCTATGTCGTTTACCAAGTAACATTGTAAATCAAGTTGATCCAATTTATAACTTTGATTCATATGCTTTAGAACTTAAGATTACAAAGGTCCCAAGAGGACGCTAGAAATAATTTGATTAAAACAAAAAATGATAGAAAATTAAGTTATGATTTAAGAATTAACCCAATAGATTATAAAATAGGAGATTTAGTATTAATGAAAAAGGAAAATAGAGATAAGATGTATCCAGTATATTCAGGACCATATACTGTAATTGAAGATCAAGGTGTGAATGTCAAAATACTAATTTCTGGTAAAGAAAATATAGTAAATAAAAATAGGACAAAAAGATTTAAATACAGTAACTGTTAAAATAAAATTATAACAAAAAAAAAGCTAAAATAATCATTATATTCATGCGTATTCATAATAGAAGTAATTGTACTCTTAATTTAAGTGCAACAATGTATTTTTGCAATGTAATCAATGTTATTGTTTGTAGGCTTAAGTAACCTTACGCTTTTGTAACACGACGCTAAACACGCTGATTAATATTGATATGTAACATTTATAAGCTTAGCCAAAAATGTTCTCAATTTTTGTCTCAAAAAAAAGGGGGAAGGTGTGGTGTATGGCACTGTGGGTGGCCAATGTCGGCTTCGGCATGTATGTTATAGACAAAGAAAATGAATGTTATTATTTTAAATTATAAACATCAAGAATATTGGATGACTGTAACTAGACCATTACCATATACGATTGTACTAAGTAGACAGTTTATTTGAACCATTACCGAATATGGATTCTAATGTATACAATATCATTTAATCTGATACTGTAATCTGATATATTGTAATCTGATATTATTTTAATAAACATCAAGTGTAAATTGCGACCACCCTGCTTGTAACAAAGTACTGTATAAACCCTTGTTTTACTTCAATAAAGGGCATTCAGTAATCAGTTGAGAACCTACGGTCTTCGTGTTATTCCTCTCCCGAGTTCGCATATCACATGGCGACCCTGCCAGAGCACTGCTTCTAGGCAGTGCTGGGTCGCACATCACAGATGGAACTACAAGTACCTACACAAGCTCCAGTACATCGTCAAGCCCAGTTCAGTCATCAATTCTGAAGACCACTAGACTTGGACGCACCATCAAGCTACCGGTACGCTTTCGCTAGGGGGAGAGTCATGTAGCTGCCTGACGCAGCTAACATATTACCTACATACTTACCGAGTACCTCCTACAAATACGCAGTTACCCTACCAATACCGAATTACCTTACCGAAACTTAGTTACCTGGGATCCAATAGGAATGAATAAAACAACAGCCTAACTTATATTTCTGTGGCGACATCGCACACACGTCACACGATGACGTCACGAAGCCTGAATCACGCTATCGAAGTTTTCTACATCGCTTGCATATATACAAGTTCCGACAGCGAGCAGTCGGGGCTTCAACGCCTCCCGGGCAAGACGTCTTGCCCGGCCGGAGATCTCCCTTTGCCAAACTGGTGACCCTCGGACAAGAACACGTCCCTTCTGAGCACCGATAGCGATTCACGGCTCCCCTCTCACCTCACCTCACCGCTCACACCTGATGGACACCTGCAGCGTCTCCTCGACACCTCAGCCAAGCTCGCCGGGTACATCGCAGCGTATGGCGAAGGCGCTTCCTGTTCCTGTGCCAGCTGTCCTGCACCGACGACTCCACGGACGGCTTGAGTGCGCTTCACTCGCCCTCCGCATCTGTCGTCGCACCCTCCCATCCCGACTCACCGCGGATAGAGGGCATTTCACAGGGCACATCGTCGAAGGTTACTCACACTCGAGGATCACGGACTGCATCATCGTATCGACCTCCGGTCTGAGCAGGGGGGTGATGTGGCGACATCGCACACACGTCACACGATGACGTCACGAAGCCTGAATCACGCTATCGAAGTTTTCTACATCGCTTGCATATATACAAGTTCCGACAGCGAGCAGTCGGGGCTTCAACGCCTCCCGGGCAAGACGTCTTGCCCGGCCGGAGATCTCCCTTTGCCAAATTTCAAAGGAAGGAAAACAACTCAAGAAAATAATAATACTTTATTGTTTGACGCCCTGTCTAGAAACCTGCAGATAATTATGACGTCTCGTTAGAAACAAAGAGAAGCGCAGTCCATCAGCATCTTCCTCGTTCCTCTTCATCAAGCCAGCAAGCAAGATCTCGTCTTCGAAGCACCCAGGCACCCGGCAGCCTTCTTCGTAGGTACATACCTACACGCCGTCGTATCGTCTTCACGCTCGCGCCGCTCGCGGGAAAATGTAACCGACTCGCTCGTCTTCACACCGCCCTGTTGGACGTGCGGATCCCTCGGGACTATGTGTCCCCTTTGGGGGTAGCTATCGCGGCCCGTCAATACGAGCCGGTCTTTGGGTTGGGCCCTAGGGCCCTGGGTTTTTCCGAGTTCTGAGTTCTGATTTCATTTGTTGGTCCTGTCCATGGGGGTGCGGCCTGTGTGGCCGCGGCGTCAGTCCGGGAGGGGGGTTCTTCACATCGTCCGGGCGATCAGGCCCTACCGGGTGGAACCCGCTTGTGGGAAGCCCAGCAGGAGCCGATCAGCGACCGGGCGACGGCTTATGAAGCCCCAGAGTCTTCAGCGGGCTCTCCCCGCGCAACCAGCAAGTCGCGCGGGAAGGCCCTGCCGTCGGGTGGTCGGGCGTGGAGCGGCGCCAGGTCCCGCAGGTGCGGGAACCGCGACGCGTCGACACGCCCGAACATGTTGCGTGCCAGTCGCTCGATGAAGTCATCCAGGCTCTCGACTCGTAAGTCCCTCTGAATGACGGCATTCCTCACGTACCTCGGCGCATCGACCAGACGGCGCAGCGCGATCGCCTGCAGCGAGCGCATCTTCTTGCGCTGCGATTCGCTGACCAGCGCGAACCACGCCGGCGCCGCGTACGTGAGGCGGGGTCTGATGTACGTCTTGTAGACCCCGAGCTTGACCCTCAGAGGGAGGCTCGAGGAGAGCACTGGTGAAAGGACTGCCATCGCAGCTCTGGCACTCGCGACGGCATTCTTCACCTGGGGCTTCATGGTAATCTGTTGGTCGATTGTGATCCCCAAGGACTTGGCCTGTGGGGACCACTGAATGTCCGAGTCGAGAAGCTTCAGAGTAGAGGTCCGCGCGCCGAGGGGACCTATCCTCATGGCCTGCGTCTTCCCTACATTCACCTACAGTCTCCACGCGGCGAGCCAATCGGGGAGGGCATCTAGCGCACGCTGCATCTTGACGACGGCGTGGGGCATGTTGAGTGATGTGGTGATATACGCCACGTCGTCGGCATACAGGGCGAGTGACGCCCCCCCTGCCGCCGGGATGTCGTCGGTGTAGCAGGCGTAGCAGACCGGGGACAGACAACTCCCCTGCGGGACTCCGGCTGCGATGGGACGCTCCGTAGATTGGGCGTCCTCCACTGCTACTCTAAAGCTTCTATTTTCGAGGCAGCTGGAGATCACCTTGACGGCACGCCGGGGCGCCGACGACTGCGAGATCTTGTAGAGCAAGCCGTCGTGACAAACACGGTCGAACGCCTTTTCCATGTCGAGGAATACTGCACACACGCGTTCTCTCTTATTCAGAGCCGCGGTAATGGTGTGCAGCACCCTCGACAACTGAAGAGTCGTGCTGTGTTCCGGCCGGAACCCGAAATGCTCCGGTCGTGGAGCTACATGCAGCGCTATGTGTTGCAGCAGGAGCTTTTCGAACACCTTGGACAGGGTGGGAAGCAGGGTGATGGGCCTATAGCTCTCCGGCTTCAGCTTGTCTTTCCCCTGCTTGGGCAGCATAATTACTTTTCCGGTCTTCCAAATCTGTGGGAAGGCCCCTGTGCGCAGGATGCCGTTGAACAGGCGCGCGACTGCTCCGACCGTCCTCTGCGGGAGGTGTCGCAGCGCCCTGTTCGTGATCCCGTCAGCACCAGGGGCCTTCTTTGGAGGCAGCTTCTTGATGGTGCGCTGCACCAAGCCGGGGGAGACGACGATCGGGTCTTCCTCGGGAGCTATAGGCAGTGCGAAGTAACCTGCCAAGTGTTGCTCGACTGCTGCAACGTGTTCCACCTTGTCCGTCGGGTTCGGCCGGAACTGGCGTTCGAGGTGTTCGGCGAAGATCTCCGCACGATCTTCCGCCCGGTATCTGACTGTGCCGTCCTCGTGCATCAGTGGGCGAGCCGGAGCTGGGGCATTGGTCATGCTGCGGCATAGACGGTGCAGAGCCGTCCAGTCGTAGCAAGCCTCGTCCAGGTGCTCCTCCCAGTTCTCGGTCGCGTGTGCATCCAACTCGGCCTTGAGTCGGGCTGCGGTCCGGTTGAGCTAGTTCTTCAGCTGCGGGCATCTCGAGTCCTGCCAGCGTTTCTGCAGGCTGCGCTTCTTCTGAAGAAGACTTCTCATGTAGTGGGGGAGAGGTGGTAGTCTCCCCTGGACTTTCTGCTCGCTACTTGCAGCCTGCAGTGCATTCTGCACGCTGACCGTGAGTTCGTCCGCCAGCTGGTCAACGTCCGCATCCGTGCGGACTGGCCGAGTTGGGGTGGTGATCTCCAGCTGCTTCTCGAAGGTTGTCCAATCCGTAAGGCGGCGTGGTCTAGGCAAGACTCTCCTGGGTTCCTTCGCCAGGACTAGCAGGACAGGGACATGGTCGGATCCCATGCTGTCCTGCAGCGTCTCCAATCGTGGCTGGCAATGGAGGCCTCGGCATACCGCTACGTCCAGAACGTCCGACGTTTGACGCTGCTGGTCGGGAAAATGCGTCGGGAAATCCGGTCCGCAGACGGTAAAGCCGTGCTGTTCTGCGGCATCAAATAGAAGCCTCCCACTTCTGTTGGCAGCAAGGCTATTCCACCCCGGGTGCTTGCAGTTCCAGTCGCCCGCGGCTACCACCGGCAGCGGCGGGTCCAACAGCTTGTGGACATCAGCCAGCACGATGGTGCCTGCGGGCGGACGGTAGACTGCGTACAGCCGGAGCGGAGAGTGCTCAAGGCAGAGCTCAATGCCGAGCGCCTGCATGCCTTCCAGAGTGAGAGGGGGAAGAGGCTGGTGGACTATCCGTGTCCTCACAGCCACTGCCAGGCCACGATACGCTCGTCCGATGGTCGATGTTTCGTCCTGGCGGTATGTGGTGAAGCCCGGAATCTTGAGTTTGTCCGACGGGGCTAGGAGAGTCTCGCTAATCAAGACCACGTCCACTCGTTGTTCCCGCAGGAGAATGTGAAGGAGGGCGGCCTTTCCTCTGAGGCTGCGGGCGTTCCAGAAGACTACTCGTAGAGAACTATCCATAGTACTCGAGTAGCCTCCTTAGGGCTCTGGTGGCGACTGGTATGGGACTATCCCCTTTTCCCATCGCCTCCATTATCTCTATTGTCAACTCCACTACAAGCTTTTCAGCTGTGTGATCTCTCTGTACCCCGGGCTCGCCCGCCGCCCTAGGGGGCTGGCGGGGAGGTGCCGGGGCGGGGGCCGCCTGGAGCTGAACGGCAGCTTCCCCCTTCTTCGATTTCTTCTGTTTTGGAGGCGGTGGTGGAACGCCCGTCGGGTCGGGGTGGGGGCGGGACGTTGATCCCATCCTCCCCCTGCCCCCCCGTCTCGTCTTCCTCGCTCGCACAAGAGCCCCGCGAGGCGTCGGCTCGTTGGCCGCCGCCATCAGGGAGCCGGCCTGTTGAGGCTCCTGCTCCCTCCTCCTCGATCCAGCCCTGGGACCGGCCGAGACCGATCTGGGTCTGGGCCTCTCTGTGGTGCCACCCGTCTTTGCCATTGTGCCCGCGCGCTTATTGCGCGCCTCTCTCTTAAAGACTGCGCATTGGGCATGGTTCGCCGGGTGCGGTCCTCCGCAGTTGGCGCACGTCGCCGGCTCTTCACGCGGGCGTGGGCTGTCTCGTGCGGCGTGCTCTTCGCCGCACCGCACACATTTCTGTGGCATGTGGCAATTGTGAGACGAGTGGCGGAACAGTTGGCACCGGTGACATTGGGCCGGTCCCTTTTTCCCCCGCCAACTCTCAATCTTGACCCCGGGCATGCATAGCAGCTCGTTGACTGCATATATGCCCGGGGTGAGGTTCTCCGTGCGCCTGAGGATGGCCAGGAATATACACCCTGGCCTACCCCGGCGGGCTCTAATGGGGCGGACGAATTCTGGGATGTATCCCAGTTCGCGGAGCTCTTGCTCAATCTCCTGCGGGACTGTGTCTGCGGGCAGCCCCCTGATGGCCACTCGCAGGCTTTTGTCCGCTGACAGGGCGTAGCAAAACCAGGGCACCGTTTCTGTCTTCTCCAGCTCCGTCAGATAAGACTGTACTAGTCTATACTCCTTTTCCTCTGACGGGCTAAAACGGATACCCTGGCCGAATGGGCGCGCATTAGGCGCTCTTCCCAATCGTTCCTTAAGAGCCCTGAAGTGGGTCGCCCAATTGGGTAGCTTCTCCACTATCAGCGGCGGATATTTCTTTTTGGGGGGTGCGGCGGGCGCGGCGGGCGACGCGGCACTCTGCGCGGCGTGCGCGGTGCTCGGCGCGTCAGCGGCGGCGGCGGCGGTAGACGACGCGGCACTCTGCGCGATGCGCGCGGTGCTCGGCGCGTTCGAGACGGAAGCGGCGGGCGCGGCGGCGGACGACGCGGCACTCTGCGCAGCGTGCGCGGTGCTCAGCATGTCAACGGCGGCGGTCGCGGCGCGGCTTGCGTACGACGGCGCGGCACTCGGCGCGGATTTCGTGGTGCTCGGCGCAGCTAACGGGGCGGCAAGCGGCGCGTCAGTGTCGCGCGCGGGCGCGCCATCGCGACGGCGAAGGCGCGGGTCTCTCTGCGGTAGCGGGGCCGGGGGGGTGTCCGAGGTACACGGCCGTTTGCCATCTTCCTCGTCTCCCTCCTCCGGACTCCTCGGTCTCCTCGGGGCTCTCGGGGTCGGCTGCTGCGGGGCCACGATGCAGCACTCCAGGTTGAAGCGCTCCTCCGCAGACAGCTCCTCCTCTGGTTGCCCTGCGAGCACCCTCTGCTGGTCGTTGAGGTGCATCGACAGGGCCGCCAACGCGCCTTGGCTCAACAAACCGGCCGTGGCCAGTTTGTGAGCGATCACCAAGTCGCGCTCAAGCGCCGACTTTGGTGAACACGACGGCGCGCCGTCGTGTTCGGGTTTCGGCGCGCTCAAGCGGCGCGGGGTCTCCGACGGTGTTGGTGTCGAGTCCGGTGGGTTGCGCGGGCCGGCCGGCGCACTCGGTCGCTGGGCTGATGCAGAGCGCCGCTGCGCGTCAGCGAGCGGCGGACCCTCACTCTGCCCAGCTGCCTGCGCGCCGGTCGATCCGGTCCTCCGTGCGTCGACGCTGCGGTTCCTCGCAGCACGAGCGGAAGAGCGCGCGCGGGCGGACCGGGATCCTGAGCTGGATCGGTCTCGCGGGCGCTGCGGCTCGCGTCGCTCGGCTGCCGAGATCGCAGCGGACGTCATCGGCGGTGGTGGGCCCGATGGGCCGTCGTTATCCCCTGTAAGGGGCATGCTTGACCGTTGCCTTTAAGACATCCGTTGGGGGGGTGGATTGATAATCCCCTCAACCGGGGGGTAGGCGGAGGAAATAAACCTCCGTCTCGCTCCCACGGCGGTCCCCTTTCCCTCACCAGAATTCACAGAATTCGGGAGGGAACAGGGGGTAGGTACGAAAACTCGTAACTCCGCGCGTAAACGTAGGCACGCACAGTCAAACTCCGGCAGTCCAATGTAACCGATTTTTGCCTTCGCGATATTTATATGGTTTACATCGTGTCGCGCGCTCGCGATCACGCGATGTTAGAGCGAGATGGCAACGTCAGAACGAGACGGCATTATGGAGCGAGAGATATGGCGCTAATACTACAAGAGTGAACGAGACGGCATGCAAACATTGACCTGTTGATTTTATTACTTTTACACGTGTTTTTTAATCTTGTTTCTTATGGGTAAATCTATTTTCTGTAAATTAATGTAACCTTTTCTATTGGATATTCTTCTTTACACTTTTTGTATATATACTTGGTTATTTGCCTCAATAAAATATTTCCTCGGAAAACCAGCAGAAAAGTATTATTTCAAGCAACCTTCCTGATACAAGTGTGGCGTACCATCTCCGCCACGCTTAAGTTATCGCCAGTAAAATGTCGCGTGGGCCAGCCCCTTACAGCCAGGCCGTTAGGCGGCCCGATGCGCCTGCGCAGCACACAGCGCGGCAGTCTCGTTCCGAACTCCGTACGTTAGACTATGCTACTTTGCGCGCTTACTTTCGCTTACGCTTTGCCTATTTTTGTTGTAATTAGTTTCCTAGTAGTCTTTAGTGTACTTCCTAACTTTTGTGTTGTTAATGCTGAACTTTCTATCCTATCTTTCTTATTATTTACCGCTTTTCTTCTTTCTATCTGTGTAGTGGTAATTGTGTAATAATAAACTTTAGTGTTGAACGGTTTGGGACTTGAGTTATTTCTTCGACCTAACGATACACGCTATACGCTATATGCGGGGTGTAATAACTACAACACACTCACCCCCATAACTGGTGACCCACGGTGTACGAACAGCGGCCTTCGATCGTCATACGCAGAAAGTTCGAGAACGCAGCGCCGAGTATCAGCGACATAGGGTATGGTATAAGCGCGGAGCGGTGAGCGATTTTAATTTTTAAATTTTTAAACTTTCAAGATGGCAACTAATGACGATTTTATGGATGCTCAGCCATTTGCCAGTCCTGAAGTACTGCGTGTTGGTGTTAGAGTGCCACCGTTTTGGCCAGAGGAACCCGCTTTATGGTGCGCCCAAGTTGAAAGTCAGTTTACCTTGTCAAAAATAACAACGGATGAGACGAAATTTTGTTACCTGGTTTCCCAACTGGACCATCAATATGCTGCCGAAGTCAAGGATATTATTACTAATCCACCTATAACTGATAAATATAATAAACTGAAAACGGAACTAATTAAACGTCTTTCAGCGTCACAGGAGAAACGTGTGAAGCAACTGCTGATGCATGAGAAGCTCGGTGACAGGAAGACCTCGCAGTTCCTTCGCCACTTGCAAAGCCTTGCTGGTCCAGCGGTTCTCAAGGATTTCCTGACCACCATCTGGTCAAGCCGACTGCCTGCTAGTATCCAGACGGTAATCGCATCTCAGGTAGACGATCTGTCCTTGGAAAAATTATCCGACTTAGCAGATAAGGTGCACGAGATAGCCCCTTCTACTCCTCAGGTAGCCAGTACATCTAGGGCTACATACTCAGCGTCATCACCATCTTCATATGATGACCTGGCCAAGCAAGTCTGCGAGTTGACAAGGCAAGTTGCTAATATCTCTAAACAGGTAGCAAACAATAATGGACGTTCACGCGCGCAGAACCGGAACAACCGAATCAACCGCTCACGCTCACGCTCCCGCTTCAGGCAACCGCCTGCTGACCACCCTCACTGCTTCTATCACTTCAACTTCGGTGTTAAAGCGCAAAAGTGCAAACAGCCCTGCAGTTTCAAGTCGTCGGAAAACTCTCAGGGCGGTCGCAAGTAGCGGCCAACGACTGCCCTTCTTCACAAACAGGCCGTCTCATGGTCACCGATCGTGCCTCGAAGATGCAGTTCCTAGTGGACACTCTGACTTGTGTGTCTTTCCACGATCGGCTGTCAAAACGCCCTGTTTTAAGTCAAAGTTTCCCCTGACAGCTGCGAACAACTCCGTCATACATACCTATGGTATCATGCGACTGCAACGACGTTTCCAAACCTATCATCGGCGTAGACTTCCTAAGCTTTTATGATTTGCTTGTTGATTGTAGAAACCAGCGCCTCGTGGACAACGTCACTTCACTTTCGGTAAACGCTTTTTCTGGACCACCTGATGACATAGCATCGATTAAAACTGTGACAGGTGAATCCGATTTCCACGTGCTGTTGCGAGAGTTCCCCGAGATCACGAGACCTGCAGGTATTCCTTCACCTCCTGTTCGAGTGCTGCGCAATCGAACAGCTCAGCGTTTTCATATTCGATTGTATTTTATATAAATTAGGTTTATTGGCTAATCGAGCGAGTACGTCGCGAACTACCACGGTGACACCTCGTGCTCACACCATTACCATAATAACTATTATTATCTCGGGTTCCATTTAATAATTAGTAATACCAAGTTTTGTAAACCATTTTGAATATTATACCAATAATTTCCGTAAACCCCGGACTTCTTATTTGTAGTCTCCGTAACCACCAGTCAACCATTACACAACCTAAAAGGGGGTTAACCATAAACCAACCAACACACAAACCTCCCCCTTTTGCATTGGTCCTTCGAGCTGGATATCGGGACGCGAATTGCTGGACCATATTGTAGTATTTCGTGTTTTCGAGAAAACAAACCAAAATACCAGTGGCTATAGTGATCAGTGCATACAACTGGATTGCAGTGAATCGGATACAGAATACCTGCGTAAGGCGATACCCGGGTGAGATCAAACCATTTATTATTTACATATTTACTTCTCTACTATTATTATATTTTTATTGAAATGGAGGCTATTTACGCTAACCAAATTCAGATAAGAGATTTTTTGGCTAAACTTTTAACCAATTTCAAGAAAGATGGGGCGGAGCGAAAAACCATGGAAAATTGTAAGCGTAGATTAAATACCGTAGAGGATTATTGGATAGAGTTCCAACGTAACCATAGGAAGCTTCTGGAATATGCTATTCTTGACCATGTGTATTTTACCAGTAATTGTTTTGAAACCGCGGAGGAGCTTTATTTGACCATAAAAGATTTAATTATTAAAACCATTGACCAGTTAGGGGTTAAACAAAAAATAAGTAAGCCAGAACAGCAGATTCCTGAAGATGGTAGGCCGATTCCAAAGGTGTCTGAAATAAACCAACCAGGTACCTCTACCAGTTCTGGGTCTGCCCAGCAACAGCTTTATACTTCGTCTGGTGGATATAGCAAGCTAGATGAATTAATTAAAAAACAAACCATTAACTTTAGAGCATTTATGCGTACGGTAAATTCAATAGAAGTTGACCAGGTGGAGAACAAATGGGAATTTGAAGACATCTTAAAGTCCCTTCAAGCACGTTGGAGCACCATTGATACTCTGCATTGGCTGATAGAGGGGGAGAGTGATGGAGAAGATAGTTGGTACGAAAAAGAATTTAACCAATACGAGAAGATCTATGTAGACTTGAAGAAAACCATCAATACCAAAATGTGGTCTGTGACTCATAGAGAAAAATCAACGCCACAAATGGATATACCAGTGTTCAGTGGGAGTTATCACCATTGGGTTTCCTTTAAAGATTTATTTAGCGAGGCCATCCATAAGAATCCATCCTTATCTAATGCCCAGAAAATGCAATTTTTAAAGAGCAAAATAACGGGGGATGCTGAGCGTTTAATTCACCATCTTCAAATTAGTTCTGATAATTACGAAGTATGTTGGGATATACTGAACCATCGATACGGTAATAAAAAACTAATCTTTACTTCTCATATAAACACCTTGCTAGGGCTCCCAAATATACAACACCAATCATCGGCCAAGATCAAAAAGTTGCATGACGTAACTAAGGAAAGTTTGCACGCTATTCAAAACCTTGGGGTAGATATTAACACGTGGGACCCACTTCTAGTACATTTGTTAGGTCAAAAATTAGATAGCGAATCGTTCGCTGAGTACGTAGAATCAGTTAAGGACCCTAGGGAGCTACCAGTCTTGCAGGAATTTCTATCTTTCCTAGAAAATAAATTTACCGCTTTAGAGGCATCTCGCCGTAAACAAGACCATTCCAATCAACCAAAGTTGGGTATTAACCACCATTTATCGCGTCATAATACACATAACTTACAATCTAACCATACTAATAACTTACCATTTAACCATAAAAAACCATTACATTCAAATAATAATCATCATTCATTATATAACCCTAATAATATGAGGCCGAACATGAATACCTTCCACGTGTCGCGGTCATTAACTTGCGTATTGTGTAACGCTGACCACGGCTTGTGGCAATGCAACAAAGAACAATGGCCAAATTTCTATAGGAGCTGGACTCGACTTTTATTTTTGATGTCCCAAAATAAGCTATAGTCAAATCGGTTTGTTTTTATGTTCTAAACACCATCCTGTTTGAAAATCATTCCTAAATAGCCACGATTTTTTATAATAACGTCTGAAAGTCAACAATGATTTTGAGGTTAGAATCCACAAGTATCTTTTATCCGACTGTGGCGTAGCCTAAAAGTGTAGTTAGCGATAAGCGAGAACGGTAATTATTAATCTTGTTTCTATTTGTTTCGATTTCTCAGAGAATTACCAAAAAAATAGAACATCTGTCAAAGAACACTAACCCCGTGTCTGTCTATATGACTCAATAAATTCAATGAAATTCTATATTGCTTTAACTTGCACAACATGTAGTTTAGAAAATAAGGATGGCATAACATCACACATGAAGCCTATCTTGAAAGACTTCAAGGCTTTATTGTGGTTTGACACCATCAATTCTGCCTGAGGAGAGTTAGTCGCTAGATACATACTGTCTTTCGGTATTCAATGCTCAAGTTGGACTTACATTGACAAATCGAGTAATGTAGTAGCTTACAGGAATAAATGTAGGTAGATCGGTAGGTAGTAAAGGTAGGATTTAAGAGTACTTAAAATGAAAGAAATAGGCTTGACAAAAATACTTTTTATTCATCATCCTCTCTTACAACTACAGCATCGAGGAATGCTGCTGGTTCTGATATTGTGGGCTGATGCCTGGCCCACCCAAGGTACCACACAAGTGTCATAACATGTGCACAGCACCCAACAGTTCTGCTACCAACAAGGCAATAAGAACAATATTCTACTATAGCTTCCCTTCCAGACAGCCAGACACATTATTTTCAATTAATATATAAACATAATATACTTTTCTCGAAATGTGTCTGGATTTAATTTTGCCTCTTATTAGCGAATTATTTCCACTTCCTCTCAAACAATACTCATTTACATTAATGTTTTCTCTGCTTATTTCAATGCGATACCCTCCGTGAAACCTGACATGTTCACTATAATAGGACCTAGCCTGTCGAATCTGATATGTTCCTAGGGCAAATAATATAACTTCACTATATTCTAAATGGGGGAATATTATATTAGTGTTGGAATGAGCTGTTATACTAGTAAAATTAGATGTGCGTCTATTCATATTCATTGCGTTTACAAAATGAGATAAATTATTATTTAATGGAAATCGTTCCCTAATCACATTTGTGATTTGCTCAGCATCATTTCTATTTTTTAACCGAACACGGAATTTATTTAAAAGAAATGTATTAATCCAGAAATGTATTATAAGCATTCTAAACAAATATGAGCATTTAAAGGCAAGTAATATTTGTATCTGCTTAGAGTTGTTGCTCTTAATGGGTCAGAAATCCTATGTAAATCTCTGTTCCGGCAACCAGAAAAAACACAATGTGCTGCAGTATTAACTGCTCGTCTATACTGCAATAAAGTAATCACATCGGATTCTTCTTCAGAATGCTCGTTGGTGTTTGTAGAGCTTGTAGGTTCTTGGGGTTGAAGCTCTGGCTCTGGCTCCGGTTCCCGCTCTGGCTCAGGCTCTGGTTCGACCTGCTGCTCAATATTTTTCTGCATATTAAGCATTGCAACTCTCTTGAGTCTCAGCCAACAGGGATGACAAACATGGTCTGATGGAGTTGCCTGAAACAACATACAGCCTTGTCTTAACATGTTTCAGCTCATTATTATTGAACCCAAGCAAATAAAGACATTGATATAAAATAATATTAGGTTGCAGTGATGAATTCACTATAACACTGATAACAATACAAAGAAAAAAGTGCATAATATATAAATCATAATTACCTGCCGTGGGGCAATTCTATTTTCAACTTCAATATGTATCGCTGGTTGTAACTGAGATGGATTCTCTCTCACAATAAGATCACGTTTACGCTTTCGCAGAGAACTTCCACAAAGTACGCAAACATGCATGTGGCCACGGGAAGATGAGGCACCAGTTTCATTAGCCAATCCGGCGTTGACCTGCTGCATTGCCAATTGTTTACAGGGATCACATATGTAATCTTCTTCAGTAATCTAAAATAAGAATTAGAGTTGTATTATGATAATGATTGTGTGTGATGGTTTAGTTACGTTTGAGTACTAAAATAAGTAGGTATTTTAAAATACGTACTACTATTGAAGAATTCCACTCGCAGATCTTAGAAATTACTCTCGTATCAAGCTCAAAAACGAGATGGCGGCGAAGTGTATCGATGCGTATGTTACAATTAACACACAGCAATCGCAGGGCTAGTTGTGGCGTCTGCATGATATATCAGGTCTCTCACGAATCCAAAACCAAAAAGCAAAATCGGTGTCCAGAAGTCAAAAGCACAGGTAATCGTCACAAGTATCGTTATCAGTCCGTAAAACAATGCCAAGGTCAAAACAACAGAAGGAAATACAAATAGCGCACTTCGTATCACAATTCACAACAACGTCAACATTCAACAACAAGGTGAAGTGAAGAAGTCGAAGTAAAGCCATCATGCCATCAAGCCACCAAAGAGTATAAAACATAGATTAGACACAAAAACTGCGTTTTAAGCCACAATGATGCTAGTAATAGAAAACTAATAATCGGGTCGCATCAGTGTTTCCAGATGCAAAAACTAGAAATACCGTGAATTCTACAAAATACGGTGTATTGTATGAGATTTGAGGTTTTCCCTATTGCAATCAGTTTTTGTGTGGGTCAAAATACGGTAAAATGTACTAAAAACACTAAACATCGTTTACGATAGACCTACCGTAATTATGTGGTATCTGGCAACACTGGGTCGGATCGATGGCCCGATGGGTCGATGCCAAATGACGTTCACAGAGTACTTAATCACTACGATGACGTTCCGTTGTACGCAGTTGAACTAGACAAGTTAGTCCAAGAAAAGTTACACAAACAAAAATAAATGAAAATCTTTTTATTGTGGCTACTTAAAGAGATATTTCTTATGTTTTTTAAGATCTTAAAAAATAAGGGTATTTTTCAAATATATGTCATATTGGGACGCTATCGTTTCGTCGTCGGGTACGATTTGGCCATCCTTCTTTTTGCAAATGTCCAGTGAATTAAAATTAAACACTGTAAACAAGTTTAATTTATGTTGCAACTGCCTTACCAATCATAACAATAAGGCATGTTTTTCAAGTAAACGATGTCGCAAGTGCTTAGGTACTCATAATACTTTAATGCATGATGCTTTAACAAAAAATAAACCAGTTGCTATGTCACCGAAACTAATGAAGCCGGCACAAAATAACGAACACGTGCCATCTTCTAGCCATGTGTCATGGGGTAATATGTCTGAAATATTGCTAGCTACCGCCATGGTTAAAGTTACGGGGGTAGATGGTTCTCAACATACCATGAGAGCTTTAATTGACCAGGGCTCTCAAATATCTTTAATAAATGAAAATACAGCTCAAACGTTAGGCTTAAAGAGAAACCAGTGTAAGGGTAAGATATTTGGGGTAGGAGAAAAAGAAAACCATTGTAAGGGGACGATGAATGTTGAGATACGGTCGATGTATAATGATTTCTCAGTAAATACCAACGTTTTTATAATGAATAGTTTAATTAAGAGCTTACCAAATAAAACTTTCTCAAAACCATTGTGGTCTCATATACAAAATATTAACTTAGCCGATCCTAAATTTAACGAGAGCCGTCCTATTGATTTACTTCTTGGAGCGGATCTATACAGTAAAATTATGCTAGGAGGTATATTAAGAGGAGATGATGATGACCAGCCCATAGCCCAGCAGACGCAGTTTGGGTGGCTGCTCTGTGGCTCAATGAAACCATATTATAGATGTAACGTTGTTCTTCACGACATAGATAACTTACGTAGGTTCTGGGAGAACGAAGAAATTAACCAGCCGATTGAAATGTCGAGTGATGACCATGAATGCTTGCAATATTATTTATCAACCACAAAGAGGCGTGAAGATGGGAGGTATGAGGTTAGGTTACCGTTTAAGTCTGATAGCAAGAACCAGTTAGGGGCTACAAAACAACTAGCCTTAGCGCAATTTCGTAGTTTAGAAAATAAATTAGAGAAGAATAGTCAGTTAAAAACAGAATACCAACAGTTCATGAGTGAATATCGCGATCTTAACCATATGATACCATCTACTAACACTACACCAGAATGTTACCTGCCTCATCATGCCGTCACCAAAGAAGGATCTCCTGCTAACAAGTTCAGGGTCGTTTTTAACGCGTCTGCTAAGTCTTCTACCGGTACCACACTTAATGATACGATGCATACGGGCCCTAACCTACAACAAGATCTACAGGAGCTGATGATAAAATGGAGACAATATCGGTATGTCTATACTGCCGATATTGAAAAGATGTACAGACAGATATTAGTACACCAAGAAGATCAAGTTTACCAGAAGATTATGTGGCGAGACTCTCCTAACCAACCTATTCAAATCTTTCAATTAGCTACTGTGACTTACGGAACCAAACCAGCACCATTTCTTGCTATGATGTGTCTCAGGCAGCTAGCGAAGGATGAGCAACCAAACTTTCCCGAAGCAACTCGTGTGTTAGAAAATAGCTTTTACATGGATGATTTTTGTGGTGGAAGTCACACGATAGAAAATGCGTTATTGCTTAAGTCAGACCTGACCCGATTATTAAAAACAGGGGGATTTAATTTACGCAAATGGCAATAAAATGAACCAAAATTATTGTTAGATGTAGAGAGGAAGGGGTGCAAAGAAGAGATGTATGAATTTAAACAACCAGATACTGCTAAAACGTTAGGATTAGATTGGAATCCTCAGAACGACCATTTTTATTTTTCTAAATTGCAAATTGAGTCAAGGTCACGACCTCACACTAAGAGATCACTTCTGTCGGATATCTCTAAGCTATTCGATCCCCTGGGGTGGCTATCACCTCTGAGTACTACCATGAAACTATTGTTCAGAGAGGTATACATGTCGAAAATAGATTGGGATGAACCACTACCGGGACCCATTTTGACCAAATGGGATAATTTAAAAGAGGATTTAGAAGATATCAATACCATTACAGTGGAGAGATGGCTAGGATTAATGAAAACTGACCAGATTATCCAATTGCATGGGTTTTGCGATGTGTCGGATAAGGCCTACGCATGCGTGATCTACTGTAGGGTGCGTCAGGGCAATGAAAACACCATAACGTTAGTTGCTGCTAAAGGTAGACTCGCTCCAATAAGTAAAACCATATCGACACCCCGCTTAGAGCTTTTAGGTGCCGCTTTACTTTCAACCCTCATGAAAAAAGTCTCACAATGCTTACTAGATTACCATATTGAAGTTTACGGCTGGATCGACTCTACAGCGGTGTTAGGGTGGTTACAAGGCGAGCCAGCGCGATGGAAGCCATTTGTAGCTAATCGAGTAAAATCTATTACGGCTATAATACCATCGACCAATTGGGGATACGTAAATACCAAAGAAAACCCGGCTGATTGCGCTACTCGCGGTTTAACTGCTAGGAAACTTAAAAAACACGAGTTATGGTGGCAGGGCCCGTCGTTTTTGCCTTCATTTGAATCTGAACAAACCAGTAAACCAATTTATAAAACTGATATTGAAGTTAAAACCTCATTTTTAAAACAAAGTAACGTCGTAGTAGTAGATAAAAGTAATGATGTCATTTCTAATATAGTAATTCAATTGTTGAATAAATTTAGTTCTTTAAATAAAATCATTCGCATTTTCGCGTGGATATTACGTTTACCTAAGCGAACATCAGTTCATCAACCCTATCTCACATTACATGAGTTGCGGCGCGCTAAAATGCTTATCATCAAATATGTGCAACAATCAACATTCGCTCAAGATTTAGATCATTTAAATAAGCATAACAAAGTACATAATAAAAGTAAAATTTTTAATTTGAATCCTATTAGAGATACAAACGGTGTCTTACGAGTAGGCGGTAGGCTTCGAAACGCTCAGATAAACCACGATATGAAGCATCCTATTATTCTTCCTCGTAACCATTGCTTTACCATTTTATTAATTAAAGAAGCCCACGAGTTGACATTCCATGGCGGTGCAAGACTAACACTGTCGCACTTGAGACAGAATTATTGGATAATTGGAGGATACATGGCAACCAAAAAATTTATCAGACAGTGTGTTACGTGTAAGAAACAACAACCAGAGATACAAAGTCAGCTTATGGGTGATTTACCTGAAGCCAGGGTGAACCCTGAATTCGCGTTTTACCACTGTGGCGTTGATTATACAGGATTCATCGAAGTCAAGGCCAACAAAGGACGTGGTATAAAAACCTGCAAGGGGTATATCGCTATATTTATATGCATGGTGACCAAAGCTGTACATATAGAGATAGTGTCGGATCTAACCAGTTCAGCTTTTTTGGCGGCACTTCAAAGAATGGCAGCTAGAAGGGGCGTGCCTCGTCACTTATACAGTGACAACGGGACCAATTTTGTAGGCGCCAATAGGATATTACACGAGGAGTTTGACTATCTGCAACAACTGCATTCCAGTAGTAGTTTTCTATCAGATATCCATGAAATGGGTATTGAATGGCACTTCAATGCGCCCTCCTGGCCGAATGCGGGTGGACTTTGGGAGAGAGCTGTCCGAAGTCTTAAACATCATCTCAAGCGAGTCGTTGGTCACCAAAAACTGACTTATGAGGAGTATGCTACCCTAATATCAAAGGTCGAAGCTTGCTTGAACTCCCGCCCACTTTGTGCATTGACGGAAGATCCTGAAGATCTCGATTTCTTAACACCTGCTCATTTTTTAACGGCAAGGCCAGGATTAACCATAATAGAAACCGAACACGACGCTAGAACCAGATGGAATTTAATATCCAAACTATTTCAAGACCTGTGGAAGAGATGGAAGGTAGAATACTTGACCATGCTATCAGCAAGAAATAAATGGAAAGAAGCTAAAAGTAACATAGAAGTTGGAGATCTAGTTGTGATTCATGAAGAACATATACCACCAGGAAAATGGGCAATGGGAAGAGTTATGGAGAGGCACCCAGGTAACGACGGATTAATTCGAGTTGTGACATTGAAAACCAAGAACGGTATCATAAAAAGGCCTATTGTCAAATTGTCAGTTTTACCAGTAAACAATAACCCTCAACCAAATATCAACCATACCATAGAATCACCAGACCAAACCATATCAGTAGGAGAGGAGGAACCAGAAGAAGAGAAAGAAAGAAGGCAAAGAAGAAAACCTAAAAAATCGTCATTTATGACAGTAGCTACCGCTCTGTTATTCTTCATGACACTATTGTTACCAGCCAACGCTAATTTTCACATAAAGGAATTATCAACAAACCAGACCTTGTATTTTGACCCCATAACCAATGTTCAGTTAATCAGAGACAAGTGGAATCTAGTTCTTTATTATGACATGGATCCATATTGGGATGCCATTAAATCTTATAGTAAAATTTCAACGTATTTAGATAAGTTATGTACTACCATTGAAAATCAATCCCATTGTCATATAATAAATTTACAAATGCGTAATGAATTCGAAGAATTACAATACTACAATGAACTTTTACTAAAACAGCATTTTAACGTTCACGCCAGACCACGACGTCGGCGCCGCGGGCTCATCAATGGTGTCGGATACCTTGCGAACGATCTCTTCGGCGTATTAGACTCCCGTTTCGCGGAACAGTATACCAAGGACATTGAAATTATTAGACGCAATGAAAAACACTTGTCAGATTTATGAAAAAACCAGACGTCAGTAGTAGAGACAGAATTTACTTTCATGAAGAAGATGAAGGAAGCTGTTGATAAACAACACAAATTTATTAACAAAAAGTTAAACGAATTGCAAAGTAACACCAATACTGTTCAACAAGAAATGAAAAATATGTCTTCTGTTCAAGATTTTACTTTATCTGCGATGGCCGGAAGCGGTTTACTGCAAAGTTTACGTAGACTACAAGATGCGTTTTTAGATACAATTACTGATATTTACCACGGTCAAGTTAGCGTTCATTTACTGAAACCAGAGCAATTGAAGAGTGAGTTACGAATTATCTATGGCCAGATGCCTAGAGAAGTGTCTTTACCTATCACGAATATTGATTCCGATTTTCAATATATTTATCAATTGATTAAGGTCAAGGCCAGAGTAACGGATAAATATATTATATTCGAGGTTACGTTTCCTCTTGTTAGTAGAGAGAATTACCAGTTGTATAAAATCTTACCAGTACCACACCAAATCGAGAGTAGCATGGTCACTATAGTTCCCGTATCTGAATATGTCGCTGTGAATTTGAAACAAAGCACATACTTTGTCGCCACCATCAATGAATTGAATACCTGTTTATTTCATAAAGAAGCTTACCTATGCCAGCTGTTTAAACCAATAATGACGCTAGAGCGAGATGAATGTTTTTGTGACAGAAATGAGCAAAACCTTACAACATGCAAGATTGAGAAGTCAGCATGCGTAAATAGATGGATAGAATTACACTCACCGTCACAATACTTGTACTTCTGTTGTGATAATTACTCTATCAAAATAATTTGTGATGATAAAATTACCATGAAACAACTGAGTCACACAGGGGTTCTCAACATAGATCAAAATTGCGTTGTTAAAGGCAAAGATTTCACCTTACATTCATTGCAACTTCAATCTAATCATCTACATTATTCACCAACAATTCTGGTACCAGAACTCGATCAAATTAACCATTTAGTAAACTTAAAAATCCCAGACTTGGGAGGTTTACCAGAGAACCCGCAGTTGAATACGTCTCTAGCGATCCTTGGAAACCAAATAGATAGCTTAAAATCGAGTAAAGCAGAAGTGGACGATATATCGATACACGATATACATCACTACGCTACTACATATGTGTTGCTGTTCATTGCAATCATCGCGGCAGCAGTATACTGTTGGAGGAGTGGACGATGCAGCCGTCGAACACCAGCGACCACTACAGTTCGTCGCCGTGAGGTGGGTCACGGACACCAGACGACAGAACCACAACCTGTGTTACCAACCCCAGTGTCCCCAGTATATAGTGAAGTGCGCCGTCAGCTCAGTGTCAATGACTTGCGGTCGACCGAGAGCAATAATAGTGTCCGTGTGCGTTTACAAAGTTTTGCTAAAAGGTGGCCTAGTGTACAACGAAGTGTCAGTGCGGGTAAACAGGACATACAAACGTCTCCTATCCAGCGTAAACATGTGACGGTCGAAGACTCTCTAGTTTAAGCTCACCAACGAATAATTGCAATTTTGTTAAATAATATTTGAGCATAATTTTACCTTTTACCTGTAGCATTTTACCATTTTTTACCATTTTATTTTTGTTTTGTATAGAATAATAATTTCGCATAATATTACTTTAACCTATTTCATTTTACCATTTTTTACCATTTTATTTTTGTTTGTATTTATAATTTATATGTAGGATTAGATATAACTAGATGCTGAATTACATATATTTAGGACCAAAAGCTTATTATGTAGTTGCTTGAATAAGAAATAGGTTTATTAATGAATATGACCATTTTGCCAAATAGATCCATTCCCATCTCAGGCGCGGGAGTATGTTCGAGTGCTGCGCAATCGAACAGCTCAGCGTTTTCATATTCGATTGTATTTTATATAAATTAGGTTTATTGGCTAATCGAGCGAGTACGTCGCGAACTACCACGGTGACACCTCGTGCTCACACCATTACCATAATAACCATTATTATCTCGGGTTCCATTTAATAATTAGTAATACCAAGTTTTGTAAACCATTTTGAATATTATACCAATAATTTCCGTAAACCCCGGACTTCTTATTTGTAGTCTCCGTAACCACCAGTCAACCATTACACAACCTAAAAGGGGGTTAACCATAAACCAACCAACACACAAACCACCCCCTTTTACACCTCCTAAACATAACACCCTACACCATATTAGGACGACTTCAGGCCCTCCTGTCTCTTGTAAGACGTCTAGATCCTGTGCGACTGCAAGCTGCAAAGAAGGAGTTCGAGAGCATGCTAGCAAGTGGTGTAGCTAGGCGTTCTGAGAGTCCATGGTCTTCCGCGCTACACTTGGTAAGAAAAAAAGATGATGGATGGAGACCTTGTGGCGACTATCGCGCATTGAATGCCAGAACCATTCCTGATCGGTACCCCATCCGTCACATACAGGATTATTCTCATCAGCTCTCAGGATGTTCTATTTTTTCTACAGTGGACCTGGTAAAGGCGTACAATCAGATTAGGGTAAATCCAGCCGATATACCAAAAACAGCTCTCACGACACCTTTTGGACTGTTTGATTTTGAGTACATGACATTTGGTCTTCGGAATGCTGCTCAAACCTTTCAGAGGTTTTAGTACTGAACGATTCGTGAGTGTCTGAATACATTTTACGAGTATATCACGGCTTACCTCACGTATTTTAATTGTCGGATTCGCCCGACTAGTTTCGGACCATTCCGAGGTCCTTCATTAAGAGCCGTCGCCGACGAGAGCGCGGTTCCGACTGCGGACCCAGGCGCGCCGCTCGCGCGCCGTCATCGCTGGTGGTTCCGTTATCTCGTCGGCTGAGTTCGGATCGCTGTCGTCACTGGTCGCGACATCTCTTAGTTGCCCGGCGCTAGGTTGTGTACACACTACGCTCACGGTGTCAACTTCTGCAACGTACGGGGAACACGAGTCCGGCGCAACACCGAGAATTGGTTTCCAGGCTTGAGGAACATTCCACCCACTGTCTCGGTTGTAATTCGGACGACGACTTATTTCAATGGCTTCCCTTATCTTACGCGGTACTAGGTTTTTTTCCCGCGCAAGTACGGTGGTCTTATCAAACCTAATGAAATGAGCCGCGTTCGAATCGAGAGCGTGTTCGGCTATCGCTGATCCTCTGCTGTCCATGTTCTTGATGCTGCGTATGTGTTCCGATATCCTGGTCGCAACGTTGCGTCGAGTTTCACCTATGTAACTTTTGCCACAGTTACACGGTATCATGTACACACCTGGTACATTAAGTGGATCCCTATCTTTTGGTGAGCGCAGAAGCTCCCTCACTTGGGGGGGTGAACGGAAGAACGTCCTTATGTTATATTTGGTTTTGAGGTGTCCTATTCTATCCGTTACACATTTGACGTAAGGCAGGTATTAGTCGGGCGAATCCGACAATTAAAATACGTGAGGTAAGCCGTGATATACTCGTAAAATGCTTTCAGAGGTTCATTGACGAAGTACTTTTAGGCCTTGATTTTTGTTACGGGTACATCGATGATATTTTGGTCTATTCGCCATCTCTTGAAGAACACAAAAGGCACTCCGTCTACTATTCGAACGCCTCAAGCAATATGGAGTGTTGATTAATACTGCGAAGTGTGTGTTAGGCAAGCCAGCGGTAACATTTTTGGGATATCACGTTTCAGCTCATGGCACTCGACCGCTAGACTCCAAAGTGGAAGCTGTCCAGAGCTACGCAGTACCCAAGACGATTAAAGAGCTTCGACGTTTTTTGGGAATGCTGAATTTCTACCGTCCTTTTATCCCCAATGCAGGTCAACTGCAAGCTCCGTTGAACGCAGTGTTGTCTGGTCCTAACATAAAGAGTTCTAGCCCCGTGGAGATGACTCCTGATCTGATGCGCGCATTTGAAGATTGCAAGACTTCTCTCTCTCAAGCGACTCTGCTTGCCCATCCGGATGTCTCAGCAGAACTAGCAATCGTCACTGACGCATCAGACACTTCTATAGGAGCCGTGTTACAGCAACGTAAAGGTTCTGACTGGCAACCGCTAGGTTTTTACTCCCACAAGTTGACTCCTGCACAGGCTAAGTATAGCCCTTATGACCGAGAGCTGCTTGCCGTGTACGAAGCAATTAAATACTTTAGGCATATGGTGGAAGCCAGAACCTTCGCTATTTTCACCGATCATAAACCTCTCGTCTATGCCTTCTCAAGGTGTAAGGAAAACTGTTCTCCGCGTCAATTTAGGCACTTAGATTTTGTAGCCCAATTCACGACCGATCTAAGATACATACCTGGCAAGGAAAATGTTGTTGCGGATGCTCTGTCTCGAGTGGAGGAAATCACAGGTTTGGATTACCAAGCTCTTGCACGATTCCAGGAATCAGACCCAGAATTGCAAGACTTGTTGACTCAAGGTTCCAGTCTACGACTACAGAAGGTAAAATCCATTGACAGCGATGTACCGATCTTCTGTGATATGTCAAGTGGACAGCCTCGCCCTTTTATCACTCCACAGCTCCGTAGACAGGTATTTAATATGCTACATAATCTTCATCATTCCGGAAGTTCAGCTACTGTGCGACTGGTTACACAGAGATTTGTATGGCCAGGGATTCGTAGTGATAGTAGAGAGTGGTCTAGGCAATGCTTACAATGCCAAAAATCCAAAATCACCCGTCACACCAAATCTCCTCTATCCTCCTTCCTTACCCCTTTCGCGAGATTCTCCCACATACATCTTGATCTCGTCGGACCTCTAACTTCCTCTTCTGATTACAGGTACTGCCTTACCGTCATCGACCGATTTACTCGTTGGCCTGAGGCAGTCCCGCTTAAAGATATCACAGCGGAAACTTGTGCTGCTGCCCTAGTTTCTGGATGGATATCCAGATTTGGTTGCCCTGCTCGCATCACGACGGATCGTGGACGTCAATTCGAGAGCCACCTCTTCAAATCTCTCGCTGCCATGGTTGGTGCACGCCATCTCCGCACCACAGCTTACCATCCAGCAGCCAATGGCATCGTCGAGAGGCTACACAGGCAGCTAAAGGCAGCAATCATGTGCTATTCTACTTCGCAGTGGACCGAAGCCCTTCCACTTGTGCTACTGGGTATGC
Source organism: Ochlodes sylvanus (assembly GCA_905404295.2). Taxonomy (NCBI): domain Eukaryota; kingdom Metazoa; phylum Arthropoda; class Insecta; order Lepidoptera; family Hesperiidae; genus Ochlodes; species Ochlodes sylvanus. Next base: position 16,041,662 of record FR990122.1, on the reverse strand, counting down.
GTAGCGCATGGAAGGACGACATCCAGACGTCAGCCGCCGAACTGGTGTATGGCGAGCCTCTACGCCTACCTGGTCAGTTCCTTTCCCCAAGAGACGACTTCAGCTCTGATGACATCACCCAGTATGCAACGCGTCTTCGATCTCATATGCACAAGCTGACACCTCAACCTACTACGTGGCACACTTCTTCACCGTTCTACATTCCACGAGACCTGAATACAGCGTCTCACGTGTTCCTGCGTCAAGATCACGTCCGCGGATCTCTAGAACCCCCATACGCCGGTCCTTGTCATCGAGAGGCAGCCTAAATTTTTTACCCTAGATGTCAAGGGCAAAAAGACCAACGTCAGTGTGGACAGGTTAAAACCAGCACCTAATGCGAGAAGCGCCGATACCTACATCCACTACCACTGATGACGTAGTCCTGCCGATCCCAGCTACGGAACCACCTCCCGTGGAGAAGAGGACCCGGAGCGGCAGAAGAGTACGGTTCCCCGATTTTTATCGACCGTAGTCACGGTCTGGCCAGGGGGAATATGTGGCGTACCATCTCCGCCACGCTTAAGTTATCGCCAGTAAAATGTCGCTTGGGCCAGCCCCTTACAATATTATACCGTTAGGCGGCCCGATGCGTCTGCGCAGCACACAGCGCGGCAGTCTCGTTCCGAACTCCGTACGTTAGACTATGCTACTGTGCGCGCTTACTTTCGCTTACGCTTTGCCTATTTTTGTTGTAATTAATTTCCTCGTAGTCTTTAGTGTACTTCCTAACTTTTGTGTTGTTAATGCTGAACTTTCTATCCTATCTCTCTTATTATTTACCGCTTTTCTTCTTTCTATCTGTGTAGTGTTAATTGTGTAATAATAAACTTTAGTGTTGAACGGTTTGGGACTTGAGTTATTTCTTCGACCTAACGATACACGCTACACGCTATATGCGGGGTGTAATAACTACAACACACTCACCTCCATACAAGAAAACTAGTGGACCCATCGTACCAACACCCACTAAAGTGGTGACGACTCAACGTCTACCAAAGTGACTTTAGTGACTCTAGTGATCATAGGGATAAAGTGTTTCGAGTGCAGTGACTCGTCGCTTTGTGCAGCCCGCGCGCATAATGGCCGCGCCCGCGCAGCCATGCGGCGCATATCCACGCGGCGCGCAGCACGTTTCCGCGCAAATACGCAGCACGCGCTTTGTGGCGCATCACCCGCCGCAGCAGCACCAGCAGCAACAGTAGCAATCAGCACCAGCGCAGCCTTGAGAGTGCCACCATTCGATCTAGAGGATCCGGAGCTCTGGTTCGCACTCCTAAAGGCTCAGTTCCGGTATTATAACATTACCACGGACTCCCAAAGGTACAATCAGGTTATTATCAACCTCACACTGGACCAAGCGAAGACCGTGAGGGACATTATTATTAACCCTCCGGCCTACAACCGCTACGAGCGTTTAAGGGACGAGCTCATCAACCGGCTCACCGCCTCTCACGCCGAGAGGACAAGCCAGCTCCTCAACAACGAGGAAATCGGCAAGCGGACTCCGTCACAGTTCCTGCGACACCTGCAGGACCTGGCGGGTCCCTCCACGCCACCGCAACTCATCCGCACCATCTGGTGCAGTCGCCTGCCGCACCCGGTGCAGGCGGTGTTATCCAGGCTGCCAACTGACACACTTGAGCAGCTTGGGGACATAGCGGACCGCCTGCAGGAGATTTCTGCCCCTTGCCCGGTCGCACCTCCCCCCGCTCCACTCCCGGACTCCATGGCCACGCAGGTCAAGGACCTAACTGACCTGGTCCAGCACCTGGCGCGCGATGTCGACCGTCACACCGTCGCCCCGCGCCAGGCCACCGACGACACTACACGCCGTCGTCAGTCGTCACCACGGCGCGCACGCAGTACGCGCGTCGCGGCTTCAGTGGCCACTGCTGCCACTCCACGACGCCGTTCGTCAACACAGCGTGCACACACCGCGCAACATCAGCCATCAGTGATGGCCACAACGGATAGTCACGCTACGACCGGACACGTATTTGTAACTGACCGCACGTCGCGTGTACAATTTTTAGTAGACACCGGAAGTGATTTGTGTGTTTTCCCCTATACTTCACTTAAAGACCGTAGACAGAAATCTAATTTTAATTTGTGTGCAGCCAACGGTTCCACCATACATACATATGGTTATGTAGACCTTAATTTAAATTTAGGTTTAAGGCGTGATTTTCGATGGCGCTTCACGGTTGCGGACGTCACAAAAGCAATTATCGGCGTAGATCTTCTGAGTTTTTACAATCTTGTCGTTGTCTGCCGCAACCACCGCCTCATCGACAACACTACTACATTATCTACGAATGCATCAATTGCTAATATTAATGTATTTTATGTCAAAGTAGCATCGGGCGACACGCGGTATCACCAACTGTTGGGGTCGTTCCCGGACATCACCCGCCCTTCTGGCACACCGGGGACTCCAAGGCACTCCACGGTTCACCACATCCGCACCACACCTGGCCCACCTGTCTCATGTGCTCCCCGTCGGCTCGCAGCTGACAAGCTGAAGTTAGCCAGGACGGAATTCGAACTCATGCTCTCAAACGGCACTGCACGTCCTTCCGAGAGCCCGTGGGCTTCGCCGCTGCACCTCGCTCCCAAGAAAGATAACGGTTGGCGGCCGTGCGGCGACTACAGGTTGTTGAACGCGCGGACAGTCCCCGACCGTTATCCAATTAGGCACATCCACGACTTTGCCCATAGTATAGCTAGATGCAAGGTCTTCTCCACCATCGACCTGGTCAAGGCCTACAATCAAATCCCGGTCTACGAGGAGGATATCGCGAAAACAGCCATTACAACACCTTTTGGTCTGTTTGAATTCCCTTACATGACTTTTGGCCTCCGCAACGCTGGGCAGACGTTCCAGAGGTTTGTGGACGAGATGACGCGCGGTCTAGATTTTTGCTTTGCATATCTAGACGACTTTTTGGTGTTCTCTAAAGACGATCTAGAACACGAGGAACATCTGCGCCTGCTATTTACACGCATTCAGGAGTATGGTATGCTCATTAACACAGCCAAGTGCGTTTTCGGTGCCCCAGAAGTCACATTCCTGGGCTACCGCATCTCCGAGTCCGGTACCAAACCTCTGGAATCCAAGGTACAGGCCATCAGGGAATTCCCCCCACCCAAGATCGTCAAGCAGCTGCGCCGTTTCTTGGGGATGGTTAACTTTTACAGACGCTTCCTGCCACGCGCGGCTACCATCCAGGCCCCACTAAACGCCCTGCTGACGGGCTCGGTGAAGGGGTCGCAGTCGGTTCATCTTACTGGTGATTCTCTTTCAGCCTTCGACCAGTGTAAGGAAAGTCTTGCGAACGCTGCACTACTCGCACACCCCGACTGCGACGCTCAATTAAGTCTAGTCACCGATGCGTCCGACGTAGCAATGGGTGCCGTAGTGCAGCAACTAAAAGATGGTAATTGGCAGCCGCTTGCATTCTTCTCGCGTAACTTAACACCTGCGCAGAAGAAATATTCGCCATACGACCGCCAACTTTTGGCAATTTACGAGAGCGTAAAGTACTTCCGCCATTTGCTGGAAGCACGCCACTTCGCAGTCTACACTGACCACAAGCCGCTCAGTTTCGCTTTCCATGACAGGAAAGCCAACTGTTCGCCTCGTCAGTTCCGCCACTTAGATTTTATTTCGCAGTTCACGACCGACATCCGTCACATCTCCGGTAAGGATAATGTGGTGGCGGACACATTATCACGCGTCGATGAACTGCAGCTGCCAGTTGACTTCGATACCCTCGCGGAGTCACAAGCAGTGGACCAGGAGCTTCTTCAGTACCTCAGCGGAGAAACATCACTTCGCCTGAAGAAGCTCACCATCCCTGGCAACAGTAGGAAAATTTATTGTGACGTCAGCACACCATCACCACGGCCTTTCGTACCACTCTCGTTACGTAAGCAGTTGTTCGACAGTCTTCACGGTCTTAGTCACCCAGGTCCCAAGGCCACCGCCCAACTGGTGGCCGAGCGCTTCGTTTGGCCCGGGATGCGCAAGGACTGTCGAGAGTGGTCACAAAAGTGCCTAGCGTGTCAGCGCGCCAAGGTGAATCGTCACGTGTCAGCACCGTTGGGCACGTTCGATTTACCGCTATTGTTTGACAGCAGTGGACCGTTTTACTTGCTGGCCGGAAGTAACACCTATGGTAGATATCACCGCGGAATCGGTCGGTAAGGCTTTGATATCGTGGATATCCAGATTTGGATGTCCAACCGATATCGTTACCGACCGTGGTCGGCAGTTCGAATCCACGCTCTTCCAGTACCTTCGAAAAGTGATTGAATTCAAGCACCGCCGAACCACCGCCTACCATCCGGCCTGCAACGGTATGGTCGAGCGATTCCATCGCCAACTCAAAGCGGCTATAATGTGCCACGCGGATAGCAACTGGGTCAAAGCTTTGCCCTTTGTACTCTTAGGCATCAGGTCATCTTTTAAAGAGGAACTTCAGTCCTCCTCCGCCGAGCTGGTCTATGGTGAGCCACTCCGTCTGCCGGGAGAATTTTTCCAGGCAACAGCTCCCGAAACCACCGACCTCTCGGAGTTCACCACCCGCCTAAGACACATAGCGACCAAGATTCGACTCACACCTGCTGCACGTCAAACGAACAACAACAAATCCTTTGTTCAGAAGGAGCTCAGAACGTCGAGCCACGTCTTTTTACGAGACGACTCGACAGGAGGATCGCTGCAACCACCGTACACAGGGCCTTATAAAGTGGTTGAACGTAGGGACAAGACTTTTCGAATACTGGTTAGGGGCAAAGAGGTCACAGTAACGATAGACCGTCTTAAACCAGCCTATCTACTCGTGGACCCATCCACCACCAACGATCCCATCCCTACTCCCACGTTCCCTCCAGCTCCCGTAGGCACCCCTACTCCAGCTCCCACTCCCCTACCTGATCCTCCACCTGCACGGTCCGAGTCCACGGTTCAGGAAGGCGGCAAAACAACACGATCTGGCTGCCGAGTTCGTTTTCCGGACTACTATCGACCGTAGACCCGGTCTCTGGGGGGGAAGTGATGTGGGAACCTTCGTCCCACATACGCACTATGTATATGTAGTTTATTATATATCACACATTCACGCATACACATACACTTATGTATTGTATTACGTTTATCATATATACACACATATACATATCACGCACGACACACACACGCCGGCACAGTCAAGCACTACACTCCACGGATGGAACCCGGAGCGCCGTGGAGTCCTCGGCGCACTCACTCGACCGCCGCGCCGCCGAGGCGAGATGAGCACGGCCGAGTCCCGCCGAGTCGGTCGCTGCTCCCACGCAGCCAGCAGCTCAGTCGAGCGCACGGTCCCGACAGTTGGCTTTCTTCCGTCCCGCACGATACCCGTGCCGCTCGATTGCTCAACTACACCGTTAGTACTTAGTGCTTACGCTGTGACCTAACTTTTATTCTGTGTTGCTAAATCTGTTGTTGTGCTCTCTGACTGTTACCTGTGCCTATCAATCTTCTCTCCTTCTTTTATATATGGTGTAATCTCGTGTGTTTCTTTGTGTAGCTGTAAACTGTTCTTTTCTGTGCTTACGCGTAATAAACGATTAACTATATTTCGGAGTTAACTTTATTGCTCGCGCGCCTCCGCTACACGACCGTCACACGCATAGACATTTTTTTTGTGCTTTATAAAGCAACATCCTATGCTCAGGCATGAAGTACCGCTTAGCTCTGTAGAGCACTCCCAACTTCTTTGAAACCAGTTTAGCCTTACCCACCAAGTGGTCCCGAAACTGAACTTCATTCGAAATGTCGACACCTAGGATCCCAATGCTCTTAGAGATGTTAAGGGGAATGTTCTGAAACTGTGGTGCTATGACAAAGGGGGTTTTTTTAGCGGTTAACGAGCATGTACCGTTGACAACGACCCTGATGCTCCGCTCCGATAAAAAGCTGGCAACCCAATTGCACAACTTCTCGGGTACTCCGTAGGAAGGCAGCTTAGACAGTAAAGCCTTGTGCCACACCCTGTCGAAGGCCTTCGCGACATCCAAACTTACAGCCAATGCTTCTCCCTTGCTCTCAATTGCTTCTGCCCAGCAATGAGTTAGGTATACTAAAAGATCGCCAGCCGATCTGCCGTGGCGGAAACCGTATTGACGGTCACTAATCAACTGGCGATCTTCTAGATACTGGAGCAGTTGGGTATTTATTATTCGCTCCATTAGTTTGGAGAGCAGGGAGGTTATAGCAATTGGTCTGTAGTTGGATGGATTAGACCTATCTCCCTTTTTTGGGAATAGGGTGTGTAACACCTTTTTTCTGTTGTAGCTGAAATGTTTACTTACTGTAAATATTACTATTACATTCCATTTCGAGTGACCTCAATTTTAGGCCCTGGGGCACTGTATTCACATTTACTTTAAATCCCTTTAAAATTATAACACTTATTTAGCTGTTCTGGCTGTTTAAATTAATAATTATAACCAAAATACTTTGTATTTACAAAAGTAAATAAAGTAGGTGACAATTAGCAATCTGACAGGCCGGCTGCTTTACCGACGTTATTTGTGAAGTTCTGTTTTATCGACCGTTCCCACAGATTCACGGAGGAATTGATGAAATTGTGTTTCTCTGCACGCTGATTACTTTGTTTATGGCTGGTTCAACGTAGGATTTTTAATTAATTAATGAAAATTTGTTTTTAGGTTGCTGAATTTGTTTAAAGTAATAGTGTAAAAAATTTGTCTTGGTAGGATAAATAATTAAATATTTAATTATAGTTATTTTGTGTTGTCGATGCAGAGGTCATACAGTGAAATGGATCCGGTAGTATGAGCCGTTCTGAAGTGGGAGATTGGTCTATGGATTGTCGATGGTTGTTTTAATATAATTTTATCCAAATTAATTAATTAGATTGTCAAAATTGTAAATTGAGTCTAAACATGTGAGATTGTTTGTTTCCTTCGTTTTGGGTGCTTCCTAGGTTTATTATGTTTTTTTCTTAGCCTTATGTCAAGAAGGTGTTTGTTTACGCAGAGGGGATATAGTTTTTGAACGTGAACAGGAAATGCTCTTGTGAGAACCCCGCATGCATGGATGTTTTCTTTTCCGGGGCATAAAAGGAGCGTGCACGGGACATGTGCTCTTTTCTGCTCGTCGTGCCCGGCCCTGCAGGTCGCGCGCGGTGAAGTGCTGTCTGTTCTGTAGTCTGTCTGGAAGCTGTCTGGCCTGTGTTCCGGTTTTGTGGTGTGCTGTGTCGTGGTGCTTGACCACGCGGGACCACGTGACGTGTGGGTTACACGCTTGCGCGTGGCTTGTCTTGCTGTCTGTGGGTGCGTACTCGGTCGGCGCGTGCGCTGCTTGCTGTCTGTCTGTTCTGTTCTTTCCTGCGAGCTGTTCGCGAGCTTATAAGTACCTCACCTCCATAAGAAGGAGGTGCACTGTGGGGGCTGAAGTTGTCTGCTTTGAGGGGGCTGAAGTTATCTGCTTTGAGAGCAGTGAAGCTGTCTGCTTTGTTGGGGCCAGCTGCACTGCTGTGGCTGGGTGCTTTGCGGGGGCGCGCTGAGAGCTGTAGCTGTGTGTTTGTGCGGGGCCAGCTGCTTGGCCCGCGCTGACTCCTCCTTCACCGAGGGGAACCCGTACCATTTTCTTTTCTCTTACTTTCTCTGTTTTTATTGGTACCCGGAAAGCAAAGCACCTTGCGTTACTTACATAATTTACTTTAATTTACTTACATAATTTACTTTAATTTACTTACATAATTTACTTTAATTTACTTACATAATTTACTTTAATTTACTTACATTATTTAATTTACGTACTTAATTTGGTTTAATAATACTTTACATACCTATAATATAGGTATATAAAAGCCAGACAAACGACCAACGGGCCCATTCTTCATATTCTTTAGGTGTACTGTTTGTCCCTACCTCTTGGATTGGCTACTGCCATTCCCTTTGTACTACTTAAATCTTTTACTTATACTTTAATAGTGTGTTATTGCAACCACATTACTGATGTAATTATACTGCTCTAGAGATATTAAAGAAGTTTGGTCATATCTAAAACTTTTATTCCACATTTACCTCTTACCCTTAATTATATACACTTATATACATAGTATTATTACCCCCCTTTTTTATAAGTTACAGGTGGACCAGAGCCACCTTCCAGGAAGACGGCACGATGCCGGCAGAGTAAGAGAGTTGGAATAGGCGCGTTAAAACCGAGGTAAACTCCGGAGCGCACGTTTTTAGCACAACAGCAGGTATACCGTCCGGCCCACTCGACTTGTTGATGTCGAGGGAGAAGAGAGCTTGACGCACAGCAGTTTGGTTAAAACGCACGTCGGGCATCAGCTCGTCACACCGCAAGATGGTAGACGGTGCCTTCCCCTCGTCATCAACAGTCGAGTTCGACGCAAAGAGTGTGCCCAATATATCGGCTTTCTCTTTAGCGGTATGGGCCAGGGTATTGTCTGCTCTGCGTAACGGTGGAAGGAACGATTCATAGAAACTGCCCTGTATGGCTTTGGCTAGAGACCAAAAGGCCCGACTACCACAAGGATAGCCCAGAAGTCTCTTGCCTGTTCTGTGAATGTGCTTGAACTTTGCCTTGGTGATTTGCTTTTTTGAGGACCAGGAGGCGGCATTAAATTTCTTCTTCAGCTGAGATGCGTCTGTAGAACCGAGCTTGCGCGCCTTTACCCAATCCTGATAAGCAGATTGCTTCAGGCTACTAGCCTTAGAGCAGTTTCTGTCGAACCAGGCTTGGGTTTTCCCACCAACGAAACCACAGAGTTTGGAATGTAACATTCCATGCCCTGGAGAACCACGTCGGCGATGGAAAGTGCGCAGGCATCGGGATCATCTGAAGAGAAACAAATGTGCCTCCACGGGTATGAAGAATAAAATTTCCGCAAACCATCCCAGTCCGCCGATTTGAAATGCCAGACCCGGCGAGACGCGCATGGACGCCGATCAACAGTTCTAAGTACGGTATCGCCACAGAGTAGTTAAAGTCCGTTTTTAACTACTCTGTGGTATCGCGCTCCGTCATCTGTGCGATAACACAACTCGTAGTCGCCGGGGTGACTTCGTTCATAAAATTTACTGCATAATAGGCATCTACGTCATCACGGGAACGTTCAAACTCGTTTGACGACTCGAGTGGCGCGCGGGATAAATAATCAGCTACTACATTTTTTTCGCTGGAGACGTATCGTACAACGAAATTATAAGCCGCTAATATAATTGCATACCTTTGTAATCTTAAAGCTGTGGTTACCGGTATACCAGTTTTACAATCAAAAATAGAAACTAACGGCCTATGGTCGGCTTTTAATATAAATGGGACCTTCCGACCATGTGATGTGCGAACTCGGGAGAGAAATAATACGAAGACTGTAAGTTCTCAACTGATTATTTATTGAAGTAAAACAAGGGTTTTTATAGTAATTTGTTACAAGCAGGGTGGTCACAATTTACACTTGATGATTATTAAAATAATATCAGATTACAATATATCAGATTACAATATCATATTAAATGATATTGTATACATTAGAATCCATATTCGGTAATGGTTCAAATTAACTGTTTACTTCTGCTCAACAAAGTCTAGGGAACAAGCCAACTATATGACTTTATTTGTAAAATCTTCTTTAAAAAAGTATTGATCTCTTTGAGGTAAACAGGTAGGCTGAATGTTTATCAAACGTTGTTCGAATTAAAAAAAAAAAAATTAGAAACAAAAGAATTTTCGTAAAAGGCGGGAATCTTTCACTTTGATTGCTGTGTAGTGATACTGTATGAGAATTTTAAAGATAAAAATTTGTTTTATTGTTTTATGATTTTATTGAAAAACAAAATTAACTGTTGTTATTCGTAACTTTTGCGACTACGGCCATTATGTCACGACGTCATTTAACGCGGGAAGAAATGATTCGAGCTGTAGGAATGTTGGAAGCTGGGCTACCCCAACGCGAAGTTGCAGCTGCTCTGAATTCTCACGCGAGCGTTATCTGCAGACTGTGGGTACGTTACAGACTTACTGGCGATGTAGCCGAAAGGCACAGAGGCAGGTATAGGGTTACTACGGAAAGGCAAGACCGTTTTTTGCAAAATGTCGCAAGGAGGCAACCCACCATTACGGCTCGTCAGTTGGTAGAAGACCTCCAGTCGCAGCACCAGGTTGCTATCAGTGACCAGACTGCTCGGAGGAGACTCCATGAAGCTAATCTTCGTGCTCGCAGACCACTAAGAGTGCCCGCGCTGCGTCATGGAAATCGAGGACGTCGATTATTGTGGGCACGTGAACATTTGCAGTGGACCGTAGATCAGTGGGCACATGTACTGTTCTCCGATGAATCTCGCTTCGGATTTCATCCAGATTCAAGAAGAGTGCGTGTTTGGCGGATTCCTGGTCGGCAGAGTCGGCTTCAAAACCCACAGGAGGTGCATCCCTACCAAGGTGGTACAATCATGGTGTGGGCTGGAATCCGCCTGGGTGGACGGACGGATCTCGTTTTGATCAGGGGAAACTTAAATGCAGAGCGATACTGCGAACAGGTAGTCCAATCCGTGGTTATCCCGCACCGACAAAATCTGGGCGCAGATTTTATTTTTATGCAAGATAATGCACGACCACATACTGCGAGTCAGGTGATGGATGTGTTCCGCGAGTACAACATCGAAGTGCTGGAGTGGCCTGCTCAGTCCGCGGACCTCAATCCCATTGAACACGCGTGGGATTTACTAAAGAGAAGGGCTTTTAGAAATCTCCCTCAAAATTTGAACACAGCAGATGAACTTTTTTCACATCTCTCCAGAGAATGGAGTCTTCTTCCACAAGAGACAATCGATAGTCTCATAATCAGTATGCCACGACGATGTCAAGCTGTTGTTAATGCCTTAGGGGGTCCAACTAATTATTAAAAAAGTCCCCGCATATTTGTTCTTAACTGTAATGTTTTAATTTTTAAGAAATTTTATTAAATTAAATTTCTTTGTTTAGTTCTGTAATACACTTTCTTTGTTTTTCATTAAAATTACCTCGTAATTCAAAAACTGAATCCTTTATTTATATACGCAACTAATTAAGCATTAAATTGCGCATCGATTGGTATATAAACTTTAAAACAAAAATATATAAAAATAAAAATATTCCCTAAAAACCTCCTGTTCCCTAGACTTTGTTGAGCAGTGTACAATCGTATATGGTAATGGTTCTAGTTACAGTCATCCGATATTCTATGTTTATAATTTAAAATAATAACATTCATTTTCTTTGTCTTTATACATACATGCCGAAGCCGACATTGGCCACCCACAGTGCCATACACCACACCTTCCCCCTTTTTTTTTGAGACAAAAATTGAGAACATTTTTGGCTAAGCTTATAAATGTTACATATCAATATTAATCAGCGTGTTTAGCGTAGTGTTACAAAAGCGTAAGGTAACTTAAGCCTACAAACAAATGATTACATTGCAAAAATACATTGTTGCACTTAAATTAAGAGTACAATTACTTCTATGATTACGCATGAATATAATGATTATCTTGCTTAGTAGCCACTACAACATGATCTCGAATATGAGAGATGGTGATCCTTATTTGGACTTAGGAATTTGTCGGCCCGCCTAAGATTTGTCGATTGAAGATGCGGCTTCCTATTACCTTTTGTTCCTTTAAATTGACCCACTTTTGATTGTAATTATTTATTACGGTCACTACCGTTGAGAATAAAACCTGTTAAAACTATTAAATATATTTATCAAAGATGTTCAACGAGATTAGTGCGCGTTGCACGTTATTTGGGTTGCGCTGGGCGGTGCCCATTTTTTTTATTACGGAGACCCAGCGGTCTCTGCTGGATCGCGTATTCCTGGCGTGCCTGGACGCGCCCCTGTAGCACCCGCTGTTGTGCCCCGTGAATCCAGACCCACAGCTGGACGACTTTATTACTGCTGAGCTGAGCTTGCAGTACACCAGTGACACCTATATCACCTATGCGGAATTATCCCAAAGTGGATTATTCTAGTATGTCCACTGGGAGCCATTCGATGTCCGTGTGCTGGAAGATTTTCTAACATAGTGTTTTTTTTTATATATACAAGGTGTTAGGAGACCGCTCCCGAAAACGAAGACAGGCGATAGTACTAATGACACCTTTGATGATGGGAGGGAAAAAAATCTATCCTGGTTAAAAAAAAATCATATTTTTAAAACGTTTTATTAGCATTATTTACGCTCCATCATGTTTGTACAGCTAAATGAAACGGTAGTTTCATAAAAAAAAAACCATTACTTTACTAAAAAAAAACCCGCAATGAAACACAAAATCAAAAACAGCTGATGCTCCGATCAACGAACGCACGGGCGCACGCGGCGCGGCGCGGCCGCGCGGCCTCGCGGGCAGCTAGCGATCACACAAGACTCAAAAAACTCAAAAAAACTCAAAACTCAAAACTCAAAAACTCAAATCATTTATTTCACGTATTTTGTGAACGTTATTTTTTGCATTTACCACCGTTTCGCTAAGGTGCCTTTAAATTTTAAATCTTAGAGGAGAAACGGAAACGGCGAAAGAAAACTCCTCGGCACATCTTTTAAAAATAGTGCTTAAAAACGAATTACAATATTTTTGCTAGGTACTACCATTTTATACCTAAATACTAACTTGAGCGGAACTGGTTGCGGATGTCTATTACCAAGCATCCTTGTCATTAATATACTCATCGATAGTATAATTGATGATCAAGCGAACTTGCAAAGTGAAGTTCGATCACAATGATATGAGCAGCTTCATTCGACGCGATTTATAAGTTAACAATTATGTAGATGTACTTCCAAGCATCAGCCTTCCACGGATTTTTAAAACTGGTAACACTAAAAATTTTAATTTTCCGCTTTTACGTCACTTCCTCAGCTAGCCTACCGACCGGTTACCCCCACCCTAGCTTACGTGGCCGGCTCGTCTCAGTATTTTTGCTCATTTAGTTTAAAGTTTGATAAATTATCTCGTCACATTTTATTTACTTTTTCGCGGGTAGGGCTTTTATTGTTGTGATTTTGTTGTGGATGTTACGATTAAGGGAGGGTGTGTATAAATCGCGTCGAATGAAGCTGCTCATATAATTGTGATTGAACTTCACTTTGCAAGTTCGCTTGATCATCAATTATATTTCGCAGCTTCATTCTTTGCGATTTATAAGTTAACAATTATGTAGGATGTTTAAAGATAATAAAATGTGACAGTTACGAGTTGCTGTCGGCATACAGGTCCGTATTGGTGCATAAAAACGTGTGTAAGTATCAATATACTTTATTTTAATAAACATAACAAATATAAGACTTAATATTAAAAATGATTTATTTGTTTCAGTCACGTGAAGACAATATTGTAGTGGCAAAGTCATTAGAGCTAATGATATCTTTATTATAAAATTTTGCAAATACAATTGAGGAGTTTGTCCAACCTGCAGTCTTTCTAATGATGTCAAGATTGACCCCAAGTTTGTTGGCTTTTGAAGTGGCTGCATGGCGAGTACTGTGTGCTGTAAATAATGATGTATTTATTCCAGACTCGGTAAGTGTTTCCTTAATCCAACGACTTAATGTTTGAGGCGATACTTTTTTATGAGGTCTTTTAAAACTAATAAACAAATATTCAATAGAACCACGTAAATTATGAGTTTTATTTAAATACTCCATTAAACTTCTTGCTGGACATATTTCAGGTCGTATATCGAAAAAAGGTAATTTCAGAACTGGTTGAAAAGTATTTGGTTTTGAGGTTTTAATAAGATCAGGTACATTTATAAGTATTTCTCTATTAAATATATTAATGTTTACAACTTTGATGAGAGAGAAGGTTTGTACACGATGAGCAGACACTAGAGCCAACAAAGTTAAGGTTTTCTTGGATAGAGTTTTTAGATCAATGCCCTCATTGGGCCATTGCAGGGCCAAATGATTTAGTACTGTATTTGTGTCCCATGTTAGACTGTATCTTGGATTGGTGGGCCTTAATCTAAAAACTCCTTTCATGAACCTTTTAATTCTGGTATCTTTTACAATATTTTCTCCTAACAATAAAGACAAGGCAGATTTATAGGAATTGATAGTACCGTACTTGGCACCTTGATCAAATGTTTTTGTCGAAATTTAAATTGCAACTAACACCTGTTAATTATTGTAGTGAAACCGACCAGTGCATTCTCAATGCAATTTAAATTGCAACTAACACCTGTTAATTATTGTAGTGAAACCGACCAGTGCATTCTCAATGCACTGGTTAACACCTGTTAATTATTGTAGTGAAACCGACCAGTGCATTCTATTGTAGTGAAACCGACCAGTGCATTCTCAATGCACTGGTCGGTTTCACTACAATAATTAACAGGTGTTAGTTGCAATTTAAATTTCGATATGAAATCCCTGCCTAGAAGCGGAGGACCGCCGTCGCGAACTACATAAAACATTATATCGTGCACTCGCCCCGCATAACACACCGGTAACCGGATCGTACCTAAGCAGACAATACTACTAGCAGTATATGTCATCAGCCGTTTTCGCGTAACTGATAAAAGTTAGTTTTGTAATAACTCTCTGAAATGATCGAATGTAACAAATCTTACCGTCATCCTCACCGTCGTCACCGCCTTCAACCTCTACGTAATTCACTTTACCACACATTTTACGTAGGTGGCCTTTTTCGTGACACTTTTTACAAATATAGTTTTTATATTTGCACTGTGAAGATTTGTGATTTGTGAAACCGCACACACTGCACTTTACTTTATCCACACTGTCACTTCTTCCATTGTCCGAAATCTTGTAGAACTGCGAATCAGATGCGGCACGTAATAATAAAAGTTCACAGTTACGTAAGTGACTGGCAAAACACTTTAATGCAAAAAAAGCGGCTTTTAATTCTAATTCATTAATATGCAAGAGACTTTCGTCTTTCTTCCAATATCCAAATGCCTCTTTATCATTACAGTAGGCTCCCCAACCGGTGCTAGAAGCATCAGAATAAATTTCAAAATGGTATTTTGGGGTTTTTATAGATTTAGAACTTGTTTCAATATGCTTTAACCACCATCTGATATCGTCCTTAACTTCTTGCGATATTAAAATAGTTTGGTCATATGATGGTATTTTAAGTAAATAATTATATTTAAGACATTCAAAATGTTTTGTATATAGCCATGAATACTGTAATGCTGGACAAGCCGATATCAAAATCCCAATAAATCTTGCAAAGTCACGTAACTTACAAGTTTTTATAAGTATTATTAAAATTATGTAAAGAACTTCTTATTTTTTCTATTTTCGAATCGGGCAGTTTCAATAACATATTAACTGAATCAAACATGAATCCTAAAAATTTACACGTAGTGTGAGGAGTTAGACGACTTTTTTCAAAGTTAATCATGAAACCTAAATTTTGTAAAACCAACATAGTTTTATTGATATTATACATGCATTCATTGTATGAGCGTCCTATACAGAGGATATCGTCTAAATAAGCGACAGATATCATATTATTAGACCTTAATAGTTCTAATATTGGTTTTAAAATTTTTGTAAAGACAAACGGCGCTGTACATAAGCCAAACGGCAAGCAATTAAACTCGTAAAGTTTATCATTGTATATAAAACGCAGATATTTTTTATGACCTTTATATATAGGTATGAAAAAATAGGCATCTTTTAAATCAATACAAGCCATAAAACAATTAGAGGTAACAAGTTTGGAGGCGGTACGGTAATCCTCCATTTTAAAATGAGAAGTTTTAATAAACTTATTTAGGCATTTTAAGTTTAAAATGAACCGCTTGCTGCCGTTTGGTTTTGGCACCAAAAATACACTGGATATAAACTCTCCTTCCACATGATCGCACCGAGATAATTGATTTTTCGAAATCGATCTGTTCTTGCTTTGATTTTGGATATACTTTAGGCGTATCGTTACGATACGGCGTGGAAGAAAAGGGTATTCTATATCCCATTATCCAAGACAATATTAAGGAGTCATTGGTAACAAGGGACCATATATGTAGGAAGAACCGCAAGCGGCCCGCCGTACACACCTGGTTTAGTGTCTCCGGGTCGCCCGTTTCGGCGGCGAGCGCGCTGAAGGTATCCTGCTGTGACCGCCCCGCGGCTGATGGCGCGGGCTCGGCCGAGACTTGGACCCGCTGCCACTGTCGTTCTTGTACGACTTGCGTTGGAGCACTTTAAAATTAAAACGGTTTTTATGGTTAATGTTGGGAGTAAAGTTATTCTTAGGTTTTTCAATGTTATGAGATTTTAGGGCTTCACCAGACCTTTGTATGGATTTAGCCGTTTTAAGAGTTTCCGGTGTTTCTTTAAGACTTGTATTTATCGCGGAAATTACAAAATTTCTACGCATTTTTGTGTCTGTAATGGCTGTCACATAACAAGCGGCAGGCGTCACTTATTGGTTTTAAAACCTTTTGTCTCGATGTCTCGTTACCGATTATTAACTCGGTAGCGACACTCAAAGCTGATAAAGCGACAGCTAACTGTTTCTGCCTGCTCAATAAGGAGGCGTCACGCTTCACCAACGCGTCCGTTAGCGCAGCTTTAACCTCCAGATTAAGCATAGGCGCTAGTAAGGCCTCACAATTTGAAGGTATTGAATAATCCTGCAAAATATTTTCCTTTACTTCTTTAGGCAGGCCTTTCATTATAACCTCATTCCATCGAGATGCCACATCTTTGTGAATGGGCTTCCCTAGGGCAGTATCAGGCTTTGGAGCCTCGCCCAGAAGCTCAAGTATCTCCTCATCTAACTGCACATCCGCAGAATTCTCTTGATCGGCTGAGTTTTCTACAAACACGTGTGTTATAGTGTCCATAGCTGTCGCCGATGTGGATGGAGGAGGAGTAATGGCTCGCGATGTCGATGGTTGCTTTGATGTCTCATCTGGTAGATACGGCGATATAGCACGTGTCACCATTGACCGTAGCCTGTCTTCATGTGGTGACGTTGCCGCAGATGTACAGTCGGTTATAACTTGCCCTAAAAACAAAAAAGGACAGTTGTATATATATAACCGCTTCAACCCAATCGTGACAGTATCTGCCCAAATTTGGCAGTAACGCATCACAGGTTATGTAACAGAGACAACCCAGGATAGTTGCTCGCATTACAGACGGCATCTTCAGAGCGCTATGTGACAGTATCTGCCCGCAATTAGCAGTAACGCATCACAGCTTATGTAACAGAATCAACCCAGGGTAGTTGTTTGCATTACAGTTTGTACACGTGTACAGTGAACCAAAGTATTGGCCATAATTTACTTACGGTAATCTTCTTCGTCGTCTGAGGAATATTCTATTATACGACGTCTTGGTTTTCTCTCCAATTTTCGCTCCAATTTTCTAATTTTTCGCCTGATGTTTTCTTCACTGTCTTCAATCCGCTTTCTCTTCTTCCCCATGTTGAAAGTACTAAAGCTACTCCGCAAGGTGGTATCGTACGTGTGAAGGCTTCGGCACGGAAATACATAATGAGCAAAAATACTGAGACGAGCCGGCCACGTAAGCTAGGGTGGGGGTAACCGGTCGGTAGGCTAGCTGAGGAAGTGACGTAAAAGCGGAAAATTCAAATTTTTAGTGTTACCAGTTTTAAAAATCCGTGGAAGGCTGATGCTTGGAAGTACATCTACATAATTGTTAACTTATAAATCGCAAAGAATGAAGCTGCGAAATATAATAACTTTTCTCTAAACACAAGTACAACCTTATATCTACTTTGCCACTGTGCTAGTCGTTACCTAGCCACTTTCTTTCGAATTCACCGGTTGAATAAAATAAGTACCGGGTTCGATTCCCCGCTAATGAAAAAATTACTTAAATAAGGTTTTAACAAGGGTATAGTCATGATTTTTAATCCATCGTGGATGGAAGATGATCATGTTCTTTAATCCATCTAGTAAGTATGTTTAGTATTCTGATTTATTAAGTTATGTAGGTATCAGATCAGCTCAGAACAAAGTTATTTATAAAAAAAATTGGTATGAAACATCTTACCTGTTACGTATGTACCTATGTATGTGTGTATACATGTACCTGGCGATGACCGCCATCTTCGTTTCATGTCAAGATTAAACAGTGCGTTGTTAACTAGCTTGCGTTTCACTTGCCTCCTATGCGAATACCCAACATTACCGATCTAAATGGTCCGTGGCCCTATGAAATAAGGTGCAAATTGAAACCAAATACAATTCTAAAGAAACCATAGCGTAGAATGTGCACATACTAAATTAATTATTGTCACTACTGCGTTTTATTTATTTATTTATTTAATTTTATTGAATAGGTACAATTACAATCTTGTAGGTACAAAATTTGCAGGCGCCATAAAAGAATTAGAGGCGGCGTTCACAATAAAAATTTAAAGTAATTTTAGATAGTTGTGACGTACCTACCTGTTTTCAAATTATGATATTGGACGGAATAAAAACGGAAAGTCTGTTAACATAAAGTATACGAATACTATTTTAAATTCATTCTGATAGATTAATTAACTGTCGATCATAATTGCAATTAATTTTAACTATCAAATGATTCTGTACCATTTCATTTTTAATTTCTTGTACAAAATCAAAGAAAAAGATTAAATAGTATTTATAATTGTGTTCGTGAGTATCTAATTAGGTTAATTTAATATTCTAATATCATTTTTATAGTAACGAGCTTCTTGTTACGAAAGGGTACAATTGAATGTAGTAGTATTAAATAATAGAGTTATAACTTCTAAATTCCATAAAAAGACTAGACAGTAGGGATAACTAAGCTTATAAAATAAAAGTTGGGAATGTCTCACCGCTTTATTGATCTGTGAAATTGATCGGCGGCGCGGCCCACCGCAAAGAAACGGTTTGTTTTGGCGGGATTGAGTATTATGCTCAGTATTTTTAGTTTTTGAGACAGTTTCATTTCGACTTTTATGTGCGCATGAGCGACAGATACTAGTTCAATCGTATTGTTAATTAATTTCTACTTGTTAATATTTTATTGTTACATTTTGTTTGTCTCTTGTTACGTTTGTGTTGTTTTTGTTTGTTTGTTTCGCTTGGCCACCTCGCTCACCCGATCTGACCCCGTTAGACTTCTTTCTGTGGGGGTATGTGAAAGAAAGAGTTTTTAAGCGTGAGTGTGATAGTGCTAACGAAATGCGCCAAAGGATAGTAAATGTTTTCGACAAACTACGTGCGGACTGTGTCGAAGACCCCACGATGATGTCCCGCCTGCATAAGAAGACGCAACGCAGAGCTCAAAAAATCTGCCTCGAAATGAATGGGGCTGGGGCACAATTTGAGCAGCATCTCATAAGGCCACGGAGGATTTAGATCGGTAAGCTGTTTCATACCTAATTTTTTTTAATAACTTATTACTGAACTGATCTGAATAGATCGTACATAACTGAATAAATCAGAATACTAAACATACTTACACGATGGTTTAAAAATTATGACTCTACCTCATGAGCGGGGCATCGAACCCGGTACTTATTTTATTGTGGTGTAAAGTGGCTAGGTAAAGACTAGCACAGTGGCAAAGTAGATAAGTTAGTTATTTAGACAAATGTTGTAAATAAGTACCTACTTGTGACCTTGTGTGATCGCTAGCTGCCCGCGAGGTCGCGCGGCCGCGCCGCGCCGCGTGCACCCGTGCGTTCGTTGATCGGAGCATCAGCTGTTTTTGATTTTGTGTTTCATTGCGGGTTTTTTTTTAGTAAAATAATGGTTTTTTTTATGAAACTACCGTTTCATTTAGCTGTACTAACATGATGGAGCGTAAATAATGCTAATAAAACGTTTTAAAAATATGTTTTAAAACGTTTTATTAGCATTCAGCACGATCGATTTTTTTTCCGTCCCATCATCAAAGGTGTCATTAGTACTATCACCAGTCTTCGTTTTCAGGAGCGGTTTCCTAACACCCAGTATTTTATATATTTATATTTTTATTTTTAATGTGTTTGTCTCTTTATTATTTTTTTTTACTTGTAATTAAATTTTTGTGTCCTATTTTTATGCACTATTTTTTCTTTACCAGAAATTAGTATTTTGACATTCACACCTTGATCTTCAATTACAGTATATGGTCCTGAATATACTGGATCCATCTTATCTCTATTTTTTTGATTAATACTAAATCTCCTATTTTATAATCTATTGGGTTAATTCTTAAATCATAACTTAATTTTCTATCATTTTTTGTTTTAATCAAATTATTTCTAGCGTCCTCTTGGGACCTTTGTAATCTATAGGTACTTAGGGGGCGTCCATAAATTACGTGAGGTGTTTTTTTAAATTTTCTTCGGGAATTTTTGCTTCGCTGTATTCCATAATTTTATTACATCGTCCTGGCAGGATTTCTTCGTCTTATAGACGTATCTTTTGACGTATGCGTTATAAAAATCTTGATAACTCATTTTAAATTAGTAAGAGCATGCACTGAGTCGAGTAAAACATTTACAAGAATAAACAAAGCAGGTTGAAACCTGTCCGTGTGTCGCTGCCACTCAGCTCGTACGCTCTCGTTCATCGAGTCGCGCGTTCAGCTGACAGTGGCGCGAAAACAAAGGACGGGTTACACTGTACCGTAAATTCAGATTAAATTGAGCTATTTGGTATAAAACAAATATGGTGGTTTGACAGTGACTAAATGTATAACGTCGAAGTATGAATGAAATTATTTTCTTTCGAACGAATTAATAAATGATCTTAATCGTATTACGATTACGCTTAAGATTAAATCTTAAGCATGTACAATCTGGATTAAATGGACCAAAATAGTATAATTTTTTTTTTGTTTCAATCAGAAAAAAAATTGCGTGATATTTGCTGAGACCCTCCCCTCTCTCCAACGTAAGATTAGATGAGATTTGACTCGACCCCCTCCCCCCCTTAAACACCTCACGTAATTTATGGACGCCCCCTTAAGTTCTAAAGCATATGAATCAAAGTTATAAATTGGATCAACTTGATTTACAATGTTACTTGGTAAACGACATAGCTTACCAAACACCAATTCATAGGGTGTATACTCAGTTGCTGAATGCACTGTTGTATTATAAGAAAAACACCTATATTGTAACCATTCTGACCACTGATAAGCCTGATTATTCGTTTGAATTCTTAAAAATGCTCCTAACGATTTATGTGAATTTTCTAAAGAACCAAAGCTTTCATGGTGATAAGCAGTTGATTGCAATTGGTTAATTTTTAAAATGTTACATACTTCTCGCATGGTTGATGAAATAAATTCGGTTCCTCTATCTGTCGCAATCTCATTAGGAATTCCGTAACGTAATATAAAGTTATCGACAAACGCTCGCGCTACTGTGTCCGTTTCTTTATTTAGAATCGGATATGCTTCTACATACTTAGTAAGCTCGCACTGTAACGTTAATATATAACAGTATTCATTTGCATCTTTAGATAATGGACCTACCAAATCTAGATATATCTTGTCGAAAGCCGTTGTTGCCGTACTAGTACATAGCGGCTGCTTAATATTGACGTGACAACGTCTTATAATTCGGTGGCACGCATGAAAAAACATGACTCATGCGTTACCGTCGTTACCGTTGGTGAATTATTATACCAGCGCCATCTATGTATTGTGCAGTGAACAATTATTCATTAAGTTCGATTGGGTCCATTTATCGATGGAGGAAGGCTGGCTGAGCTGGTAGTTCACTCGCAGTACACTAGATGGCGTTGAGTAGTGGGGCGCTATAATTCTGAATCACGCTAGTAAGGGTTTATGTAGGATGTATAAGTATCCAGCATTCATTTTTAATAAATGACTTAACTTGTATTGAAAAAGTATTCTTTTATTGTGCTTGCCTACTCATTCAAAGGAAATTATTTTCTTAAGACGTTGTCACGTTCAACACTTCAACTATCGTCAGTAAACCGACTTTACAGACAACCAATTTTTTTTATGAAACTTTTGTTTCTGGCATGTGACACAATTATTTACAAATTGTAAAATATCATTATTCATGCCTGGCCAATAGTAATAACGTTTTATGTTATTGGTCATTCTGCGAATGCCTGCGTGGCCACTAGTAGGTAATAAATGAAAATCATTCAATATGACTCGCCTATCATCTTTATTATTTATTTTCTTGACACCTTTAATTATACATAATCGGTCCGGACCGAGAAGTATATTTATTATTCATCCATTGAGCTAGCTCCTCTATCATACGAGCGGTGTCATCATTTTGTAGTATGCATACCTCGTTTATTTGTTGTGTCTTGCAAAACGTATCTAATTCTATCGCGAAGAAATCTCGTTCCGTACACGATCGAGAACTAGGATTGAGACACAATGTTAATAAGGATGGCGAGTACATTATAAGATGATTTTGACTGAAAATACAGTCTTGTTGTTTCAATATTTTATCATAGTCCTTTTTATTAAAACTCAATTCAGGCAAATTATTCGGCTTTTTAGGTATCTGAACTATGCCCGGCCGGGGTTCATAGTTTGAACCTATGGAAACTGATTTATTTACCTGTTTTTGCTCTTCCTTGCGTTTCTTTTGTGCTCTAGTCATTACTGACATTATATATGGTCGGGGAAAAAGTTTCTTCGCATTTTATATAAAAACTAGTGGTCCCAGCGTACTTCGTACCGCTTTATAATTAAAAAATGTTTTAGTGATATATCGACAGCAACGCCACCTACCGGGTCCAATTGTGAATCTAAACCATTCTCGGATCCACCTGAAGACACACAAAAAATTTCAACCAAATCGGTCAAGCCGTTTAGGAGGAGTTCAGTCACATACACACGCACACAAGAAATATATATATTAAGATTCAAGACATTTTTTTTCAAAGTTTATTTACATTTAATTATGGTATATATATATACCGTTTTGTTCGATAACTTTCTGCCATCTTGTAGGTATGGACATGATCCCCTTGCTCTAGATATTTTGGGACTTCTGATCAAAAAAACGCGACAAGTTGTTTTGGCAGTCCTCTCTTGTGGTTAACCTGACACTGCCTAAATAATTCTGTAGAGACCGAAACAGCCAGAAATCTGAAGGTGCAAGGTCAGGGCTATATGCCGGATGCATGAACAACTCCCAGCCAAACTCTCTTAATTTTTGCTGAGTGGCTAAAGATGTGTGTGGTCCAGCGTTATCGTGATGAAAGACCACATCCTTTCTTTTGATCCATTCCGGCCGTTTTCTCTCAACTCCTTGCTTTAATCTCATCAGTTGTTGGCAGTAGAGAACCGAATCAGTAGTTCTGCCCGGTGGTAAAAGCTCGTAATGAACAATGCCCTTGCAATCCCACCATACACACAACATCACCTTATTGCGAGTTTACCCGAGGTTTGCCACAGTCTGTGAAGCCTGAACGACCTTTGACCACGACCGTTTTCACATGTTCTTGTCGTACGTGATCCACTTTTCATCACCAGTTATCAATCTCTTCAAAAAAGGCTCGGTTTCATTACGTCTCAATGAAGAATCGCAAATGAGCACATGGTTCATGAGGTTTCTTTCAGTGAGCTCGTGTGGCACCCAAATATCCAGTTTTTTTGGGTACCCAGCTTTTTTCAATTGGGTCAAAACTGTTTTGTGGTCAATTTCCAGTTCTTCAGCTATGTCATAACTGCTGAAATAGTGAACTTACTCCACTTTTTCAAAAATGGCGTCCATTTTTTCCGTAACAGGGCGACCAGAGCGCTGTGCATCTTTGACATCAAAATTCCCGGATTGAAAACGCTTAAAAAAACTTTGTTCTGCTCTTACTGTCACTACGTTAGGTCCATAAACGATAAAAAAATGTTGTGGCTTGCGTTGCATTTTTGTATTTATTTTGATGAAATTTTAAAATGTATCGAATTTCTTCATTAGATTCACTCATTTTGATAGAAAGAAAAACAAATGAAAAAAGGCTGGAAACAATATTTTACTAATTTGTTTCTTTTTTTGAAAAGTTGCCTTTAAAATGACATCAAAACCAGCCAGATACAAAGAGTACAGCCAAAGATATTTTAGTACAAGTTTACACATACTAAATGCGAAAAGACTTTTTCCCCGACCCACTGTATTTCGAGTCGAACAAGCTAGCTAGACAAAAGTCATTGTTGAATTTCCCGGAATTTTATATCTGAGCCCCTAACCAATACCCCAACTATCCCAAATCCAAGAATTATTTTGCCCTAATGTCAACCACTAATTAGATAATTAGGGCAGTATACAAAGAAACGGTGAAAAAGTTACAAATCATTTGCATTTTTGCGATTACCGAAGTAACATTAATGTCAGTGAGTTTTAAGTTTTTTGAATAATATTAGTGATGGATCTTCAAGTTAAAGGTATGTACTTTTTATTTATAATTAATATATATCTCGGATTGGCCGAGTTATTAACACCATCGTCAGACATTATGTGGGCGTATAGCTAGGGTAATCGAGCAAAAGAAATAGCGTATGCACAAGAATTACGTTTTATTACTTTTTTAACAATTTTACTTTACACGGTCATAGTCACACCGGGTAAACGAAACGAATAACAGTCCCCAGAGGAGGAACCGATCTCTAAGACGGTCAAATGGTAAGTGTCCTCTCCAACCAGCGCCCCTCCACCACCTAGGCTCTGCTGTAGCACGAAGTTAGCCAAATATCGACGTCTTCGCGACGGTGCTGCCATCTATCGGAACTCGTGCTGCGTTTCGTTTAGCATCCATACTAATGACCGTCTCCGACACGGCCATCCCTGACCTGTCACACGTCCCTGTGTGACTCCTTTAGTACTACTATCACAATTGCTCTTTCCGCAATTTTCTTATCAATAACTTCAAACCAAAACAAAACTCTAAATCTTAAACATGGGAAAAATGGCTACTTTTATTGCGAGTGGTTTTAATTAACTTTGTATTGCATTGTTTTTTTTTTTTTTAGCCCTAACTACCGTAAACTACCACTGCTTCCAAGTGTCGCTATGGAGAAGAAGCAGCGGAACAAACTCCATAACATTACAACACATGTTTGAACAAAATTACCAATTATTATTTGCGCGATTGTAAGCTTTTAATCGGTACGTCGTCACCGTATAAATCTACGCGATTCGGCTTCTCCACGTGATCCATCTTCATAAACGCTCTACCAACGGCAACACGTACTTGGCATTGGAGATTACCTGTAACATCAAAACACAAACGCGAGTATCTCTCCAAGCTCGGCCCTTCCTGACCAATAAAAGTTTCAAAATTATTAAAAGATGGAGATATCATGAGATGGAGCTCATATGACCAACCAGTACAAAACTTTGAGCCATTATCTAACCAGTATTTGTACCACTCTAAGTTCCAATTCCAACCAGTATCTAAACAATTTGTCACAGTTCACTCTTGAACAAAAATGGCTGAAGGTCATTCAACTCGAATTAAAACAAACTTAGTCAACAACATCACCACTCTGCTTAGTACTTACAAATCATAGCCTCTCTCAAGCTATAACACCAGTGTCTCTAACACAAGGGACCATTCCCCAGTCACTAAACATCGTGTTGACTATCTCTAGGCCCACCTGCCTTAATTTTCTCGTTACTCAACAATAACAACTTGACCTTCAGGCACTTTCATCATCAACATCACGGCTAACAAAAGCCTTCATCAAACCAAACCAGGTTATGAACAATAATAAAGTTACACGAACATACTGGTTAAACAATATCCCTCATATCCAATAAGCTTGTGGAGTTTCTCATGTAATAATCTCATAGCTTTTAATTTACACCGACACAAAACTAAAAAGCTTGTACTCAAATTAAATTAACTGGTAAGATAGGTGACCACCTAGCTTTACGAAAACTATTAGAAGAATACTGAAAGTCACAGCAATTTAGTTATTAACAGCCAACACTACTTATCTGACAATTACAATGACAGATTCTGTTTATCATCCATCAATTTTAATAATTTTATTTTAAATTACATCAAATATCGACACTAAACAGTCATTTTGATTAAATTTAATGATTTGATCAATTAAAAATGCTTAAGAAACCAAGTACCAATGTTAACCAATAACTTGCAACCATCATTAAAGTAATCATCATTACCACATTCAAAAAATCCAAAGCAAGAATCTTATTCGTGGCCTGTGGCTTTTCATTAAGCCCCAACTACAAACCTCATGTTTGTATTATTGCATTCCCCTGAATGCCGAGTCCCTCGGACTCTATGGTCTCTACAAGACCCGACCTCCGCCAGAGCCACCCGCGCACCGCGCATCCACGGACTACTTAAAGCAGATACCGACTTCTAACGGACTACGGCTACGAAATGACTACTGGTACGGTCTGACCAGCCGAACTAAGATTCATCGCTATTAATCAACTCAAAATCTTCTACTTCCAATGGTACTTGGCCCTCGGGCATCCTCCTAAGCCTATCTCTCAATGTGTAACACGATCTCCGTCAGATTTCTCAACAAATAACGCAGGACTCGCAAAAGGTGAACTACTAGGTCTAATAATGTTAGCATCTAACAATTCCCTTACTCACTCACGACTTACTTTTCGTTCCTATGACGTGCAGCAGTAAGTCAGTCTTTGTACAGTTTTATTTTGATCAATTAAACGAATTTGTAGTTTAGAAGCTTTGACGCAGGTAGTCGAAAAACCAATAGCAAATATTCCTCATAAAATTCTTTACTTTACTTAAGTTGTAAAACGACCCGCAACGGTCATTACTAAATAGCCATAGTATGTGAATGCAAACAGGTAGTTGTCAAATGTACCACCGCTTGATATAAAGCTCATTTCAATATTCTTCAATAAAGCGATAAGAAAAAAAATGATACAAATCACCCGTCACACCGCACCACACTCGCAACCGTAAGCCATGACATCAGAGGCGCGAGCAATGGCGTCCCGGCTTTCCTCGCCAGCATCAGCACCAGCATGTGACAGACGAAGCGGTCCCACACGACACACGGCCAATAACCGCTCCCCATGCAGTCATCGCAGGTTCCGTGTCTTTAGATGTAGAACAATGTAATTGTTCCAATGACCTGTACTTCTTCAAAAGCTAACTGGAATACAGAATAACACAAGCATTGCATCGCGATATGCGCCGATATGTGAGATAACTTCAAAACATATTGGCATCGTAAGGTAACTAAATACACCACTTAACTTAATTGAAGTTATTAAGAAGCCGTTTGTAACCACCCCTTTTTTTTAAATTTACAGTTCGAACGAGGTACCATACCCCTAAATCTACTAACAAATGTTTAATCGATTCCTGATGTGAAATACCTGCTCAACCTGGGCACAAACACTGCGAACCAATTTGTTTGTTAATCAAGAGGCATTCATTAATTTTTAGGCTCTAATAATTAATTCTTCTTTCAGCGCAAATACAAAGTTACCATTGTACTACCATACCATATTAAAAGTTCAATTTAAACCGAAGCTGGACAGCCCCCAATATTAGAAAAAAACACTTTTGGATTTCCCGTTATAGGTCAGATACTGACGGTTCACCCATTCAATCAAATGCAATGCAATAAAAATAACCAACACTTGAAATAAAAGTTATTTATTTCTCGTCACTGCACGATATTATTACCCGAAAACGTAACTAAATCTGAAGGAACCACAAACTAATTTAGAGTGGTTTTCTTTTTCTACACGACTGAAAAGTCAAATCTACCCTCATTAACTTTAACAAACTTAAAAACGCGAGTTAATTGTGATTTCCGATGTATGCCACTTAGCCTCGAATGATTTTCTTTACAGCGAAGGAAAATAAGCCATTAAATTGAGTTTCGGAACTACCGATTTCTTAATTAATACCCTTGTTATCGATTACTTCATCAGTATCACAATCTACAACTACTGTCCTACTGTTGGGCATGAGGCTCATGTGATGCCTACGAGCCACAGTCCACCACACTGGCCAAGTGCGGAAATGGCTGACCAATACAGATTGTTGTCCAATTATGGCGGTTAACCAAAAATCTAATTAAGATTTTTCTATCACAATAGATGTAACGAAATAAAAATTATGCCATACCGATACTCGCCGTCTTACTTGAAAATCCTCATGGCTTACCACAACCTGATACAACATATCGCCAGCAAGTAAAGAGATGTTTGTAGATCATATTATCACAGTAACCTGAAAAGCTGAAATAGGTTCTTGATCCCAACTTCTGATCTCGGATTGGCCGAGTTATTAACACCATCGTCAGACATTATGTGGGCGTATAGCTAGGGTAATCGAGCAAAAGAAATAGCGTATGCACAAGAATTACGTTTTATTACTTTTTTAACAATTTTACTTTACACGGTCATAGTCACACCGGGTAAACGAAACGAATAACAGTCCCCAGAGGAGGAACCGATCTCTAAGACGGTCAAATGGTAAGTGTCCTCTCCAACCAGCGCCCCTCCACCACCTAGGCTCTGCTGTAGCACGAAGTTAGCCAAATATCGACGTCTTCGCGACGGTGCTGCCATCTATCGGAACTCGTGCTGCGTTTCGTTTAGCATCCATACTAATGACCGTCTCCGACATATAAATATATTTATCCCCAGTTTTTTTATAACACCTCAACTTTAAAAAGATATGCAGTTTTTTGACGGTTATTTGTTTTCATTGGACTAGAAAGTACTTGTACCCTCTTGTACCCGGGCTGGAAATTATATATGTCATAGCCATATATGTTAGCTTTCAATTGATGCCCATTTTAGCTTGCACACTCGAGTACAACTTGGTTTTTTTTGTCTGTTTTCGAATTTGAATTCTCGGTTTCGTAAACCGAGTTTTTCTATGAATGGCAGAAACATAACCGTATTAGTAGACTCTATGACTTTCTATCAATGAAAAATGATTTTGGAAATATTACGGATGAATCTGCGAGAGAAATTAAAATGAAAATTTCAAAAATATCATCCATTTTAGTAGAAAAATGGCAAAATTCTGTGAGGAACCGCGATCGCTTCCTGACTAAGAACTCTGAGTTGTTGGCTGGTTATTTTACGTTCAAAGTATCCGTCCACTACTCAGTACCATCAACATTAGGAAGAGCTTCGATTCCTGGGCGTCCATCAAAGGATATGATAGGATGAGGCTGGTGACAAAACGAAAAGGAGGCGCGTGGATGACGTTCACGGGATGTTAACCAGTTGGTCAATGTTTATGATGTTAAGCAGCTGAATTATCGGCGCGATTGTTCGGACATCGGAACTTGGCTTCAGTGATCAGTGAAGCCAGTCAGTGTCAAGTGATGACAAGAAGAGTCGGTGTTCACGAAAAACCAAGATGTTTGTCAAAAGAGGAGGCTTTAGCGTAATATGTAGACGCCAAATCTACAAGCCACTCTTATAAACAAGAAAATGGAGCATCAAAGATTCCGAGAGCACAATACTCGAAAACACTCACGTACTGCCACGAATAGAGATTTACTTAATAAATTACTAATCACGTCTGATCCTGTAATTAATAGTATAGAGAAGCTCCCAAAAAGCCTACGAGTAAACTTCCTTCTGAAGTTTTAGAATTAATAATTCCCCCTACTGTAAATATAAAGTCTAGTGTAAGTGTTAGTTGCCAAAATGTCAGTTTGTCAAACTATGATGTACAAGATTCATCAGACGAAGAATTTAGTGAGGTAGGATAAATAAGAGCTGTAAATATTGTTGAACTAATTTACCTATTTCTAAGCTGTGTATCATACTAACTTTATTATAAGTTGTAAATATAAGAATTTGGTAAATATTAAGTAAGTTTTGTCTCCTTGTTATTTAAGTAAGAAAACATTGTTAACAGGTAAATAATGATGTCCCACTGTGAATTCGTAGCTACGTCATTAATTTTAAAGTATTTTATGACTGTTGTTAATCTTCTTCTCTCTTTTAATCTCAATTATAAAAAATATCTATTGTTAATTTTTATTTTCTTGGAACCCGTGATCCTACCGTCCTTTTTTTAGTTTATTTTGCACTTAAACTTACATAAAACATCATCAGAAAGCCGTACCAAGCAAATAAACCCAATAAATAATTTTGTCTAGCTAGCTTGTTCTATTCGAACCACTGTGCGACCTATTATTATTTGTTATACTTTTAAGTTGGCCACTCGTAATTTCAATCGTAGACAATGCGTCTGCAGCTGCATTGTCTTTACCTTTCAAATATTCTACTATAAAATCGTATTCTTCTAGGCACAAACGAAACTTAGTGAGCCTACTCGATGGATTACTCATGTTAAATAAATAAATTAAAGGACGATGATCCTTAATAATTCTAAAGTGACGTCCATATAAATAGGGACGAAAATACTTTATCGCCCAAACAATTGCCAACAATTCTTTCTCTATAGTTGGGTAATTTTTTTCTGCTTTGTTTAAAGGTCTACTTGCATAAGCTACTGGCAAACCGTTTTTATTAGAGAATACACATCCAATAGCTATTCAAGATGCGTCCGTGTGTAAGTTGAACTTATTGTTACTTGAGGAGTCTGGAACCTGGGTATTGTAATAGAGGTGGACTGCTGATGGATGTTTTTAATCTTTCAAAAGCTTTATTGCATTTTTCAGTCCAACTAAATTCTACGTTTTTCTTTAATAAATTATTTAAGGGTTGGGTAATTTCTGAAAAATTGGGAACATACTTCCTGTAATAATTTACAAAAGCGTTTTTTGGGATTGGGTAATTCTGTACAACCGAAACTTTTTTGGGATCCGGCTTTATACCGTCGGGAATCACTACATGTCCCAAATACAAAATCTTTTTAAGCTATTGCATAGCTTTTATCGCGGGCCTTGAGCGTGGGGACCGAATCCAGAAATTCCGTAACGAAAAAAACCTAACACCCCCTGAATAAATTACCGACCACTCGGCGGTCCCAAGAGTAGTTTCGTTGAACGAGTAGGCAAGCACAATAAAGATTAAAGAAACACTTCTTCAGTACAAGTCAAGTCAAGTCATTTATTGAATGTTAATGCTGGATACTTATAGATATTACAAAAAACCTCACCAGCGTGATTCAGAATTACAGCGTTTTACTACTCAGCGCCATCTAGTATACTGCGAGTGAACTACCAGCTCAGCCAGCTTTCCTCCATCGATAAATGGACCCATCTAACCTAATGAATAATTGTTCACTGCACAGTACGTAGATGGCGCTGGTAGGGGATAATAATGCACCACCCCCAATCAGGTATGGTACGTATGTTTTCTACAAACTAGATGGCGCTGTTCTGATATAACTATATAACTTCTAATAATTTTAATTGCATAAGTTGATAAAAAATGCTATGCAATAGCTTTACCACGGCAGTCTCCGAGTGCCACATTTAATTTTTTTTGTAAAAAATTACATTTTAGAGGATTTAACTTGAAGTTTACTTTTCTTAATCTTGTAAAAACATCTATTAAATTTTTATTATGCTGACTAAGGCTACGGCCCATAACAACAATATCGTCCAAGTACACTATGCATTGTAAATAATTAAGACCGGACATAGCTATAGTCATTGCCCTACTGAACGCATTCGGACTTGTCTTTAAACCCATTGGCAATCGTTTCATTTGATAATGCTTATCCGCAATGAACGCAGTATACTTTCTGCTTTTAGGATCTAATTTTATTTGGTAATAGCTCTGATTTAAATCTAAGGTGCTGAAGTACATAGCACCTGACAAGGAATCTAATATTTCGGTTATATTTGGTAACGGAAATGTATCATTTTCAATTACTTCATTGACCTTCCTATAGTCTTTCGTGTCGTCTTTTTAGGTACTAGTAATAATGGACTAGCCCATTCCGACTGTGACTCTTCTATAATATCATTTTCCAACATTTCTTTTATTTGTCGATTTATTTCCGATTTCTGTGACTGCGGTAAACGGTATGGCTTACTATAAACCGGAGATACGTTTGGTTTTAAACGTATTTTTGTTCGTATAAATTTTTTGTATTTAAAGAATCTCCCGGTAAATGAAAAATGTCGGCAATTTTTGCACATATATTGGCAATAGTATTTTTTTCTTCTGTGTTTAAATTTTTTAACTGTAAAAGCGAGAATAATAATTTTACTCTGTCTGCATTATTTTCACATTCTTTAAAAGAAAAACAAACATAGTCATTTAATGGTCTTATTTGGGGAGTGAAGCTCTTTAAAATTACATCTTCGTCAAGTGTGTTTAGAACTTTAACAGAAATTTTTCCATTGACACACCGCGTTATGGTATTTGCTACAAAAATTCCTTCGCCGATTTCGCTTGACAAAACAACACAATCACCCTTGTAACTATTAGATAATTTTATTATAGATTCACATCGCGCGGGCAATATTATCTGATTCGTGTGAATACCATTGTTATCTATACTTCTTAGGTTCAAAGGTAATTCAATGAGTTTTTCATTATGACTTATAGTAATTATTTCTTTTTCCAAATTAATAATACATTTATATTTAATCAAAAAGTCCTGACCGATTATTCCATCTACATTTAACGGTAAGTTAGAAAATACATGAAACTTGTGATTGAATGATTGTTTTGTTTTGCTCTATAGATTTAAACGAATCGTACCTTAAGATGTAATTTTACCTCCTATACCATCTATGTATGTAACCTTCGGTGCAATGAACTTGCCTGTAGATAATGCAACGTTGCGTTTAATTGCACTGAGTGACGCACCTGTATCTATTAACCATACATACGTTCTACCGCTCACTGCAAACTGAACTGAATTTATATGATTACTAGTGGTCCCAGCGTACTTCGTACCGCTTTATAATTAAAAAATGTTTTAGTGATATATCGACAGCAACGCCACCTACCGGGTCCAATTGTGAATCTAAACCATTCTCGGATCCACCTGAAGACACACAAAAAATTTCAACCAAATCGGTCAAGCCGTTTAGGAGGAGTTCAGTCACATACACACGCACACAAGAAATATATATATTAAGATAAGTCAGAATGTAGTTGCCACTCTCGAAAAAACCGAGAGCCACCTTCATTAGCATCGTCCGGAGTTTCTATCGCTGCATTTACTTGGTGTCGTTTAATATTATTATGTTGCCTACCGCGAATAAAGTTTTGGTTTCGCATATTATAAGTACCACGCGGCTTATTTCGTTGCAAGGGTTTTGTCATTTTCGGTAAAAAGTTTGAGCTCCGATAAGTAAATCGCGGATTGTAGCTTACATTCCTATAATACGTTCCTCTAAACGATTTTTTTCGATTGAAACCTTTTCTGCGTGCATAAAACATTTATTCCGAATTAAATGAAGAAGTCATCGTCACCTCTTCATCTTTAGCACCCTGAATCGCGTCTTTAAGTGAGGAGTAAGCACGCGCCGATATGATCGTGTTTAACTTTTCATTTCGTAAGCCTTGCGCGAATTTATTTATTGCTGTTTTCTCATTTAAAGGCTTTAAAACCCCATAGGCTTCCGAATTTCCGTCGGCTTGAGAAATGGTAAGATTCGTGAAAAGATCTTCAATTTCTTGACCGAAACGTTCTATCGATTTGTTAACTTGTCTAACCGTCATCAACTGTTTTTGTAATGCGACATCCGATTTTTAGTGAGAAGATGCGTCTTCATTTCATCAACCATTTGTGTCAGACTAGTATAGGTACCTGATAATCGTAACTTAGCGTTTTGAGTCAACCTTGTTTTTAATACAAAATTAATTAACAACTGGGCATCTGTATCCCTAATCATCGTGGAATATAATTCTGTCGCGTCAATCAATTGGTTAGTGACGGCTTCTGAGCCGTCCATAGCTGACAATAGTGCCACAGCTGTTTTTAAATCAAAATTGTCTTTAGGAGCCATGGTTTCGTTATCTTGTTCCCTAAATGAATCTAATAATTATTATTATATATATCTTTAATATTTATAGTATACTCTTGAATTAATTTACTATCCTCTACGGATGATTGAGCTACATAAGATTCAATTTGTTCATACAACAATTCAACTTCTTTGAGTTTTTTCTGACCTAACGTTTCCTTCCTACGTTTTGGTCGCAATTTCCTTATGTCTTCTTGTAATTTTACAATTTGCTCAAAGTAATACTTAATTTGAGTCATAATATAAAAACAAATACACTGGTCGCTACTTATTGACAGCTAAACACAATACAGTTTATAATAAATCACAATTTTTACCTTAAGTTTTTCATCTTCTGTTCTGGTCTCAGCTCGGGTTTACACTCCTTCTTGTTTTCGCGTCACTACTGCAACTACTTGGCGCTCGATGTTCTTCCCAAGGCACTTGTTAAATTTCTTCCAGGCGAGGCATATGAAGATAATGGACACTATTACGACCAAAACTGCAACCATGTACACTAGGGAGAGGTCTGTCTTTACTGTTTCGTCTTGGACTGCGCTATTGCCTGCGCCGTTTTGGGCTATGATGATGTCTTTCTTGTCGTCTTCATTTTTAGATGACTGACTGCCCATATTGTGCATCCAGTTCTTTCTGTATTGCTACGACCTGTACTGTCCAGCTTGGTCACGACGGATTCTGATCTGCTCCACCAAAGGCGCTGTCTTCAGTATTGACACGACTTGACTTATTACACTGCCCAGAAGCAGCGGACTGGCAGGGTCGCCATGTGATGTGCGAACTCTGGAGAGAATTAATACGAAGACTGTAGGTTCTCAACTGATTATTTATTGAAGTAAAACAAGGGTTTTTATCCTCCTGACGCCCACGGTCCTATTTGAAGGACCTTCCTTCACTAGTGGTTATGACCCAGCAATAAAGTCAGTTTCAGCTCTTAATAACCCACGGTCCTATTGAAAGGACCACGATAAAAGATACATAAATTATACATTGTTTGAATTAAAAAATTTTTTTAGTGATATCTTTGAAATATTGCGATCCCGAGTCCTAAAAAAGGTCATCATATATTACGTTATTTTATGTTTCATTCGAGGCTCTTAATGGTCCTACACGCACAGAAAAAAAAATCTTAAATGCAATTATCATACACTATATTTTTTAATCTCCGAAATTCTGGGTCGTAACCATTGAGTCCTATAGATAGGACGTTGGGCTGCTATTTGCTGCAAGCTTATATAAGTTTGGGCGTCAGGAGGATATAGTAATTTGTTACAAGCAGGGTGGTCACAATTTACACTTGATGATTAAAATAATATCAGATTTCAATATATCAGATTACAATATCATATTAAATGATATGATATTGTATCTTAAATGATATTGTATACATTAGAATCCATATTCGGTAATGGTTCAAATTAACTGTTTACTTAATACAATCGTATATGGTAATGGTTCTAGTTACAGTCATCCGATATTCTTTGTTTATAATTTAAAATAATAAAATTCATTTTCTTTGTCTTTATACATACATGCCAAAGCCGACATTGGCCACCCACAGTGCCATACACCACAACCATATAAATATTGGTGAAACCGCTTTACACCGAAAACAATCGCCGTCGCTTCTTTATGAATTTGAATGTAATTACGTTCGCTTTTACTAAGCGATCGCGATGCGTAGGCGAGGGGTCGTTCGCGGCCGTCGTCTGATACTTGCGACAGCACGGCGCCCAGCCCGGCGGGGCCCGCGTCCACGGCCAGCACCAGCTGCGCCGCTGGTTCGAATTGCGCGAGCACGCGCTCGGAGGCCAGCTCGCGCCGCACGGCCGCCACGCTGCGCCGCTGGCGTTCGCCCCATAGCCAAGGTGCATTGGATCGCAAAAGTTCATGCAAAGGATTTAATAGTGACGAAGCATTGGGAATGAAATTCCTATAGTAGTTTACGATGCCGAGGAATCTCTTTATTTCGGTGACGTTAGTAGGTTCCAGTGCGTCAAGTATAGCCTGAACTTTATCTGGACTAGTTCTCAGCCCGGTTTTGTTGATTACGTAGCCTAAATACGTCACATTCTCCTTAAAAAATTCGCATTTGTCACTTTGTAGCTGTAGGCCGGCATCGTCTAATCTACGTAACACTTCGTGTAGTCTGCTCATGTGTGAATCCTTATCGGGTCCCGTTACACAAATATCGTCGAGCCAAACGCTTACACCCTCGATACCAATGAGAAGTGTTTCCATGGCCTTTTGAAAAATTGCAGGCGCGTTGGCGAGACAGTACACCAGTCTCGTATACTTGTATAAGCCTTTATGGGTATTTATAGTAGTGAGTAGCTGCGACCGATCGTCTAATATAAATTGGTTGTAAGCATTTTTTAAATCTATTTTACTGTAACGCTTACCACCACCGATTTTAGCGAAAACCTCTTCAATTCTAGGTAACGGATACTTTTCAATCAACAGATCCTTGTTCAGAGTGACAGAGAAATCACCTGGTATTTTAACCTTGTCGTTTTCCTTTATAACGGGTACGATTGGGGTGGCGTAATTTGAGTAGCGGACCGGTACCAAAATACCTAAACTTACTAATCGGTCCAGCTCTTGCTCGACCTTCTCTCTGAGGGCAAA
This sequence comes from Ochlodes sylvanus, assembly GCA_905404295.2. Classification (NCBI taxonomy): domain Eukaryota; kingdom Metazoa; phylum Arthropoda; class Insecta; order Lepidoptera; family Hesperiidae; genus Ochlodes; species Ochlodes sylvanus. The sequence continues at coordinate 16,005,074 of FR990122.1, read as the reverse complement.
GGGTACAGTTCGTGGTTTAAAAAATTTGGGAAATGAGTTTTCTTTTAATTGGAAGCTAACCTTAAATTTATTGAATGCTCCCAGTTCATTTCGCCATAGATCAGGAAACTTTTGTGTTAACTCTTGTACATTAAATTCATTACATATAGACTTAATATCTGTTGTAATAACTAAATTAAAGGCGGACATAAAATCCCTACCAAGTAAAGGAGGACCTCCGTTTTTCACAACAAAAATGTTGATAGTATTTTTAGTTTTCTTATAATAATAATAACCCCCCAAGGGGCTACCTTGGCGTGGTGGGGGGGCTTAAGGGAGGTCTGAGCATTCTTAAGGACATAACATCTTTCCTACCCTTAATGGCGTTCTTTAACCAAGCCTGTAACACCTAGGCTTCGACTTCTCAACTAACAGTCCCAAACCTAATCTAAGGTGTATGGTACCGTGCTGAGAGATGGATGGCTGGGGGGAGCCCAGTTTCGAACGGTCCACCCTCGTTTGGGCGACAACGAGGGGTATAGTAGCCTTGCTTCAGTACGCGGGGCTCTACTGAAGTCGACCACTTAGATTCCTTGCTTCTCGTGGGAATAATATGAAACCTTTAAATACACAAAGTAAAAACTCTAAAACTAAAACTTTCCTTAATTCTACCGTGAAATCAATGTCATACAATCTGAGATCGCAATCGCGATCTCATCAGGTAATATCACAAGCCGATGCTAGTTGCTATGCTAAGCAGGTTGATTATAGACAAGGGCAAGCAACACAACAACACCGTAATCACCATGAAGAAAACGAGATCGTCGCTACTAACTCAACGCCGTCATCGCCGTTATCATCCACTTATAGTCTTTTCCAGTCACCTAGCTCATCACCTCATTCTTTTGAGAATCAAACCATATCCCGATCTTCAACCACATCGCCAATGTCAGTGGACGTTGTACAGGTGGCAAATGCCAAAGGACCTGTACCCGCTATTGACACCAAACGTGCTCGCAAGAAATGGAGTGTTGAAATAAATATATTCATCTTGCGCACATATTACGAAATAACAAAAATGGAAACAGAAACTGGTAACTACCTAATATCATTGCACAACAAATTCATAGAACGTTTTCCTGATATGCAAGTCAGTAGGCAAAGAGTAGGGGACCAGCGTAGAGCGATTGAAAGAAATAAATTATTACCGGTAGATACAATAAACAAAATAAAGGAAGAAGTCAAATTAAATTTAACAGATTCACCAACACAAGAACCCACACAGCAGGTATCGAACACATCAAGAATGAGATGGAGTAGTGAGTTAAATGAGTTCATAATACGTAGCTACCTTTTAATTACTAATTTAGAAACAGACATATCATCCTATAGATTACCATTAAAACAAGCAGTAACAGAAAAGTATCCACATCTGTCACACTTATCTGAACAAAGAATCTCTGATCAATATAGAACCTTAATAAAAAACAATAGGATAAAAGAGGAAAGATTACAACAAATAAGACATGAAGTAATATTAGAGCTTAATAGGATCCATCAGGAAAACTCAGTCTTAAACCAGTCTTCTAATATTTCATTAGAAGATATCGGAGTAAACTACACCCAGGCTAATATGCATAATTCGATGCCAGAAACAACACACTATCATCATCAATTAAACAATACCCATGTAAACGGTTCTGTTATAGAAGATACATTTTTAAAAGCCCTCAGTGATTTCAAAGCTGTTGATCCCACACAGAGACCCTTTTTACCGAAACAAAAATCATCTAAAAATTTAACAACAACCACACATTATGTCAACACTACACTATTACCTAAATACTTAACAGATACAAATGATTTTGCCACTTTTGAAACAATGGTATATTGTGCAGCCTTTACGGTTTGCAAATGTAACGGAGCAAAAATATTATCAAATCACATCTACTCACCTGTTACTCAAAACATACCAAAATGGCAAAGACGACTACAAAACCGAATAGACGAGCTGCGAAAAATGATAGGTAGATTAACAGATCATATGAAAGGCAACACAAGTAGGAGACTAAATGCACACATAGAAAAAATAAAGGAACAGTATAAAATACACTCTAAATATGAAAAAGACAATAATAACTCATTAGAAATTATGGATACTCTGAAACAAAAATTAAATCTGCTTGCAAATCGGTTACGAAGATACAAACAAACAACACTCAGAAAAACGCAAAACACTCAATTCTCAAATAACGAAAAATTATTCTACAGAACAATGAATACTTCACAACAACAAAATGAGACAAATATACCAACATCTGAACAATTACACTCATACTGGTCTAGTTTATGGACGGACCCTAAAACACACACAGAAACAGACTGGATTAATCATGATAAAGAAACAGTAAAAAATATTGATCGAATGGCATTTGAAAAAATAGATATAAATATTTTAAAAACAGTAATAGGAAAAACACACAGTTGGAAAGCAACTGGTTCAGACAAAATTCATAATTATTGGTTTAAGAAGTTGACTTACATTCATCCATACTTACTTACTCATATTAACAATTTCATTAGGAATCCAGCTGAATTGCCACAATACATAACCAAAGGAATTACTTACATGCTCCCCAAAGATGCAAAAGACTCCAGTAATCCAGCCAAGTACAGACCAATAACTTGTTTACAAAATATATATAAAATCATTACTTCATGTATTACAGAAATTATTTACAGTCACATAGACACAAATAAAATACTCTCAGAACAACAGAAAGGATGTCGTAGGAAGAGCCAGGGTTGTAAAGAACAACTAATTATAGACGCGGTAGCATCCAAACAAGCCCTAACTCGGAAAAGAAATATTTACACTATGTTTATCGACTACAAAAAAGCTTACGATTCTGTACCACACTCTTGGCTTATTTATATTTTAGAACATTATAAAATACATCCTACACTAATACAATTTCTCAAAGTTACAATGCGACAGTGGAGCACACGACTCAAACTAAAACAAATAGAAACTGAAGAAATACTCATACGTAGGGGTATTTTTCAAGGAGACTCTTTAAGTCCGCTTTGGTTCTGTTTAGCATTGAACCCACTATCAACTCTACTCAACAACACAAACAAGGGATTTAAAATCAAACATAGTAATACCTCATACACTCTATCACACTTAATGTACATGGATGATATTAAATTATACGGCAGTAATCTTAAAGAATTACATAAACTAGCAGAAATTACAGACAAATTCTCTTCCGACATACAAATGGAATTTGGTATAGAAAAATGTAGAATACAGTCAATTCATAGGGGACATACGGAGAACAATACATTTTTTACTAGTGCTGGAGAGGAAATAGAACCTGTAGACATCGTCAGCGGATACAAATATTTAGGTTACTAACAAAGCAGACAAATACACCATAAACAGATTAAAGAAACACTTACCACTAAATTTAAACAAAGAGTAAATATAATACTAAACACGGCATTAAATTCAAAGAACACAATAAAGGCAATCAACACATTCGCAATTCCTTACCTTACCTATTCATTTGGTATTATAAGATGGTCTCAAACTGATTTACAGAAGCTACAGCGCATTGTTAACACCAGCATGACAAGACACCGCAAACATCATCCACGTTCATGTATACAACGGTTAACTCTACCCAAATTGGAAGGTGGAAGAGGGTTGATCGACATCCAAAACCTACATAACAAACAAATAACAACATTAAGAAATTTCTTTTTCAAACAAGCACAAAATTCATTTCTTCATAAAGCAGTTACTCAATCAGATATAAAATACACACCACTTAATCTACATGACACAGAAGCACAAAGAAATCAAAACATTAACGAACCCCAACAAAAACTTAACAACTGGTTACAAAAATCTCTCCACGGTCGTCATCGACGTGATTTACTTAGTCCTCACGTCGATAAACAAGCATCCAACGCATGGTTAAAAAAAGGTGAACTTTTCCCTGAAACGGAGGGTTTCATGGTAGCCATACAAGACCAGGTGATAGAGACTCGCAATTATAAGAAATTTATTATCTGTGACAAGACTCTAATATCAGATAAATGTAGACATTGCCATACAACCTCTGAAACTATACAGCACATCACTGGAGCTTGCCGATCCATAGCACAAACGGACTATAAACATAGACATGATCAGGTAGCAGCAATAGTTCACCAATATTTAGCGTTTAAATTTAATCTAATCACCGACAGAATTATCTTACTACAAATATATTCCACAAGCCGTATTAGTTTCTGATAAGTTTAAGCTATACTGGGATCGAACTATCTTAACTGACAAAACGGTCCACCACAACCGCCCTGACATTACTCTTCACGACAAAATTAACAAAGTAGTCTACCTGATCGATGTTGCAATACCTAATACACACAATTTGACCAGCACTCACACCGACAAAATTACAAAGTATACAGAGCTTTCAATTGAATTGAAATCACAATGGAGAGTTACCACAGTGAGAACAGTACCGATAATTATATCAACGACAGGAGTTATACCTCGAACATTACAGGATAGCCTAAAAATGTTAAACATTCATCCTTTAACAATTAATCTTCTACAAAAGGCAACAATAATTAACACTTGCAGAATAGTAAGAAATTTTTTAAATTTAGACGAATAAATGTTTTTTTATTGACCAAATTCTCTGTTGTCGTTTGGCTAAAAGCCCGCGACAATAGATGTGCTTTACCCCAGAAATGGGAGCAATATAACTTAAATTTTAGACATAAATAATAATAATAATATTTTATTTCACCCAGTAAAATAAAAGACAAAATGTTTACAAGAATAGAACAAAACACATACAAAACAATGCATTCAGAAGTGTTTGGTGAGCTCTAGTCCCCACACTAGGATACCCTGTGTCGTGGGTGGCTAGTCTCTCCCCTTAAAGTATTCAAAATTTTACAATATATTTCAGTTTAAACAATGCACGAATATTCTAATACAATGTATTGAAAAAATTATATAATAATTGTTCACGTTTGTCGATGGTTTAAAAAATATAATTAGTCTATGACAGTTTGTCTATGCGCAGTCGTTCTGTCGTCGTCGAGGAGTTAGCATGGCGGGCGCGCGAACTTGCTAATTCCAAAATTATCGTTGTCGTTTTCGTATTTTTCGTTCTCGTTTTATCGTGGCGAGCACTCAGTGCAAGAGCCTAATATTAATCATTTGTCGAGTCCAAACGGGCTAATTTATCGTTGAATAATATAGTTTATATGGGACTGATAGTTGCGGAAAAGGGTAGTCCACGTGGAGCTACAAGAGCCAAGGAGTTGAAGAGCGAAAAACTGGTGTAAGTCTGCGCAGCGTCAGTTAGCTCATATATACAGTAAGAAGAAACCTCGGTGAGTAACCTTTTGGAATCAAACCTAATATTGCATACTATCAGTCTCTCGCTCAAATATACAGTCCACTAATCGTATCGAAGGGTGCTTCGGCTAATAACTGGAGCACACGTCTTTATCTGGCTCCTCGAACCGAACAACCATTTCTTTGGTCCCGCAAGCCGGATAAAAACACAACATTTTTTTTGGTCCTTCGAGCCGGATAATTTGATAGGCGGCTATAGATAATTTGAGTATCATACTTTGTCGTAACTTTCGATCGTGATTTTGTACGAACTATTTATCGAATCACACTAAAGTGATATAATTTTGTTAGTATTTGTCGTTGTAAACAAAATTATATCGTTTCTCGTAGTGCATTTTATCGTAATTTCGTTAAATATTCATGTAAAAATTAAATATCGAAAAGTTGAGGGTATTTTAATATGGACGCGTAATTATTTCGTTTTGATTTTGTGGCATCATCCTTCCGCCATATTCCGGCTGTCATTCCGTCGGTTTCCGGTTATCGTAGTGTCATTGTCAAATGACAAGTAGTTTGGCATATTCTCGTTATGACAGCTTGACATATCCGTCATTGGACTTTGAGGTTTCTGTCGATTTATGAATGTTATTTTCGTGTCGTATGTTACAGCCCTAGCCTGTTACAGCCCTAGCCTGTTGGCGGATCGCTGATGCTGCGCACCGATCTGCACCGTCAGTACACGTGTACCCCAGTTAAATTGTTATTGCGAACTTTCCTTATTAATGTAATTTCAAGAACCGATCTGCACCGTCAGTACACGTGTGCCCCAGATGAATTGCTATTGCGAACTTTCCTTATTAATGTAATTTCAAGAATTAGTATTCAATCTCAGCTACCAGAATTGTACTGTATTGTTTCACTATGATTATTTAAATTGTAATTTTAAATTAATTAATTAAATAGTATCAGAAAACTTTTGGTTTTTCTAAGTCCCCCGGCTGCGGTTAACGTAATTGGCGCAGTCGGTAGGATAATTCGAAGCAGTGTGCGTTAGCCGCGAAGATCCAGACATCGACCTCAAGCGGACCTCAACCACCGGCTTACACTCTCAAGTGTTTTATCGAATTATCCGGAATCTACGTACGACCCGGCCCAGGACGCACTCAGAATCAGTGCAAGAAGAAAAACCAATGTAAGTACACTAAAAGTTTTATATAAGTGTTGTCTTCCTTTTCCACCATTTTCCGTCCAAGAAAACTCGGGGAAGAATCTGTCTCCTCTAGACAGATTCAAAGGAATAGCGTATTAGATAATAGTAGAAGTATAGGTTCAAACTTAAAATCTGATTGTTCGAGTCTATTAGATAACAGTTTAGATTTAAGTACTTCAGTAGATTTTAATTTCACGATGGACCCAGACACAATTTTTAAGGCCTTACGCCCAGTTCCCGAATTTGACGGGAACCCTAATGTCTTGACTAGATTTATTAGAATTTGTGACCAAATCGTTGTGCAATATATTAAAAATGAACCAGGCTATGAATTATCGAATCTTAGTTTAATAAACGGCATTTTGAATAAAATAACAGGTGCCGCGGCCCGCACTATTAATGCCAACGGTGTTCCAGAGAATTGGTTAGGGATCAGAAACGCATTAATTAATAATTTCGCGGACCAACGCGACGAAACAGCTCTTTATAACGATTTGTCTTTAGTCACCCAGGGAAATAACAGCCCCCAAGAATTTTACGACAAATGCCAGACCCTTTTTAGTACCATAATGACCTATGTAACACTGCATGAATCTGTGGCTACTACCGTAGAAGCCAAGCGAGATCTGTATCGCAAGTTAACAATGCAAGCATATGTCAGAGGGTTGAAAGAACCGCTCGGGTCCCGTATACGGTGTATGAGACCCGAGACTATCGAAAAGGCTCTGAAATTTGTGCAAGAGGAGTTAAATGTAATGTATCTACAGGATAGGAATAAATTAGCTACGGATCGGCGTCCACCACCAGCTCAGACGCAGCCCAATGCACCGTTCCCAATTCATAATTCTGTACCTAGGGGATTTAATTTAGCTTCTCCTGGACCAAGCTGGCAGAGGCCATCCATTACACCAATTCATACACCTCATTATGGACGTCCCCCTTTTCAATCTAACCAACCTCCGCAGCGTACACATATGCAGCCTACTCGTACGCAACAAATGTTTAGAGCCCCTCTTCCAAATTATAATCCGGGTTTTAAAATTCCCCATAGTAATTTACCGCACTCTAGTGGTCCTAAACCCATGAGTGGAGTTAGCCATTTTGTGTCAAAACCATTACCCCCTAGATTACCAGGACATGACTGGCAAAGATTCGGCAACCCCCCTCCGTCCAACTACTTTAAAGCCAAGGAGATGAATTTTAATCAAGCTTACGACTACAACTATGACCATAACTACGACTATAACTACGACTGTAACTATGACTATAATTACCCTAATTATTATAATATTGAACCCCAATACTATGCGGAACTGGGTTATGAAAATAATTATAACTATTATAATCCCAATGAATACCATAGTAGTAACTATATGCCCCTCGAGTACCATCCAGAAAGTGATCCCCAACACTATGACCAAGCTCCCGTCTCAGCGATAGAAAAACCCAAGGATCATAAAGAGCAGGATTTTTACAAACGCCGAAGCAACCTAGAACCAAAATAGAGTTCAATTTGCAATCTAGAAAAGAGCTACCATTCATACAAATTAATAATCCCCCGCTTAAGTTTCTTATAGATACCGGAGCTAACCAATCTTTTATTAGTCCCCAAGCTGTAGATAAATTTTATTCACACGTAGAAAAAAATTTTGATCCCTTCGAAGTAACTAAGTCATGTGTCACTAGTATTCATGATTATTCTATGACAATACCGAGTTTTTCAGAATTTAACACGCAAAGAGATATGAAGTTATTTATCTATAAATTTCATAACTACTTTGACGGACTCATAGGTTTAGACTTATTAGAAAATTGCAAAATAGACCTTAAACACAATATACTATTCACAGAGAATGCCAGTATTCCATTATTGCGGTATCAGTGTAGGAAACCCACATCTGAAGAAGTAATTCCCGCAAATTCTTCCCGTTTAATTGACCTTCCTATTTGCTACCCCGACGGTGATGTGTTTATACCTGAACAATTTTTATGTAACTGCTTGATTCTTGAATGCATTACAACCGTAACTGACAGGACTTGTATAGTAGAGATTAAAAACCCGACAGACAGAGACATAACTATTTCATTTGACCGAAACATTCAAATAGATTTATGCAATGCCGAGGTTACAAGTACTGAACAAGACCCGAATCGAGTTAAAGATGTCTTATCCCGACTTAGAACTAAACATTTAAATGCCGAAGAACGTATTAACTTAGAGACCTTGTGTGCTCGGTATGCCGACGTATTTTATATTGATGGTGAACCTCTAACTTTCACTAATAAAATAAAACATAACATTAGAACTCATGACGAGATTCCAGTATACACTAAAAGTTATCGCTACCCCCATATACACCGGCAAGAAGTTCGAGATCAAATTTCTAAGATGCTAGAACAAGGTATCATACGACCTTCTGAGTCAGCTTAGAGCTCACCTATCTGGGTAGTCCCAAAGAAGGCAGATGCGTCCGGAAAACAGAAATGGAGACTTGTGGTAGACTTTAGAAAATTAAATGACAAGACCATTGACGACAAATACCCCATTCCTAACATAACAGACGTACTGGACAAACTCGGTAGGTGCCAATATTTTACCACTTTAGACCTGGCATCAGGATTTTACCAAGTAGAAATGAATCCCGACGACATATCCAAAACCGCATTTAATGTAGAGGATGGGCACTTTGAATTTTTACGCATGCCCATGGGTCTTAAGAATTCACCCTCTACCTTCCAACGAGTCATGGATAATGTACTCAGAGGATTACAAAACGAGATATGCCTAGTTTATCTTGATGATATCATAGTGTTCAGCACATCGCTCCAAGAACACATGATAAATCTTGAGAAGGTTTTCAGTAGATTACGTGAGTCCAATTTTAAGATACAAATGGACAAATCAGAGTTTTTGAAGTTAGAAACCGCATATCTTGGTCATGTCATTAGTAATGACGGTATTAAGCCAAACCCCGATAAAGTCAGAGCTATCGAAAATTATCCGTTGCCCAAAACCACTAAAGAAATCAAACAATTTTTAAGATTGATAGGATACTATAGAAAATTTATACCCGACTTTGCCCGTGTGACTAAACCAATGACTAAATGCCTCAAAAAATCCAATAAAATTACCTTAGATTCCGAATATATTAACTGTTTTGAGAAATGTAAGACATTGCTGACTAACGACCCTATACTACAATACCCAGACTTTACGAAAGACTTTATTCTAACGACAGACGCTTCAAATGTAGCCATAGGTGCCGTTCTTTCGCAAGGCCCCGTAGGATCTGACAAGCCGATTTGCTATGCCTCTAGAACTCTAAATGACAGCGAGTTAAACTACAGTACCATTGAGAAAGAACTTTTAGCAATAGTATGGGCCACTAAGTATTTTAGACCCTATCTATTTGGCCGTAGATTTAAAATTCTTACAGACCACAAGCCCCTCCAATGGATTATGAACTTAAAGGAGCCTAACTCCAGACTGACTAGATGGCGACTTAAACTAAGTGAATACGACTATACTGTAATTTATAAAAAAGGGAAATGTAATACCAATGCGGATGCTCTCTCTCGAATTCAAATTAACAACGAAGAGATAGAATCCCTCCTTCGAGAATGTGGTATTGATGCTTCAGTAGTACCTGAACCACCAGGGTCTTCAACTGCCACCATACGTACATCCGCAGAGGACCCCAATCTTGAGATACCCATAACGGACGAACCTCTCAACAAATTTCACAGACAGATCTGTTTTACAATTGTAGGTGACATTAAAAGACGGACAACTGTGACAAAACCTTTCGACACTCATACGCGGACCCACGTACAAGTATCCGAATCAACATTAGAGCAGGACGTAGTTAATGCCATTAAAGAATATGTAAACCCCAAAGTAAAAACCGCCCTTAAGATTACCCCACCATTAGGCATGTATACTATTATACCAATTCTACAAAGATGTTTCAAAAACTCATCTATGAATTTAGTTTTGACAAAAACCGAGTTAGAAGATGTGAAGGAGTATTTAAGACAGCAAGAAATAATCAGACACTATCACGAAGGAAGGACAAATCATAGAGGAATTAATGAATGTTATCTAGCTCTGTCCCGTCGCTATTACTGGCCCAAGATGAGGGAGGAAATCACTAAGTATATCAATGAATGCACTATATGTGGACAGACAAAATACGACAGGAACCCTATAAGACCTCAGTTTAACATTGTACCACCAGCCACTAAACCATTTGAAATTGTCCACCTTGACTTATTTACTACTATGAACGAGAAATACATAACCTTTGTAGACTCTTTCTCGAAATACGGACAGGCCTACCATATGCGTGATGGTACAGCAGTCAGTATTTTACAAGCACTACTAACCTACTGCACACACCATGGGTTACCCCTGACTATAGTGACAGACAATGGTACCGAATTCACAAATCAACTCTTTGCTGAATTTATAAGACTACATAGAATTAATCACCACAGGACTTTAGCTCATGCCCCCAATGATAATGGCATTATAGAAAGGTTTCACTCGAGTCTACTTGAACATTTACGAATACTCCGACTAAGACAGAAAGACGAACCGACTATTAATCTAATACCCTATGCTATATTAGCCTACAACAGTTCAGTACACAGTTTTACCAAGTGTAGACCACATGATATAATAAGGGGACATTTTGACCCAAGAGACCCATTAGACATCGATATTAATGAATATCTGATGCAACGGTATATTTTGACACATCGGGATCAAATGAAGACGGTATATGATTTAATCAATGAATCTACAACGATTGACCGTACTAATTTAATGACTAACCGAAATAAAAACCGTGAGCCAGAAGTTGATTACCAACCCGACCAACAAGTCTTTGTTAAGAATCCCTTAGCCAACAGGCAAAAATTAGAACCACGTTATACTCAAGACACTGTTCTTGCTGACTTCCCCATACATGTATATACCTCCAAAAAGAAAGGACCCGTCGCCAAATCTCGCCTTAACCGTGCCCCTAAGAAGTCTAAATTATTACAGGTTTCGACTGATACTCCTAGCGATCCACCTGGCAATGGCGAGCGAGATAAGACTTGAATCACTGGACAATGGACCTGGACTCCTCCCCTTCAAACTTGGTCAAGCCAAACTCATTACTCATTATCATTCCTTCATACAATATATAGAACTTTCGGACTTAGAAATTCATCTCAATTCTATTAACAACCAGTTAGATTATTTTAGGGCCGAACTAGACAATAACACCTTGGCAATATATGAACTTCAAATAGACTACCTGTCTTCTAAACTTAACAAAATCGACTCTCAGCTAAAAACTTTAATGCCCAATCGTTCCAAAAGAGGACTTTTTGATGGACTTGGATCTCTCATAAAAGGTTTAACTGGAAATTTGGATCATTCAGATGCTGTAAACTATGATAATGCAATTAAAATATTAGAGAGTAATGAACAAAAACTTTTATCTGAATTCAATAACCATATTAGTTTGAATAAAGCCTGGATGACCCAACATACACAATTAATAACCACTCTAGTAGATAACCAGAATAAAATAAATGATACCTTTAAGTCAATTTTGGATAAAGGATATATCTCGGAAATAAAGTTTGCGAAATTCGCACAGCTTTTAGCAATTATTAGCGAGAACGCTGAAGATTTATATTTAGAGTTAATTAGATTAGAAAATATACTAGCTTTTATTCGCGCATCGAGCACACATCATAGCATGTTAGGGCTAGCTAACTTAAAGAATATGATAATTAGACTTAAGGAAATTTATGGTAATAAAGAAGTAGTGGATGTAGACATGAGAGAATACTACGATATTATTAGACCCGGTAGTTATTTTAGTGGTAGAAGATTGGTAATTATATTTAAATTCCCCATTATATCCCCCGATACATTTGAATTATTCCGTCTCTCCATTGTACCTAACAAACACCAACAGACCTTTCTACCACCATACCCTTTTATGGCAACCAGTGGAAAATCTTTTATGTACATGGAGGCTGAATGCCCGAAGTTTGGTCTTCAACTTCTCTGCGAGAAAAAGGGCAACTTGCAACCAAGAAATCACCCCGATTGCATCCAAAATATCATCGCTAACCAACGAATAGAGAAATCGTGCAACCCTACAATAATATCCTTCACAAACGAAGCCATGGAGCAACTGGACGACCGTCACTATACCCTCATCTTTCCACGACCTACGAAAGTCGAATTACGCTGTGGGCGCGACGAATATCTATCACTATCCGGAAGCTATCTCGTCACCATTCCATATGGATGTTCGCTTCGTACAGATACACTTACGATTATTAACATCAATGATGAAGTGAAAGGTCAACCGCTGAAAATTACTGAAGTCTCAAATAACTACGTCACTACAGAAGATCGCAATACTCCTGAAATAACCCTCAATACTATCAATCTTAAAAACTTGCATAACTTGGAGGACAGGATATTCTTGCAGAAACCAATTGAACTGAGTAATACAGATCCAGCATTGTACCATACAACGCTACCCCTATATGCCGTTGTAATTGGTGCATTAACAGTCGCCGCAGCCATTACTATTCGGCGGTACCTGCAACGAACCAGACCAGGCGCCAGTACTTCAGAGGAAACTTCAAAGAGGAGCAAAGAGCCCATATATGTAGCTCCCGGTGGAACCGACACGAGTGAAACGATCCCAGCAACATTCTCGCTCAAAGTTCTCAAATAGTTGCTGGTCTGGGGGTGGAGGTGTTACAGCCCTAGCCTGTTACAGCCCTAGCCTGTTGGCGGATCGCTGATGCTGCGCACCGATCTGCACCGTCAGTACACGTGTACCCCAGTTAAATTGTTATTGCGAACTTTCCTTATTAATGTAATTTCAAGAACCGATCTGCACCGTCAGTACACGTGTGCCCCAGATGAATTGCTATTGCGAACTTTCCTTATTAATGTAATTTCAAGAATTAGTATTCAATCTCAGCTACCAGAATTGTACTGTATTGTTTCACTATAATTATTTAAATTGTAATTTGAAATTAATTAATTAAATAGTATCAGAAAACTTTTGGTTTTTCTAAGTCCCCCGGCTGCGGTTAACGTAATTCGTATGAGTTGTCGAGGTTAAGTAAACAATAATATTAGTTTTTGTTTGTTTTTATTAGTTTATTTAACTTAATTTTCGTTTAAAAACTATTATAATGTCGACAGATAGCCCAAATAGTTGCGATGGAGCCGATGTTAATCGTATTGCGAGGGATTATGCTATGTTTAGAATGGAGTTGATGGAACAAAGTGATTTAATTGGTTATACTGAATTGTATATCAAAGAATTGGCTGAAGAGTTTTACAGTGCTCAACGGAATTTGTTATTGTCGCTTAGTTCTCAACATCAAAGAAAGAATGAACATTCTGAGACTGTAGACTTTGATTTAAAAGTAAAGAACATCAAAAGCAGAATGCAACCTTTATTACAAGTAGATAATAAACCAGTTATTCAGGATTGTTCCTTGTCTGCAAAGTTACCCAAGATTAATATAAAACCGTTTGATGGGTCAATCGAAAATTGGGTATCGTTTATCCAATTATATGACTCCTTAATACATAAGAGAAATATCTCAAACATTGAAAAGCTTCACTACTTAATGTCAAGTGTGCAAGGTAAGGCATATAATTTGATCAAAAACTTCCCTTTAACTGATGATAGTTATGTTGATGCATACAACACTTTGTCGAAATACTATAACAATAAGCGTCAAATGGCTATGATCTACTATGAAAAGCTGTTGCATTGTGAACCAATTAGAAAAAAGTCTCGTTCAGAATTAGAGAGAATTTATCGTACATTTTCGGATAATTTGGCTGTTTTGGAGAAATACAATTTACCTGATAAAAACTTTATGCTGTTTCAGTTGTTATGGTCAAAATTGGATAGGGCAACTAGGGAATCTTTCCAATTAGAATTTAATTCTGATGAAATTCCAGAATATTCTGAACTTCATAATTTTATTGAAAAGCATTATTGGGCTTTAGAGATTACTAAGTTGCCAAATAGTCGTGACCCTGTTGTCAGTAAAAATAATAATAAAAATAAACCTTCTCTTGTTGTATCGCAGCCTAAATTCAATTGTATTTATTGTTCGGGCCAACATATCCTTAGCACTTGTGAAGGATTCTTAAAATTAAATTCTCGTTCTCATTTTGATTTTGTTAAAGCCAAAAGTCTTTGCATTCTTTGTTTCTCTCCATCTCATCGTGTTTAAAATTGTCGTTCAACCCATCGTTGTAGTCATTGTAACTTCTCACATAATAGTTTGTTGCATTTTGGTAAAATTATTCCCAGCAAAGATTGTACTGAAGATCCTAATAAAAATAGCATTGTTTTGACATCGGTGGCACACTCCACAAATAATATTCTTTTCTCGACAGCTAAAGTTTTAATTTTGGACTTAAAGGGTGTTTATCGACCCATTCGAGTATTGCTTAATTGTGCTAGTGCATGCAATTTTATTACTGAATCATGTGTAAAACTATTGGGGTTACCTATAAAACAAAATATGCTCACTGTGAATGGGGTTGGCCATTCCGTGACCGAACACTTGGGTTCAGTTGTAATATAAAACCATTAAATTCATATTCAAGTAATCAATTTAATTTTGAAGCTTTAGTGTTGTTGGTCAGCACATATTGATTATGTGCTGACCAACCTTCTGAAATTATCGACTTCTCGCAGTGGTCACACATACAGAACTTGCATCTTGCTGATCCAGATTTTGCTACGCCTGGTCCAATAGACATGCATTTGAATGCAGATATTTTCTCGTCTTCGTTGCTGCCTGGTCTTAAGCATGGTGGGCGGGGTAAACCAAATGCATTAAATACCATTTTCGGTTGTATATTGATGGGAAGTGTTGACACCCCTCTCGACACGTATAATAATAATAAAAATTGTTTTTTCGTTTCACCCTTGTTGAATTTGTCGTTGGAAAATTCCTTAAAAAGGTTTTGGGAAGTGGAAGATGTCTGTTCTCCAAATAATAATTTTTTGTCGAAGGAGGAACAGGCATGTGAAACTTATTTTGTCGAAAATTATTATCGTAATCTTGATGGTCGATTTGTAGTACCTCTATCCTTTCTCGACTCTACAAATAGACCTACCTTTTCGAACTCTCGTGAAATCGCTTTAAAAAGATTTTCGTCGTTAGAGCGAAAGCTAAATTTAAATTCTGAATATAGGAAAGCTTATGTCAACTTCATGACGGACTACCTAACATGTGGTCACATGGAAGAAGTAGCGCCACCTTCAACAGATGTGGGAAATTTCTATTACATACCACATCATGGTATTTTGCGATCCGATTCAGTGAGCACTCCTCTTCGCACGGTATTCGTTGCAAGTTGTAGAGACGCGAGAGGCCTGTCATTAAATGAAACTCTACATGCAGGTCGTAAGCTACAGACTAACATTTTCAATTTGCTCGTACGTTTCCGTTGGCATGCTGTCGTTTTTATTGGTGACGTGAAACAGATGTACCGGCAAATACTAGTTCGTAGTGAAGACGCCGATTATGAGCGTATCCTCTGGCGCCCCTCTCCAAAAGAGCCTATAAAGGACTACCGGCTTCGCACAGTTACCTATGGCGTATCATCAGCCCCATTTCAAGCGCTTCGCACAATGGCTCAGTTAGCCTTGGACTCTACTAAAGATTTTCCATCTGGCTCTACCATTCTTGGTAGAGACATTTATGTAGATGATATCGTGTCAGGTGCAGATTCCATGGAGCAAGCTCTACAATTACGATCCGAGCTCACAAATATTTTCTCATCTGCTGGTTTTCATTTAAGAAAGTGGACGTCTAACTCTAACGAATTTTTTGTTGACCTTCCATCGTCTGACTTATATTCAGAAGACTTTAAGCATTTCGAAGAAATAACCGAGTTGTCGGTCAAAATTTTAGGACTTTTATGGCATCCACAATCTGACAGTTTTCGTTTTCGTGTCAGTAGCAATGATGAGCCTAAGTGTACGAAACGTATCATCCTTTCGAATATTGCACGGATTTACGACCCGTTAGGATTTCTCGGCCCAGCCACTTTTTATCTTAAATACCTACTACAGCTACTTTGGACTTCGGGCGTGTCGTGGGATGATCCAGTGCCTTCTCATATTGCACATGAGTGGTCGCGCTTTAGGTCTCAATTGTCGTCGTTGGCTACCATAAATATTCCTCGTCGTATGGTAAGTGCAAATACGTCATTGGAGTTACACGGTTTCTGTAATGCTTCAGAACGTGGCTATTGTGCAGTCACATATTTTCGTTGTGTCGATGTCAACGGTATTGTATCCGTTCAATTTTGTTGTGCAAAGACAAAAATTTCACCTTTGCGCAGGTTGTCGATTCCAAGAGTCGAACTGTTATCTGCTGTCTTACTGTCCACTCTGATAGAGTCGGTGATGGTTGCTTTAGAACCCTTTTACGCAGTTGAAAATATTTTCGCGTGGTCTGACTCGACTGTCGCTCTAGCTTGGATCAAGTCTTGTCCATCTAAATGGCAAACCTTTGTCGCCAATAGAGTCAGCCACATTCAAAGTAAAGTAGCTCCAGAAAATTGGCGTCATGTCAACTCTACATCTAACAATGCTGACTGTGGTTCCCGTGGAATGCTTCCCGCTAACCTAGCAGATTGTGACATATGGTGGAAGGGCCCTTCATGGCTTATAGAGTCGGAAGAAAAATGGCCGCAGTCGTTGTCGTCATCCATACAGGATACAAACTCTATCGAAAAGGAGCAGCGGATACATAGTCTTGTGACATCTCAAAATTTAAATTTTGTCGATGAATTACTTCATAAATTTTCGTCGCTTTCAAAGTTAAAGCGTGCCTTGTCGTATTGTTTTCGTTTTCTGCATAATTGTAGAAAATCTTGTCGTAAAAATAAATTAATTGGTTCATTACAACCATGTGAGCTTAATAGAGCTTTCACATTCTTGGTAAAACACACTCAACTAAATTCGTTCTCTGAGGAATTAGAGAGTTTAGGTAAGGAGTTGCCTAATGCGTTACCTAAACCCCTGCGTAAGTTGTTGCCTCTCGTAGATAGCGCGGGTGTTCTCAGGGTGGGCGGTCGACTGGCTAGAGCCAATGTAGAGTTCGATGTTACACATCCGATACTGTTGCCTCGTAATCATAAAGGAGAGGGGGACTTCTGGGGCAAATTTGTAATAAGTTGAAATATAGCTTAAAAAACGCGTTATTTTTTTCTATTATATTATTTAAAAAATCAGCTTAATTCACAATCTGGAAGATGAAAAATCTAAAAAATAAGTTAGGATCAAAAATAAAATAGGCAATCGATAATTATAATCGATAATATTAAGAATGTGTGCAAACAATTATATAAAAATATAAAAAGGCTTTTCATGAGATGATAATTTCAATCATTACGAATTTATTTAAAACTATTACAAATAAATTAATCTACTGTCAAACAAGACATTTTTGTCTATGTTGATACTTGACCATGACAGAAGTCCCGTCTCAAATCAATCGACACGTCTAATCACGTCCACGTCTGATTTTGGCTTGTTATTTTGGATTTATTGGCCGGCTTATCGATTGGATATTGACACCATGGATCATTGTGTGAACTGTGGTATAGTAATACTATCAACGAGTTTTAGATGATGAAATGACTTTGTCAGTGATTCGTCGATGGCGTGCACCACAGCCTGTAAGTACTCACTTATTTATTAGCTAACTGGCACCTACCATGCTAGCCTATAGGATTCCTTACATTATTTATTATCAACCTTATACTTAAAAGTGAATTATACTTTTTGAAAAGGTAGATAAAGATTGTTAACATTTAACTAAATACTGAAATCGATTGAGTAGCATCATCAGCCTATTAACATCCAACTGCTGGACGCAGGCCTCCTCTCTAGGAGAGAGGGATTCCGAGCAAAGACCCACCAAACTGCTCCAATGTGGTTTGGCGAAAGTATACCTTGCAGTAGTCTTGATTTCATGGTGTAAAAAATCTTTTCATATTTCAGGTAAACAACTGTGACCATGTTTGCCAAGCTTTATGGGACTTGCCACACAAACCAACAGCTGTTGATCAACTAAGACAACTTGGCCACCGTAATGTTTGCTTCCGCTGTGGTCGCTCTCATCACGAGTCAGTCATCTGCTTGACACTGGCTCAACTCATGAACTGATAATTTATAATGTAATACAAGAGTGGATTATACCTCGAACTGTAAGTTAAATCAATGTTCATTATTACTAATGCATGCCACATAGAATACTATGTCCTAGGGTATGTGTAGGGTTCAAGTCATGGGTTGGACTGTGAAATGATACCTACTGAGTTTTTCTTCCAAGAATTTATCTATATGTAACAGTGCTGTATGTATATACATCAATATATGTATATATTTATATTCTTATAGCTATTTGTGTATTATTAGTATTGCCATGTAGTACTATTGTAAAATAGAATGTAGATTGTTAAGTAAGTTTATTTGCTGCACCAACCTGTGCTATTTTAATATTTCCTTTTTGCAAAGGTTGTCTGGGAGAGATCACTTTGGTGGTAAGACCGACTTATTCATAAGGTTCTTTTTTTATTTTACTTTGTATTTTTGTTTTTTATGGGTGTGCGCAATAAAGTGTTTTAAATAAATATGTAGAATAACAAAAGAACCTTACTCTTACCCTGGAATTGAGTTAGTTGTTTTATATCCCTGTGCTTCAGAGAGCATGTTAAGCTGTCAGTCTCAGTCATTATTACTAACATCTGATAGTGACCATTAAGTAATCAAACATTGTTGCCTTAAGCCCACCAACCCGCATTGAAGCAGTGCAGTGGGTCTAAGCTGGGGGTCTGAGGGTGGTCTGGCCCTGTAGTGGGCTGTCAATAGGTTGATAATGATGAGGTAGGTATGTATGGTATGCAGATAGAACAACCGAGTCACAACAAGAGAGTGAACTAATTCTTATCTCAGTATATATCAAATAAAGCACAATCTTATTATGGCGAGCATGTAAGGGGTAACAATGGCTATTGTGGGTGACTTTATTATAATGTATGTTTATTAGTATTATTTATTACATTTTACAAAATAATTTTTCAATATATTAGTTACTTATTTATATACGTAGTAATATCTATTTTAATTATATTTACATCCACACTACATTCACACATCACACACATTAACATATTCACACAAAATATAATATTTATTTTATTCCATAACAAACCCGGGTGATACCCTTTTTTTTTGGCGGTAGGTTGAATTAAAGTTCACATTGTGCTCTCAAAACTTTTTTAATAAAATATAGTTTGACAAGTATTTTTAAAGTTATTTTTGGTTTAATTGAAAGTTTACACACTGAAATCAAGCTACTAGTGTTATTACTGTGTAATACATGACCTGTGATATATAACTCCACTGCAGAATCCTGCCGGTTCAACTGTCATCACTGAGTGATTTTATTTGTATACACTTATAAGTACACTGGACCTTTATAGTCTACAATGGCCAACTTTAACACTGTTCTGGAAACTCAGCAAGCTATTGAATCCACTTTCATGAAGAAATTCGCAGAATTTGAGTCAAGGTTTAAGGCAACTGACCCTAAGAGCAGCACCTCACTAAGCCGTTTACATGAAGAGTTCTGTGACTTCAAGAGAAATGTTAGTGATCTTTTTGGCTTTCTTCGACAACTTATAATTGAGTTGGCTAAAACAATTGATGTGTCCGAGATGAGGCATCGAAGAAAGTTTCTCTTGATTAGTGGCATTCCTGAAGAGCTCGATAGCAGCCTACCCGAATATGTATCTAAGCTTTTCCGTGAAAAGCTTGGTATAGCAGATTTGGTAGGCGATGCATTTAAAGCTTGTCACCGTCTTGGCAGTTTAGTTGAAGGTAAATGTCGCCCCGTTCTCATTCGCTTCTCCAACTTAGTTCATCGCTCAGCTGTCTGGAGGAAGAAGGCTGCATTCAAAGGAACTCCTTTTGTGGTTTCTGAATTTCTGACTCGTCAACGGCAGTCTCTTTATATAATGGCTCGTAAGAAGCTTGGTATGAGAAACTGTTGGACCATGGACGGTAATATCATTGCTAAGCTTGCAGATGGCTCTAGAGTACGCATTTACTCTGAACAAGACCTTAAGGATCTTCCAGTAAACAGCGACCATACTGATGATGAGGCACCGGCCAGACTCCGTACACCATCTCCTGCACCTGTGACGCATTCCAGGCACTATTCGAAGTCTAGACGTGTGGTGAAGAAGAAATAGACTACTCCAGCGGATTGTTTCTTTGTCATGTTTGGTCTGTGTTTTCCGTTTAAATTGTATACTTGATGTATGTTTTGTTGGTGTTGGTTTTGTCCGACTACACCCATTTAGCAACTATTTTTATTCGATATTTACAAACTTTTTGGAGGTAGTTTTAATTACTTAGCACAGCACACATTAAAATTGAATGATTATTCATTTATTATTATTATGTTAAGGGAACATCAAGACAATAATAAAGTTACGTCAAAGTCAAACGTCTATATCACGCAGTACTTTATCTAATATTGTTCTACCTTTCATGTCATTTTGTCGTAAATGTCAATTTGTCATTTTTATGTCGCTGTCACTTGCCATATGCGCCATAGACCAAAGACTCCAAAGAGTAATGTGCGTTGCGATACCTAGCTCACTATATCAACCACAGATCCACAGATCTGACTCATTCTTCACTTTAACTGTATAGGATAAATTTCTTGCAATCTTTTTCTTGATATAAACATATTGTTGAATAATTTTAGATAATGATAGCAATGTTTTTCATAAAGTTAATGGTGTAATAAATTTTGTATTGCATCATATAATGCACAGTATCAGGTTTTGGTTTGTACGTAAATGAAAAATGTAAATGTATTGTATATTAACATTATGTATTGTATCGTGTTTGTTGGTTTAGTTTAGTCCTTAGTGTGCAGAAAGTGCTTCTCAATTTGTTTGTTTTTTTTATATATCTGTTTCTGTGTATGACATTTATTTAACTTTTTTTTAATGTCCATTTTCGAACCATTTATCCGGTGGGATATGCAGATATCATCGTTTATTTAATATTATTATTATTTTTATTGTTATTTTTTTCTTTTTTACTGTAAACAAGTATGTCTGACGATGACTCATTTTATTCTGCATGTGATCTCAACTCGACCTGCTGTTCTGATTTTTGCGATGATTCTTTCGAGGATCCTGTCACTCTTCAAAATCTCTTACAAAGCTCATTTGATCCCTCTCCGCTTTCTTTTAATGTTTGCCACCTGAATAGTCAGAGTATTCCGTCTCACTATACTGAACTTATCAACACCTTTTCCCCAGCGACGAATGTTCACGCTATACTTATATCCGAGAGTTGGTTAAAACCCTGCCTCGATTCAGCAACCTTCTGTCTCCCTGGTTTCAAACTTATTCGCAATGACCGAATTGGAAAGGAAGGCGGGGGCGTGGCTATATATCTCCGTAGCGATCTCCCCTTCTCTATAATTTCTTCCTCTCCCGCTTTATATTCTGGCTCTTGTGAGTACTTGTTTTTGGAAGTTTGTGTAAGCCGAGCTAAAGCGGTTCTTGGTGTTGTATATTGCCCGCCTGCTACTGATTACTTCTCCAGCCTTGAGCTCGCCTTGGAATCCCTAAGTACAGAGTATGCTCATCACATAATCATGGGTGACTTTAATACCAATCTGCTTCTTAACTCCCCTCGTTGTAATAAACTATTAAATATTTTCTCTTCTCTATCTCTTTCTGTTCTTCCTTCTTCGTCTACTCACCATAATCTTGACACTCCGGATAGTTTACTAGATTTAATTGTTGTTTCTTCAGCCTCACACGTTCTAAAACATGGCACCTTATTAGCTCCTGGCTTTTCCAGACATGACTGCTTGTATTTATCGTATAAGCTTAGACCTCCTAAACCCGTTCCCGAAGTTATTTGGATGCGTAACTTTGCAAGAATGGACACGGACGCTCTTGCGGCGGATGCTGCCAATGTGGATTGGTCTCAAATGGCTCTTGCAACGTCGTTGGATGAGAAAGTTTCTTTTTTAAACCAATCTGTGTTGCAGTTGTATGATACGCACGCACCTTTAAAACCTATCAGGTTAAAGCGGCCACTTGCCCCTTGGATTACACGTGCAGTTCGTATTGCAATGACAAGGCGTGATAGGGCATTCAGAAGGTTTAAGCGGGATAGGTGCAATGAAAAATGGAACCTCTATAAGGCTGCTCGTAATCAGTGTAACCGCATGGTGAGAGCAGCTAAGCGTAAGTACTTTTGTGATCAATTATCCGTTACCTCTTCTGCCGAAATGTGGAAATTTCTGAAAAACCTAGGTCTTGGTAAAAGCCTTACCAAGCCTGATGGGGTCTCTTTTTCTCTCGATGAGCTTAATACTCACTTCTCTCATAATCCTTCTCTATTGTCTTTTGACGCATCTCAGACTATCTCAGAAATAAACTCCATGGCTATTCCTGACATAGATATATTCCACTTTTCTCCTGTTACCGTGGAAGAGATTATAAAAATTATCTCGTCTATTCAATCTAAGGCAATCGGCGCTGATGATGTGAGTAAAGCTATGGTTACTCCTATATTAAAGTACTTGCTATCCCCTATTACTCATTTCATCAACGAGTCGCTGCTGACGGGGAAATTTCCTTGTGTTTGGCGTCACGCCTTTATTATCCCGCTTCCTAAAATATGTAACCCTCGTGATCTCAATAATTTTCGTCCCATTTCTATTTTACCCTATCTCTCTAAAATTCTTGAAGCTGTCGTACATAAACAAGTCTCTTCTTTTGTCTTTAATAACAATATCCTCAGTCCCTTTCAGTCCGGTTTTCGTCGAGGACATAGTACGACGACAGCTTTACTCAAAGTAGTTGAGGACATTAGATGCGGCATGGACGATAAACTGGTCACTGTCCTAGTCTTGATCGATTTTTCGAATGCTTTTAACATGATGAACCACGATATTCTCCACGCCGCACTCAAGCATCTCCGATTCTCGTCCACGGTACTGGATTGGTTTTCCTCTTATCTTCGGGGTCGTCAGCAAGCTGTTCGAGTAGATCGATCGATTTCTAGTTGGTGCGAACTCTCAGCTGGCGTACCTCAAGGGGGAATTCTCTCTCCTCTTCTCTTTGCAATTTACATTAATTCTCTTACCTACTCGCTTAACTGCTCGTACCATTTATATGCCGACGACCTTCAGATCTATGCACAGTCCACCGTCCATGAGATAAATGAAGCCATACAATTGTTAAATAATAATCTTGAAAACATAAGTCGGTGGTCGCATAAGTATGGTATCAAAGTCAACCCGTCTAAATGTAAGGCCATTATAATAGGGAGCTCTCGGCAGCTGAATAAATTAAACATTGATTCTGTCCCGCCTGTCAAGTTTGAGGATACTATTGTCTCTTTCTCATCCTATGTTAAAAATCTTGGTCTCTATTTGGACAGTACCCTTAGTTGGTCTGAACATGTTAGCCAGGTCAGTCGGTCTGTTGTCGTGAGGCTGCGTACCCTTAACCGTTTCCGTAATTTTCTACCTACCCGGGTCAAGATTACTCTTGTAAAAAGTATCATTCTTCCGTTAATTGATTATGCTGATGTATGCTGCTCTGATATGAATCTACAACTTGTCAATAAGCTGGAGCGCCTCCTTAATAACGCTATTCGCTTTATCTACTGCCTACGCAAATTTGATCACATCTCTTCCCTTCGTCGCCATCTCCAATGGCTCCCAATTCGTGATCGTAGGCAGGTCAGATTGCTTACAACATTATACTCCATTCTGTGTGAACGCCTATACCCTGGTTACTTGAGGCAAAGGTTTCAATACCTGCATGATACTCATAGCCGTCAACTGCGTTCATCGGATACTCTCGTTTTATCGACTCCCCTTCACCGTTCCGGTTTCATGTCAAGCTCCTTCGTCATTCATGCCATTCGGCTTTGGAATGCTCTTCCTGTTGAGATTAGGAAAGTTGGTAGCAGGCAGTTGTTTAAATGCAGAGTTACTGCTCACTATCTACAGCAAGGTAGCGGGTTGGATTCACATGCCTAAGAATTATGTATGAGTGTCATCATAATTTTTTTTTTTATCTTTTATTTTACCTGTCATACTTGTTTTGTTTTGTTATCTTTCGTTATTTGGTACTTTATTTAGTTAGTTTATTTGTTGGTATGTTTATTTCTTTTCTTTATGTTGCACACAATACCGCCATCGCTGATATCTGAATTGACCAAAGGTTAACTGGTAGAGAATGCTATTAGCATTAAGTCCGCCTTTTGTACCACATTGTTCTGGTATAATAAAGTTTAAATAAATAAATAAATACCCGTAGTATGCGGCCGGCACCTCACATACTATACGTATAGATACGTAGAACGCTGCGCGGGCGCGGGCACCGCCCGGCCGGCAGTTGCTATGCTAGCTAGTTCGCCAGCGCTCGGCCCCGAGTCAACATTATTCCGTCGACGCGAATTCTCTGCTCTATAACTTACTTTCTTTCTTTCTTTCGCTGACTTTACTGTGCTCGTTTAACCTTCTGATTGTACTAATTGTGTTCTGTGTATCGCATTCTTGTGTGTGAAATATAGTCTTGCATATTTCCCTAAGTGTAGACATTTTCATTCTCACACCGCTTTATTCAATTATAGTAAGACGCTATAGCTATGTAATAGAAGTGTGCAGGGAGATCAGCAGTAGCCTACTTCGAGAGCTGTCAGCTTCAAATACCTTGTGGTTACTTCGGGGACGCATACAATCAAGACATACATTCTTAGACAATATTTTAATTATAATTGAAGAGGAATAAAAATCAATAAAAAAAGTGTTTTTTATTTTACCACTTCTTTACCCTTACTTATGATCTCATAAGTCATTTCCGTTTTATCATCCTCCCATTCTAAAAGTTTTTATTTATTTACTACAAGTTAGTCGACACCAAGTGTGCTTGCAGTCAACACCTAATGGTAAGTGATGATGCAATCTAAGATGGAAGCGGGCTAATTGTATAAAATTATCCGGACATCAAAATATATAACAAAATATACAACGCGAACGTTCCACACATTAGAATCGTATTTAAATTTAATTTTGGCCGGGGTTCGAACCCGGAATACCTATTTTTAATTATAAAAATGATATAATGATATCAACAACATTACAATCAGAATGAGCAGAAAAATAACAACAATGAATTTTGAACGTTAAAATTGAGGTCAGTTTGAATTATTAATTAGTTACGATTAAAGTACATATAGGTAGAAACTTCTATTTGGAATAACAAAATATTTACAACTATTTTCAACGATTAAGTTAACAACAAGCAATTTAATGCTTAATGCATAAATTTTAAACCCACCGCAAAAAGACTGGATAAATAAAACTATAATTGACTCTATATACTTAAGGAATAACTTACGTCAAGAAGCTAAAATTAATCCGCAGGATAAAACCCTACACAAGAAATTTATTCAAGAACAAGAAAGAGTTAAATCCTTAATTACGACTCACAAAAAAAATTACTACTACAATTTATTTCACAAAAGTACTAAACAACCTAAAAAAATGTGGCAAATAATAAATAATTTGGCAATAAATAAAATAAAGACCAATGGTGCTCCCCCAAAACTGATGTCGAGCTTGGGATATATAACGGAAGGTAATGCAATTTGTGATTTATTTAATTCTTTTTTCAGCTCGATTGGAGCCGATCTAGCAAACAACATACCGCATACGTATCATTCTAATGTTGGTAATATATTAATGTATGATGATAATTATTCACACCAAATTACCTTAACAGACTTTACCCCGTGTAGTAGCGAGGAAGTGTCAAAAATTATTGATAAATTAGACTCGAATACTAGCACTGGTCTAGACGGAATCAGTACCAAAGCAATTAAGTGCCTAAAGAATGTGATAGCTGAAAAGCTAAGTAATTGTATCAATAAGTGCTTATTACAAGGATTTTTTCCTGATTCGCTAAAGATAGCGAAAGTAAGTCCCATTTACAAATCCGGAAATAAAACAGACCCAAATAATTACAGACCTGTATCAGTGTTACCAGTCGTATCAAAAATATTTGAGCACATATTATATCGACCTAAAAAAAGCGTTTGATACAGTCAGCCACAAAAAGCTTTTGCAAAAACTAGAGAACATGGGAATTAAGGACAACGCGCTAAAAATGTTTACATCTTATTTGCACAATAGGCGCCAAGTTGTCAGAATAGATAACTTCACTAGTACGACCAAAATAGTGACATGTGGAATCCCGCAAGGCTCGATAGTCGGGCCATTGCTATTCGTAATCTACGTAAATAATATAAAAACAATAGGATTAACAGCTCATCTAACGCTCTATGCGGACGATACATGTTTATTTTACTTCGACAAATCACTTCACAATATCATAGCAGACGCTCAAAAGGACCTTGAAATTCTTAACGAATGGCTAAAGTATAACTTACTCACAATAAATACATCAAAAACCAAATATATGATTTTCACCGCAAAAAATAAACATATTCCAGATTTTACACCTCTTACACTTAATAATGTTGCATTACAACGCTCAAACCTAGAAAAATATCTTGGACTGTGGATAGATGAAAAATTAACATGGAAATGCCATATAGAACACGTTAGGGCTAAATTAATGTCAGTTTAAGGAGTATTGCGTAGAATTTCAAACTTAATTCCAAAAAAAAACGTACTATAATATATAACTCTTTAATAAAATCTCATCTAGAATACTTAATAGAAATATGGGGTTCTGCTGCCATAACAAACTTAAAACCTTTACAAAGAACACAAAACAAAATAATTAAAGTATTATATCACTATCCCTACCTTACTCCAACATCAGATATTTATAAAATAACTAAATTATTCAATCTTCGCCAACTATATACATATTTTACATGTGTTCTTATAAGAAAAATCTCTTCTAAATCAATTCTATCTAGTTTGCAGCTGAGAAAGAAAAACATAACTCACAACTTAAGAAATAAACATAAAGGAGACTGGTACGCTTTCATACAATCTTGGGCCTGAATTATAAAAAGATGAAAGTAGTGCCAATTAATAGCTAACCTTTAAAACCTTTAAATTAATAGTTAACCTTTAATTGAAAATAAAACGGAATTTGTCAATCTGGGAGTAGTGATAAACGAGATTTAGTAAAAGTGAGGTTATAATATGAGACTACCTATATACTGAACAGCTGATTTTTGAAGTTCGAGTATTTTATTCTTAAACATAGAACATTAATATTTTGACGGCGTCCGTGGCGCAGCGGTATGCGCGGTGGATTTATAAGACGGAGTTTCTGGGTGCGATTCCCGGCTGGGCCGATTGAGATTTTTTACCTGGTATGGCGTCGGGCAGAAACCTAAAGGGCGATTTTATCCTACGCCTAACAAGTTAGCCCCCTTCCATCTTAGATTGCATCATCACTTACCATTAGGTGTTGACTGCAAGCACACTTGGTGTCGACTAACTTGTAGTAAATAAAAAAAACTTTTAGAATGGGAGGATGATAAAACGTAAATGACTGATGAGATCATAAGTAAGGGTAAAGAAGTGGTAAAATAAAAAACACTTTTTTTATTGATTTTTATTCCTCTCAATTATAATTAAAATATTGTCTAAGAATGTATGTCTTGATTGTATGCGTCCCCGAAGTAACCACAAGGTATTTGAAGCTGACAGCTCTCGAAGTAGGCTACTGCTGACCTCCCTGGACACTTCTATTACATAGCCATTGTTACCCCTTACATGCTCGCCATAATAAGATTGTGCTTTATTTGATATATACCTAATGAGATAAGAATTAGTTCACTCACTTGTTGTGACTCGGTTGTTCTATCTGCAATAAACCTACCTCATCATTATCAACCTATTGACAGCCCACTACAGGGCCAGACCACCCTCCTTATAGTAGTCTAACCTCTACGAGTATATAGATCCCCTATATGGAGCTTAGACCCACTGCACTGCTTCAATGCGGGTTGGTGGGCTTAAGGCAATAATATTTGATTACTTAATGGTCACTATCAGATGTTAGTAATAATGACTGAGACTGACAGCTTAACGTGCTCTCTGAGGCACAGGAATATAAAACAACTAACTCAATTCCAGGGTAAGAGTAAGGTTCTTTTCTTATTCTATTTATTTAAAACACTTTATTGCACACCCTTATAAAACAAAAATACAAAGTAAAATAAGAAAAGAACCTTATGAATAAGTCGGTCTTACCACCACAGTGATGTCTCCCAGATAACCTTTGCAAAAAGGAAATATTAAAATAGCACAGGTTGGTGCGGCAAATAAACTTACTTAACAATCTACATTCTGTTTTACAATAGTACTACATGGCAATACTAATAATACACAAATAGCTATAAGAATATAAATATATACATATATTTATGTATATACATACAACACTGTTACATATAGATAAATTCTTGGAAGAAAGAAAAACTCAGTAGGTATCATTTCACAGCCCAACCCATGACTTGAACCCAGGACATAGTAATCTATGTGGCATGCATAAGTAATAATGAACATTCATTTAACTTATAGTTCGAGGTATAATCCACTCTTATATTACATTATATATTCTCAGTTCATGAGTTGAGCCAGTGTCAAGCAGATGACTGACTCATGATGAGAGCGACCACAGCGGAAGCAAACATTACGGTGGCCAAGTTGTCTTGGTTGATCAACAGCTGTTGGTCTTTGTGGCAAGTCCCAGAAAGGTTGACAAACATGGTCACAGTTGTTTACCTGAAATATGAAGTTTTTTATTTCATGAAATCAAGACTACTGAAAAATATACTTTCGCCAAACCACATTGGAGCAGTTTGGTGGGTCTTTGCTCGGAATCCCTCTCTGCTAGAGAGGAGGCCTGCGTCCAGCAGTTGGATGTTAATAGGCTGATGATGCTACTCAATCGATTTCGGTATTTAGTTAAATGTTAACAATCTTTATCTACCTTTTCAAAAAGTATAATTCACTTTTAAGCATACGGTTGATAATAAACAATATAAGGAATCCTATAGGCTAGCATGGTAGGTGCCAGTTAGCTAATAAATAAGTGAGTACTTACAGGCTGTGGTGCACGCCATCGACGAATCACTGACAAATTCATTTCATCATCTAAAGCTCGTTGATAGTATTACTATACCACAGTTCACACAATGATCCATGGTGTCAATATCCAATCGATAAGCCGGCCAATAAATCCAAAATAACGAGCCAAAGTCAGACGTGTAAGTGTAAGACGGTGTCGATTGATTTTAGACGGGACTTCTGTCATTCATTGTCATTATTGTCAAGTGTCAACATAGACAAAAATGAGCAGTGATGAACATCGATTTTCATTTACAAAATCGATTAATGATCGATTGTTCGATCGAAAATTGATTTTGAGATTTCACTTTATTACATAGATAGATGTCTTGTTTCACAGTAAATTAATTTATTTGTAATAGTTTTAATTATTCTTAATGATTGAAAATAACATCTCTCACCTTTTTATATTTTTATATAATTGTTTGCACACATTCTTAATATAATCGACTATAATTATCGATTACCTATTCTATTTTTGATCCTAACTTATTTTTTAGATTTTTCATCTTCCAGATTGTGAATTAAGCTGATTTTTTAAATATTATAATAGAAAAAAATAACGCGTTTTTTAAGCTATATTTCAACTTATTACAAATTGGGCCCAAAAGTCCCCGTCTCCTTTGTTCTACCGAATGTACGTACTGAGGGCGGAAAGAAAACGATTTTATTTAGGGGAGCACAATTGTATAATAAATTGCCAAATGACATCAAAGAATGTAATAATTTTAACAAGTACAAAACTAAATTGAGAAAGTATATAAGTACTATATAAATTGTAATATTTACATATATTTTAAATTTTATATAGCTTCAGAGGCACATACTGTTACTATATTGTTTTTTCTGTGTATTTCATTATAAGTGAAACTGTATGTTTTTTATGAGAAATAAATTCTTTATACCTTTCAATTTAATGCTAAAGCATTAGCTTAAATAATTAACAAAACGATACCATTTTAACGTTCGAGATGATTAAGCAGCTAATGTTGCAGGTAGAAACATAAATGAGTTTGCAACGTATTCAATGCAAATAATAATGACAATAGAATTATTATTGCGTATTCCCTTAAAAGCATAACAACACTACGTTAATAAAGAATCTAACTACATAAACCACAGCAGTTTTAAACTAATTTACAAAAAAATAAAGGACAATGTCCACTTTGTATGAACATTTGGCTATCCGTGAACACCACATTTCAACATAAATATTATATAGGCTTAATACCTTTACTCAGTTTAAAAAAGAAAATAATAATTGTTTTGTAACCAGATGTTATTTACACTGGTTATTTGACAGAAATATATTGTAGGTATTTTAAAGAAAACGCACAATCTCCTTGATATTTTTATTAATCAGACTCATAATATGTAATTAACATATTGTCCAAGACCTAAGTAGGTGCATTTATATCATCTCCGTACCTTGCCCAGCTCAGAAACCAAATAACTGTTATTACATGAGCACAGCAATCAACCATTCTCCGGCCCACAATGCAGTTGCAACATCATTGTTTTATATCATCTCTGCCATGTATTTCATTTTCATACAATATAAGTATACTTATATATATTATTATATACTTATATATATAAGCAGTGATAGCCGTGTGGTTGAACGTTGGACTGCCGAACTGGAGGTTCCGGGTTCAAACGCCGCACGCACCACTAATTTTCAAAAATTATGTGCGTATTAAAATTTAATTATCACTTGCTTCGGTGAAGGAAAACATCGTGAGGAAACCTGCACACCTGAGAGTTCTCCATAATGTTCTCAAAGGTGTGTGAAGTCCGCCAATCCGCACTTGGCCAGCGTGGTGGACTATGGCCTATACCCCTCTCATTGTGAGTGGAGACCCGTGCCCAGCAGTGGGACAGTTATGGGTTGTGATGATGATGATGATGATGAAATACTTATAAATATAATACACCTTTCTGTTTACTGTGTTCTGACTTTGGATTTTTGCTCGCAATAATCTGAAATATGTGGCAAATGAAAATCCTAAAAGTAGGTTTCTGGCGACCTCCCTGCAAACTTATATTATGCAGGACCTATAATTACCTACATGTTCCCCATAGTATGACCAAGCCTGTTTCAATTGGTAAGTACCACAAGTAATTAATATTAGCTCATTGTAATCTAATCTAGGAAAGGATACACTGTTTATGTTAATCAATTGTAAGAAACTGTGTCCGCCTTCTATTAAAATACTTTGTTGTAATAAAGTCAGCAAGATCATTTGTATACAAATTCAATCTTATTATGTCAAGAATATGATCTGCACCTGCCGTCTGTTACTCTCTGGTGAAACTTATTTATCAACGCTGCAGCAACATGGAAAACTGTCATACCGTGTTTGGAAAAAAGTGAACACAAATCATTCTCCAATGGCCACTAGTTGAGGGCTGTTCATAACTGAATTCTCGATTGGTAATATTTAAAGCCACTACCCAGCAAGAATGCCATAACCATATCACCATGTCCAATCTGTAACCGAAAGAATACAATTAATACCTAATAGAAATTATCAAGACAGTACCTAATTATAACTATTGTAACTGTAAGTAATTAAATACGTACCACTTGCGGACCGACCCACTGTGCTATAACAAATCTAAGGTCAAGCTGGTCAAGACGAGGGCTTCTTCTTTACGTGATGTCAGTACCACAGATCAAACAATGTACTGTTTGCACGGTTTCCTCTGAAGACAATATGTCGTGTCTTCCGTGTCGATCGTGTCCCTGCGCAAGTGATGCACAATATCCATATTCAAGCCGGTAAGCGTACCAAGGTCAACGAGAGAAGTAGAGTCCAAATCCATTTTCGTAAGCCAAAGGTCGTAATAATGTAATGATGAAAAACACAGGCGACTGTATCCACGATCCACGATGCGAAAAATAAGACAAAACGAATACAATTACAATACGACTTCAGTCAGGGACTTGAAATAGTTGAAATGAAATGAAAGTAAAGTATTAAAATAATTAAAGTAAAGTTGAACATAGATTAATATGTCCACCGATTGACATTTGACAGTTGGGAATTCATCAATTCGAAAACATCGATTCGAGCATTTCATTCGATCGATCGATCGATTTTCATTATCATGAATTATTTTAATAGCAACGTACATAAAATAATTATTATGTTATTCTAGTAAAAATAATACGTTATTTATATTGCTGTTTATACGCGTATCTTAGTACCACACCTAAGTTTTGTTGTGAGAATTAATACTTCGAAATAACATCGATATATCGTTATAGCAATAATGTTTCAATTCTACTGACCTGACTACTCTGTGTATGTGACAAGAGGAAGTGTTTATCAGTAGAATATTATAATAAACACATTATTTGAAAAAAGTAATTGGCTACAAAAATAATTCGCGTATATAAGTTAAAAAACAAAATATATTTTTTCGTGTTATTATTTATTCTTGAGCGTCCTGTCCACGAATAGCCGAAAATGGACATTGTCCTTTGCAACACTCACCCAATCGGGGTTATAACACAGCACTAATAAATAATTATCACTCTTAAGCCTTATCGTAGGAAAACGATTTAATATTTAAATTAGGGACAATTCAGTTTAATCCTCAGCAAATTAGGTAAAACTTTTGAATAAGACTGTTAGATTATTGCGATGTCCTCTCGCTCCGGCGACTCACGGTGAAAAGTGGGTCGCGTCGGTCCTTCGAGTTCGACTCGTTCCAGTCTCCATAGCAAAAAAACCTTATCGCGAGCGCAAGCGATCGGCAGATTTAGAAACAAGACATTTGCCGCGGCGACGCCTGTTAATTATTTATTGTGTTTGAGTTCGTTAGTTTATTTTTGTTTTTAATTAAGGTTTATATTACTTATGTATTTAATTATTTACTGATTGTTATTTTAAGTTATATAAGTTAAGACTTTATTAAAATTTAGATTATTATTTAGGTTAAGTAATTATTATTTTCAACTACTATTTAAATTGTATTAAGGTTAGATTAAGAACCGTTACAGCAGTTCGGGCTGAAATTCGAAAAGCTATGTATTTGGTCTTGTCAGCATTAACAGTGAGCAGATTTTTTTGCAACCAATGAGTTAATTTATTTAAACCAGTACTTGCTGTCTGGCTCACGGCATTCCATGTGCTACCATGGAAAACCACTGCCGTGTCGTCTGCGAAAGCAAACAGTTTAGCATTTTCTAGGCTTTGGAAGCAAAGGTCGTTAACATAAACCAGAAAAAGGGTTGGCGAGAGCGCGCTACCTTGGGGAAGCCCAAAATTGGTGTCAACAAGTTCGCTTACCCTTTCTCCTAGCTTAATTCTTTGCTTCCGGTCGCTAAGAAATGACGTGAACCATTAAAGGGCTGAACCGCGGACCCCCATGTTTCCAAGCTTCTGTAGCAGTAATGGTTTAGATATCGTATCGAAGGCCTTCGCTAAATCAAGGAAAACCCCAATGCAGCGTTGACCTTCATCAAGCTTTTTTGCAGTATAGTCTACCAGATCAGAGACAGCTGTTTCCGTCGACATTTTGTATCGAAAACCGTACTGGTTGTCCCCCAACAGTTTATATTTTTCTAGAAATTGGGTCAGTCTCTTGTTCACTAACTTTTCTGTGAGTTTGGCCAGGGAGCTCAGCAATGAAATGGGCCTATAGTTTGTAAGCTGTGATGGGTCTCCAGACTTAAGGATAGGCACTACATTCGCAATCTTCAAAGCGCTTGGAACAACACCACTTCCAAAACTAAGGTTTACGATGTGCGCAATAGGACTAGCCAGAAAATGTTTCGCTTGTTTCAGAATATCGTTAGTGATACAGTCCCAACCTTTAGCCGATCCGGATTTAAGAGAACTTATGATTTGACATATTTCCATCTCATCCGTTCGTCCAAGGAAGAATGACGAACTTGTTTCATTTACTCCTATCTGTTTGTGGTTACGTACAAGGTCTTTCTCAGTTAAACCATGCCTATCGAGGATCTGTCTAGAGAGATTTTCTCCAAGTGTCGCAAAATACTTATTTGCTGAGTTGAGAGAGCTTGAAGGATCTTCATCAGTTTTCAGTTATTCCACATTAGAGCATTTATTCGACTTAATGTTACACAGCTCCTTCACGGTCGTCCACGTCTTTTTGCTATTACCTTTTGATTTAACCAGCTGTTCGCGTTCGTATTGAGTTTTCAGATTATGCAGAATATCTATACAACAATTACGATAGTTTTTGTAATCAGTTAGTAGTTTTTGGTCTTCCTTATTTTTTCTCACAGCTAAGTGCAGAGCATCGCGACGTTTAATACAGCGAAGTAGCCCTGCAGCCATCCATGATCGGAAAATAACTTCGGAGCTACGAATTCGGCATTTCGTTTTATTATTTCTAAGGGATAAGTTGAATAGCTCAGTAAAGATCCTAGTAGCTTCATTTACGTCACTTGCTTGGTATACTTTATCCCAATTGGTCTCAGCTAAATCTTTTAGCAACTCTGGGTAGTTGATTTTATCGATAATTCTATCAACCTTTGGTATCAATGTGGGCAGGCCAAGAGCACATATAACTGTGTCATGGTCAGTTATATCGGACCTACATACCACAGTATTGCTTGGGTTACTTGATTTGATTAGGCAGTGGTCTAGGCAATTAGGTCCTCTGGTTGGGAATAAGTGTCCGGCCACAAAACCATGATGTAAGATCAATATATTCCTCGGCTCGAGAGTCACGTGTGCCATGTTTGATGTCTAGATTGATGTCCGAAGTGATAATTGTTGTTGTCTCGTTACAAGATTGTATAACTGATTCAAGCGATGCTAAAAAGTTAGTGACATTATGGAATGAGGGGGATCGATATATCGTTATTATTAAAAAACAGTCATTAATTCGCAAAAGTAGACAGTTGGCGTCTAGGAATGCAGGTTCGATGGCAGAAACTTGTATATTTTCTTTCGTATAAACTATAATACCATCGGTTTGGTTTAGATGATTTAGAACATTTTGATCATTTTGAACATTTGAATATTTTGATTTAGAACTGTAAACGAATTCTGATTATTGCCTAGTAATGTGACTTTACATTGTTCCGGATTATCGAGAAGTGAGCTTTGCGCTAACTTAGTGTTGTCAATGTCTGTTATAATCTGAATGTTGTCACACATTGTTGTTTGATTTTTTTAATACAATGGGTTTAAAACCAGTAGGAATCCCCGATAAAAACTGGCATTTTATTGCTTGTTCAGAGTAAGTGACAAAAAAGATCGCAACAATATTCTGTATGTTCCCCCAGTTTAATCAATAGATATACCTACCATAAGTAATGTTTGGGTTGGGTTCATTTTTATGTTAGTATAAGTGTGTCTAAAAAGATTGAGTGTAAAACGTGTGTTATGTGTGTAACTGATTGGTGTAAATGTTTTATGTAGTATATAGGCCAGTAAATCATTAATGTGTAAAAAACTCTATTACAAGGATTTTTAACAAACTTAAATCTAGGTTAGTAAAACATGTTTGCCTTACATCTACTAAGAAACAGCCCAAAAATAGAGTTCAATAAACAATAAACAAATTGTGAACTTTTGTTTAGACTAGGTACAATGTTTAAATTCATGATGCTCGCAAGTTTATCGCCGAGGACTAGTCATTTAATAACTTTTAGTTCACTTATTTGTTCCTCATTTCTTATGGCAATATATGGTAAACCTTCTCGTTTACATAAAAACACGTAACCATTGGATGTCCAGCAGAATTGGTAGCCATGAGATTTAGCGAGCTCTCTAGCTAGGAAAAATAGCCGCCTTGTCTTTGTAGTCAGCGATTCAGCTAAGTATATTCGTGACTTGTCACTGGCCATGCCTGTGTTGGTCAGTGTATTATATAAATAATAATAATTTAATTAATGTTGTTTTATTAGAACCCAGCTTATTACTAATGAGAATGACAAGAGTATTTTACTAGCTCTGGCTCAGACGCCATCTTGACAACAATTGCCTTGGTATTCTTATATACTAGTGATGTGACATGCTCATACTAGTGATGTGACATGCTCATAACATCCTCCTTATTAGAATAATTAAGTTATTATAATTTTACAGCTCGAGACAGTTTACTAAAATTGACTAAACTCTCACAATAACTTTTGACAACAAAGACTGTTTAATTAACTAAAAAATAAGACATCTAAGTCTCTATGTTTATATTATCCGAACTTAAGTAGCTTAATCAGCCCTTCACAATCATTGCCTAAATATATGCTTAATAAACTAAATATTAAAAAGACGACAACGTCTCCATCTTAACTTAACTAACTTAATCAGCCCTTCACAATCATTGCCTAACTGTGTGCTGAATAAACAAAATATTAACTTTTATAAGTCTAACCGTCTTGGTGGTCTAATGACTCTTCCATACCTTGTGCGCCCTTCAACTGGAGTTGTAAGCTCCTCCTTAGGTGGTGCTACTGTTTGAGAATTAGGAGTTGTCATGATCTTTGGACTTTGTTGTAACATATGATCTTGAGATACCGTTTGAGGTGACAGCGGAGGCTTCAATATGTGCTGTCTGTTTCTCCTTCCTATAAATCCATCTGACCCTTCAATAGTATAAGACCTAGGCTGCTCACATTTGGACCTGATTGTACCTGTAATCCATGGAGTATGTGGCATTTTCTTAAAATAAACCTTATCTCCTTCTTGTAGTTCTGGTAATAATTTAGTCTTTCTGTCATAGTAATCCTTCATTTTACTTTTATTTTCTTCCTTAGATTTAAAATATTCTTGAAATTTAACTGTTCTTGGTTTTAAGTTTTTTGTGACTGTTGGTAATTGTGTTCTAAGTGAACGTGACATTAACAACTGTGCCGGTGATGGTAGACTTCCTCTTGGTGTATTCCTGAATTGAAGCAAAGCAAGATATGGATCTGTGCCTGACTCCTCTGACTTGGAAAGAAGACGTTTACATATCTTTACAGCCGACTCTACCAACCCATTTGACCTCGGTATGTAGGGGCTTGATGTATTGTGATGTATTCCCCATTCCGAGACAAAATTCTTAAACTCTGCTGAATTAAATGGTGGTCCATAGTCAGAGAATAACTCGACTGGGATACCATGTCTGCTAAACATACTTTTCAGACAAACAATTACTGTTTTGGCGTTAGTACTTGCCACTGCCATTAATTCAATATAATTAGAATAATAATCTTGTAATACTATATATTTTTTAAATTTATGATCCATAAAATCAACACCAACTTTTTCCCATGGAAGTGATGTAACATCATGTGGAATAAGTGGTTCTGGAGCATTTGTACTTCTATGTGACAAGCAAATATGACACGACTGAACAATGTTTTTTATATCAGTTGACATAAATGGCCAAAATACATGTCCTCTAGCAAATGCCTTTGATCTTTCAATTCCCAAATGACCACTGTGTATTATTTTCAAAATATCGGGCCTTAATTTTTTAGGTATGACTATGCTGTTATTTCTGAAAATTAAATCATTTTCTGTATGTAACTCAAATCTATACTGCCAATACTCATGCAGATCTATGGGAATTTGAGTTTTATTTGATGGCCATCCTTCTTTACAGTATGTTTTCAAAATATTTAAATTTTCTTCTTCATTTGTGCCTTTGATTAACCACTGTAGACGTTCTGATGAGACTGGTAAAGACTTAATCAGTAAATTCACATGAACAATGATATCATCATCTACTTCATCAGTACTTGTTTCAGAGAGTGCTGCTCTTGACAAGGTATCGGCAATATACATGTGACTACCTTTCTTGTAAATTACATTTAGACTGTAGAGTTGTATTTTTAACATCATTCTTTGGAGACGTGTTGGAACCTCGACTAAAGGCTTTTTAAACAGTGTTATTAAAGGAGCATGATCTGTCTCTACAGTTACAGTTTGTCCATATATAAATTGATGGAATTTGATGCAGGCAAAAACTATTGAATAGAGTTCTTTCTCTATCTGAGCCATTTTTTGTTGTGTATCTGTTAAAGTTTTTGAAGCATAGTATACTGGATGTTGATTTTGTAGGACAATGCATCACTTTGTAGGACAATAGGATCATGAACATTAAAATGTGACAACACTGGAACTTGACATATTAATTGCTTCAGACGACAAAATGTTGTTTCATGATTGGCAGTCCACTGCCAATCAGTAGATTTTTTTAATAATTGGCGTAGAATTTCTGTCTCGCCAGCCATATTTTTAATAAAAGGACTTAAATAATTAAGTAGGCCCAGAAATCGTTGTAAGTCCTTCAGGCAGGTAGGAGAGGGCATCTCTTTGATGGCTTTGACTTTTTCTGGATCAGCTGTGATTCCGTCTGCTGAAAAAATATGACCCAGATATTTAATACTTTCCTTGGCAAATTTACATTTGTCTTTATTAAACTTGACATTATTTTCTGTTGCTCTTTTAAATACCATATTAAGACGCTCATTATGCACCTGTAGTGTTTGACCACTTACTAAAATATCATCGCTGTATACTGCCACCCCTGGTATATCACCAAATATTTCTGTCATAATTCTGTGAAAATACTCAGGAGCACAGTTGACTCCATATGGAAGACGTTTAAAATGGTATCGGCCAAAAGGTGTATTAAAAGTTGTGAGGTAAGAACTTTTCTCACTCAATTTGCACATCCAGAATCCACTACTTGCATCCAAGGTGGAGAAAAATCTTGCACCAGCCACCTTGACACGGACCATGTCTACTGATGGAATAGGATAATGAGTTCTGTTAATTGCCTGATTTAAATTACGTGGGTCTAAACATACCCTTAATTGACCATTCTTTTTTTCTATTAAGATTAAAGAACTCACCCATTCCGTAGGCTCTGTAACCTTGGCAATGACATCCATTTTTTCCATCTTCTCAAGTTCTTCTTGAAGTCTATGATGTAATGCAAATGGTACCTTCCTCGCAGCATCGACTTTTGGCTTTACCGCAGGATTAGTACTTATGTGACACTCCCCAGGAAGACAACCAAGACCGGTAAAAAGAGAATTACTGCAATCAACCAGTTTATTTAGATTTATATTTTGTGACTGACTTGACTGTAATGGAAATGACTGTGACTGACTTTTTGTGGCTTTACTAATTGTTACTTTACTTGAATTTGACTCATTTTGAGTTATTTGAGGAAATAATTGACTAATATCACCTTCTGACGTTTGCATGCTTGTTGATTCTACACAGAAAACTCTTTTAATTAGCCCAATTTCTGAGCATGTAAGTTTACCTAATACGGTTGGAGAATTCACATTCGCAATTATAAAATTAATTCGTCTTGCCATATAGAGGTCATTAAATTGGAATTTACACTCTAAGTTCTGTTGACCCAGTACCTCTAGACTATTACCAGTGTATGACTTAATTTTTACATCAGTTTTAGACAATAAATTTTTAACATTAAGTGAATCATAAACACTTTTCGACATAATATTGACATCACTACCTGTATCAATAATACAATTTATTTGTGAATTATTTATATATAAATTAATTGTCCATTCACTTGAGTTGGTTGACTGAATATGACCTATAAACAGTTCATCTTGTTCTGACTGTAATTGTTGCATATCACTTTCTGACTGTATATATTTTACTGACTTTGACTGAATTGACCGACAACAAACTGCAAAATGACCGACCTTACCACATTTTTTGCACTTTACACCTCCTGCTGGACACTTATAACGATGCACCTGACCGCACCTTGTACAAACTTCCTGTCTTGACTGCTGACTATACTGACTGACATTCCTTGGGTTAGATTTTGATCTTGTTTGTGACTGACTCTTGTTATACAAGACCACACTTTGTTCTGCTGATAATTCATCCGTTTGATGTCTAGAAGCAAGCATAGCCTTTCAAAAAACACGTTCCTAAAACCACACCTAAAAACAATAAGTACCCCATCTGGTTCGGTAAAAAACTTATAACATCATTAAAAAACAAAAACAAATACAGGCTAAAATATAAAATTTATAAAAACCCTCTTGATCGCCTAGAATTTGAATCACTCCGCGACTATTGCTATAAACTTACTAAGATAAACCATAAAAAGTATATCCAAACCATAGAGGAAAATATATCAAAAAACCCTAGATATTTCTGGACGCATCTCAAAAATTTGAAAAAATCCACTAACTCCTATCCCTCTAATATGGCTCTGGGGGATCAAGTGGCTACTGATGGAGCGAGCATCTGTAATCTATTCGTTAAACATTTTTCGTCTGTCTTCGTTAATCAGTGTCCACCCAACAACGACTTAATCCAGTCTATTGCACGCTGTTCTCCGTGCTCAGTACAATTTACTCAATATGAAGTCTTTAAAAAACTAAAAAGACTTGATACACGGAAAGGTGCCGGACCAGATAACTTACCTGCGTTTTTCATAGCCACATGTGCAAAGCCTCTCTCTTTACCCGTTTGTATCATTTACAACAAATCACTCGAATCAGGAATCTTCCCAGACTTTTGGAAGCAAGCAAGAATAGTACCCATTTACAAAAAAAGTGGCTCTAATAAAATATCCAACTATCGGCCTATTTCAATAATTTCCATCTTGCCTAAAATGTTCGAATCTCTACTACACCCTCTTTTCCTTTGGCACGTTCAACAAGCCATCTCAGATGAACAGCATGGTTTTATGATTTCCAGATCTACTGCGACTAATTTGGCTAATTTCTTTACATTCGTCTCTAGCTCCGTTGACTCAGGCATTCAGGTTGACACAATATATACAGATTTCTCCAAGGCATTCGATAAAGTCAATCATTCTCTTCTCATAAAAAAACTCTCAAATTTCGGTTTTGGAGGATCATTACTATCATGGCTCTCATCATATCTCGACGGTAGATCATCGCAGGTGGTTGTAAAGGGTCACATGTCTTCACCGTTTTATGCTACATCAAGAGTGCCCCAGGGTTCTATCCTAGGTCCACTTCTCTTCAACATATATTTAAATGACGTCACAGACTGTATACGCAACTCTAAGTATTTTATATTTGCTGATGACCTCAAGATCGCGAAACAAATTAATTCTGACCAAGATGCCAAGGCACTACAAGACGACATTGATAAGCTATCTGATTGGTGCAATAACAATGGAATGCTTCTAAACCCTGATAAATGTTCATTTATTAAATTCACTCGAAATCATAAATTTTTCGAACGGACATACCTAATTAATGGTGTTAGGCTCCAACAAAAACAGAGTATACGTGATTTAGGTATAACATTTGATTCCAAATTAAACTTTATTTATCATATCGAAAACATATGTAAATCCGCACGAAGCACACTAGGCTTCGTATTCAGGAACTCCAAAGAATTTAAGAATGTAAGCACCAGAAAGCTACTATATACTACTCTAGTTAGAAGTAAACTTGAATACTGCTCTGTTGTTTGGAATCCTAACTACCAGATTCACAAGGACCGGATCGAATCCATACAGAGACGCTTCACTTTATTTTATTCCGATGGATTTAGTAAACGAGAACCATACGTAAATCGTCTCCAAAAGTTTCATCTTATGTCGCTGTCTGACAGACGCAAAATGCAGGACATGATCTTTTTGTACAAACAATTAAATAGCATCATTGACAATTCGAACCTACTTCAACACTTCTCATTTTATATCCCATATAATTTACCACGACATCCAAGACCATTACTCGCCCATAGAAAATTCAAAACTAACTTAGGACGCAATTCTCTCATCCCTAGACTATGCAAACTATTTCAGGAGTTCCTTAGTAAAGACGAGTCCATTGACATTTTTCATGATAAGCTTGCATTATTTAAAAATAAAATTCATAGGGTTTTAAACCCAAAATCTTACCAAATTTCCTGATCAGGTATTACAATTTTAGGTATTCATACCTACTACACAATTTGCACATTTAGTATCGTATTTATTTTTTATCATATTTATAACATATGTATTGCAATCGTATATTTATATCATAATATATAGTATTTTTTAATATGCTTGTTATCATCATATTTATAAAGATAAGAGACGTGCAATGTTAATGCATTTATATACGCATGCTGTGTTCATCCGTAATTAAAATTACAAATAGACTAATTTTAAGACTTAGATCTGTAATCACTGCTGGTTTTTGTAATTTTGTGGATGATCCTATAAATAAATAAATAAATAAATAAATAAATAGCCTTTGCCATCTCTAATGCCTTATCAAGATCCAGATTGTCTTCAAGCAGCAGTTTTTCTCTTATATAGTTGTATTTTTGATGCATGTTACATATAAACATTATTTTAACTAGCCGTTCCTGCAGCTGTCCTAGCTCACAGTTTTGAGACCTTAATTTTAGTGCGCAAGCAAAGTCGTCTAAGGTTTCATTCTCACTTTGTTTGTATGTAAAAAATTATGACATTCATAAGTGAGGTTAGCTTTTGGGGCGAAGTGATTTTGGAATAACTCTATGAGTTCGTCGTATTTAACGATATCCTCGTTTTTACTAAACGTATTGAAGACGTCCACACCCTTTTCACCAATGACGTGTAAGAATAAAGCTACCTTTCTGCCATCACTCTCTTCATCCATGCCAGACGCACGTAAATAAATTTTAAATGACTGCACCCATTTTTTCCATTGTTGAGCTAAGTTACCATTCATCACCATGGGCTGCGGACTGGGCATTCCCGAAATTTTCTTGTGCTTTTGATCTTCATTAGCCATGACGCCGACTTTTTTACAATGACTTTATGGGCATTATTGGCTGTACGACACGACACGTA
This sequence comes from Ochlodes sylvanus, assembly GCA_905404295.2. Classification (NCBI taxonomy): domain Eukaryota; kingdom Metazoa; phylum Arthropoda; class Insecta; order Lepidoptera; family Hesperiidae; genus Ochlodes; species Ochlodes sylvanus. The sequence goes on along the minus strand of FR990122.1, from coordinate 15,961,464 downwards.
GATTACGAACCCAATTACTGACACCATGTGTTGGTCAGTGTATTATATAAATAATAATACTTTAATTAATGTTGTTTTATTAGAACCCAGCTTATTACTAATGAGAATGACAAGAGTATTTTACTAGCTCTGGCTCAGACGCCATCTTGACAACAATTGCCTTGGTATTCTTATATACTAGTGATGTGACATGCTCATACTAGTGATGTGACATGCTCATAACAATGCCTAGATGTGATGCGTTCAATTGATTCCCTGAGTAAGTTTTGTTAAAGCACCGAGCTGAGTTCAGTATTTTACTTTTTACCAATGTATTTGACAGCTCAACAATAAGTATAGAATTGGTTTTGTCTGCTTAACTGGGCAGCCGGAACACGTCACGAATATCAGCGGTCTGGAGTTCATACCTGGTGCTTTTTGTTAACGACTGTTCAAACAACGTTTCTTTCGTTTCGTTTGGTTTTTTGGGAACATTTCGAATCAATCTAAGTCTTTTTGTAGGTTTTCTCCATGTTTTCACATTTATCATCTATGCTCGAGATTTGTGTGATGATGGTTTTGCGTTGATCCTCTAAGTTAGAAATATTTTGTTCTAGCTGTTCTAATTTGTTAGACATGAAATTGATGGATTTCTCCAAATCTTGATTTACAGAGTTCATGCCAAATACCTGAGCTTTAATTTCTGTGATGTGGTTTTCTAAAATATCTAGTCGAGCAGTTTGTGAATCCAGGAATTCTTTGAACATGTTTTTTATTTCAATTTTGAATGCTGTTAGATTATCATAATCATCATCAGAGATACGGCGCCTTTTATCGCGAGTGGTCACGTGAGACTGAGCATCTCTTTCTTGAATCGCAAGTCTTTCTATATCTGTTGTCGAAGACGAGCGCGGTTTGTCAACTGGTGGCGAGTGCAACATGTTATATTGTAACTTAAATACAGAGCGCAAGGCGGCAGCGCAGAGCGCACGCGCTTATCAGTTGTGAGCGGAGCCTACGTTAGTGCGACACGTTTGTCGTGGTCATGCGTGCGAGCAGTGCAGCGATGGTAGTAGCGGGGCGCCAGCTATGGCGTGCACTAACGCATAGCCAATCCGGATTCACCACTCATTAATAACGTCACACAGACAGGTCTTTTGTCTCTCTTCTTTTATCTTTGGTGAAGCGCTCGCTGGTTATTGTTAGTCAAACTAAAGTGAAACTTACCTGCATCGCAGTTGCGTTTATTTTTGCTTGATGCTGTTGTATAGTACCAGGGTCTCAGGTGATCAGATGAGCGGATCGGACAGCTACTTCCAATGGTTTATGCACTCCTATTATACAACTTCTATTTTATTTATTTATTATTTGATTAAACTGCCAAAAATGTACGTAGAACACGTCTATAACTTCCAGTGTCCGAGAGCGGATAGGCTTATAACAAGCTTCAACTGTGAAATAACCGAGTGGAGAAATTTTATGTCCATTGTTTAAGCACATTTTAATATTACTGTTACTTAAAGGAAAATGAGAAAACTTATCGATGTATAACTTTTCGGACATTACAGAGCTGCCTGAACCGGAATCTAATTCCATTGTAATTTTTATGTTTGCTAGCATTAAATCAATTATAATAGGTTTGTCACCCACATACCTCAGATTGAAGTTATGACACTCCACACAATCGCTATCCTTCGTCATCTCACAACAGGTGCCCTCGTATTCCTGATCGGTTTGGACATGATACACACATGATTTTTTATTGCCACACACTTTTTTTAAATGTAGCTTTTGTAACGACACTTATCACTGGAATAATTATTCAAACCGCACACGTCGAGCAGCGCTCTGTCTCGCGCCGCGCTGCGCGGGCACAGAGAAAGGGAACAGAGACAAAGCTTCTAAGAAGCGAGCAAAATGTATACCTATTTTGGTAGGGTTGGCACAGGAGGATACAATTTAATAAACAATAGTTATTTGCTCAACAAGATGGCAAAGTTTGTTTTTGTTGTGATTGCCTAGTTTAAATCCCGAGCTAGTGAAGGATTCGAGCTAGGAAGAATTAGGTTAATTAGAATCCTGAGTCTAGTTAGGCATTCCAAGGCAGAAGAAACAAAAAACTTTGCTATCGCGTGATACATACAACTTTTCACTTCAATAGCGAGAAAATACAAGATGTAAAAGAAATATATAATTATTGAAACATTAAGGTATTTTTACATTTAGGTACATACTTACTCATTTTTCACACACACATATTACCTATTAATTTAAATTTGGAGGTTTTTTATGCGTACACTATATTAATAAATATTTACAGTTGATAATAAGTCTAAATAAAGTGCAGATCATTAATAAAAAATTCAAGTAAGTAATAAAAAACCAGCGCCATTTTGAAATTCTTTTGTTAATTGACCGATTTCGTTCAAAATCGATATTTAGGGCTCCTCGGATCACAAAATAGGAAACTGTTACCAAAATTTAAAAAAGTCGGCGCCATTTTAAAACTCTTTGTTATTGTGCCGATTTCGTTCAAAATCGATATTTAGGGCACCCTGGGATCAAAAAACAGGAAACCGTTACCAAAATTTAAAAAAGTCGGCGCCATTTTGAAATACTTTGTTATTGTGCCGATTTTGTTCAAAATCGACATCTGAGGCTCCCTGGGATCACAAAACAGTAAACTGGTGCTGGCCAGCGAACCGCGTGCGTCGTGCGTCTCAGTTTAGTCGAATTAAATGGATGCGGTTACAGAATATCACAATAACATCTAATATGCATGAGGTATCTATCTATCCCATACATTAAAAATAATAAATAATAATCAAGTTAGTACTACTTACCTAGTAGAGTCTTTGGGATAGCTAAAAAATGATGTGTTTTTATTCTTTCTATTATTGTTCATACACACTGTACAGTAAACCATATTTACACTTTTATATTAAAACACTAGGTATTATAAAATTACATTTAAACAGTATTGAAATTATTAAATTATTATTATTATAAATTAAATGAAAATGATGACTCGCATATGATGATGTTGACGGTCTTATTATATTATTTTGTAGCAGTTCAGACACCATGTCCCTAACCTTTTCCTTTTCGCTAATAGATAAACGGTAAGGTCTGTAAACAACAGGTCCATTATCGTGAAGAACCACAGCCATATCACCAACAGTACTACGCCCTAACTCAGATAAATTGAAAGCAAAGCAAGACCGATACTTGTTCAGCAAACTCAGCAATTGGATTCGATACTCAGAAGACAACGCATCGTCTATGTTCAGGTTGGATTCAGTAATGGACTTAGGTTCGTTACGTATAACAGACAAAACATTCAGCGCTCGCACACTCCATTCCTCCTGCGCGATACGTCCGCGGGCGGGCAGGCGGGCAGGCGGGCAGGTGGGCAGGCGGGCAGACAGACAGACAGACAGACAGACAGACAGACAGACAGACAGACAGACAGACAAACAGACAACGACAACATCTTGAGACTCGGGTACGAAACATGGAGACCCTAGCACGAGCAAGCGAATCGAAGAAGTTTTATCATGAAGTAAGAGATTTTAAAAAAGGATACCAACCCAATACCCAAATATTGGAGGATAGCAAAGGGAATCTCGTTACTGATAACGCTGAAATTAGGAGTATGTGGCGTGAATACTTCTCCAATTTGCTCAATTGCCCAACCGTCAGAGCTGACCAAAGCCTTCTCATACAGGGTAATAATGAAGAGGTGGCGATGCCAACGCTTGAAGAGGTTCAAAAGGCTATAAGGAGACTCAAAAACAACAAAGCCCCAGGCATTGATGGGATACTCTCTGAGTTATGGAAGTACGGTGGGGAACTATATGAGCTCATAATACAAATATTGAATGTTTGGAGGCAACCAACAGAATGGAATATGGGGGTGATTTGCCCAGTCCACAAAAAGGGATGTAAAAGGAAATGCTCAAACTACCGAGGAATCGCCTTACTGCCTAGTGCGTATAAAGTCCTATCCTACATATTACTGGACAGATTGGAACCATACGCTGAATAAATCCTCGGTGACTATCAGTGTGGATTCCGTCGTAGCCGCAGCACAGTAGATCAAATTTTCCTCCTTGAACAGCTAATGGAGAAGAAATGGGAATATGCACAGAGTATCCACATCCTTTTTGTCGACTTTCAAAAGGCTTATGATAGTATAGACAGAGGTGCCCTGTACTCTATTTTAAAGGAGTTTCATATTCCGTCTAAACTCGTAGAAATTTGTGGTAGCTACCGGCGAAAACGAAATGTGAGTACGGGTGGGAAACGAACTCACCGATGGCTTTGCGGTAATTGCTAGACTGAAACAGGGGGATGCTCTGTCACCTATGGTTTTTAATTTAGTTCTCGAATATACCCTGAAAAAAGTGATTGCACATGATTCAGGAGTTCAATTGAATGGAAAGCATAAGGTGATAGGGTATGCAGACGAAATAGGTCTCATGGGAGGAAGCCGTGAAGAAGTCGCCGAAACCACTAGGGTTCTCGAGAAGGAGGCTAAAAAGGTAGGACTCAGGATCAACGTCGACAAAACTGAGTATCTCCACATGAAGCGATACAAAAACAATCGGGTACGGGAAAACTATTTAGTTGCTGGAGAAACCAAGTACAAAGAGGTACACACCTTTAAGTATCTGGGCAGCACTGTTAGTGAGAAAAACACCCGGCATGAGGAGATAGATATTCGCATCCATAAGGCGTTACGCTGTAGTGCCGCCCTATATACTGTTTTAGTTTAGTAAAATTCTCAGCAGAAAAATTAAAATAGGCATCTACAAAACTGTCACAAGACCGATTCTAACGTATGGATGTGAAGCCTGGACACTGACCTTAAAAGAGGAAGAAAAGCTTCTAAGAGCAGAGAAGAAAGTGCTCCGGAAAATCTTGCGTCCTGTGAAGATGAGTGATGGCAGCTGGAGGGTCCGGAAAAACTCCGAAATCGAAGACCTAATGGCCGAGCCCAACATCATAGGCGAGATCAAGGCACACCGCCTCCGCTGGCTTGGTCATGTGGAGCGTATGGGAGAGGGTCGTGGTGTGAAGGAAGCATATTTGGGACAACCGACTGGTAGGCGCCCTGTCGGTCGTCCCAACTATCGCTGGAAAGATAGAGTGGAAGCCGACCTGCGCGAGCTTCAAGCTAATAATTGGCAAGAAACCGCACAGGACCGAGCTATGTGGAGAGCTCTCGTGTCGGAGGCCAAGGCTCACTTTGGGTCATTGCGCCAGAGGAGTAAGTAAGTAAGTAAGTAAGTTAGGTTCAGAGAGTGGGGTGGTTATTTCTGAGAAATTTAATGCGCTTATTTTGTCAATGTCTTCCACTCTCATTACATTTTTCTCTTCGGTTCTAGGGAGTTTTGCGTAGCATTGTTCTGTATCATGGCCTACCCTACTACACCGACCACATTTCTTAATGAATTGTGTACACATTAATGTTACATGCCCATCCTTCTTACAATTTAAACAACGTACAATTCTAAGGTTAGATCTAGCAGGATTCCTCTGAACTTGACCATTATTTACCCTACGTTCTTTGATCGACCTAATATTGCGAGCATTACGTTAATATGAAAGTAGTTTGTTAGGGTCATCAAATTGGGCTGCCTCCGCACCTAATCTAATCGACCGGTCGTCAATACCATGCAAAAGGCTTTCCGGATATCCCACACCTATTAATAAGTGCTAGTTTAAAATAAATAAATAAAAAAGCCTTTTATTTCTTGCATGCAATTTTACAGTATTCATTATACATTTAATAAGTAATATTATATATAGATTTCTTTTTAAATTACATTAATAAATCATTATTACATTTTTTGAATTTTAATTATTATTATGCACATTAATTTCTCATTTAAAATTATTTTATTACTGTAATTTTACTAAAGCATATTTTATCTTATAAGTCATGTAATAAATTATGTTTTTTAGCAAGAACCCCTTCTTCACAGGTGAAGGCCTCCTCCAAAGTTATCCAATTGTCCCGGTCTTGAGCTACTTGTGTCCAGTTAGGTCCGGCTATCTTTTTAATTTCATCGTCCCATCTTGTTATGGGCCTTCCTTTGCCTCTTTTACCGACCGGGCCCTTCCATGACGTCACTGTTTTGGTCCAACGTTGATCTGAGAGTCGTGCTACATGGCCAGCCCACTTCCATTTCAATTTTTTCGCATATTGCAGAGCATCTGTAGTCTTTGTGAATTTTCTTATTTTTGTATGCCTTATTTTTTGTATTTTTCTAAGACTAAGCATGCTCCGCTCCATACCTTGTTGACAATTTCTTATTTTGTTCTTGGCGTTGTTTGTAAACTTCCATGTTTAGCATCCGTATGTTAGACATGGTAGTAGGCAAGAATTCATCACTTTAGTTTTCAGGGATACGGGCAGGGAGCTTTAGAAAATTTCTCGCAGTTTCCAATATTTGTTCCAGGTAATGTGTGTTCGTCTTTCGATTTCCTTCTCGTTGTTTTTCTTGTCAAAGCTTATTTGCTTGCCTAGGTATATGTATTGATTTGTATATTTTAGGGGTTCCCCTCCCACGTTTATTTATTTTTTTGTGCTGTTTGTCATAACCATTGTTTTTTCTATGTTCATTTCTAGTCCCACTTTTATGCTGACTCTATGTAGAGACTCAATCATAAGTTGGAGTTGCGAGGACGTTTCTGCTAATATTACTAGATCATCTGCGAAGCGGAGGTGGTTTAGATATTTACCTTTGATATATATACCATATTTCTTCCAGTCTAGTTGCTTAAATATGTATTCTAGTACTGCTATGAATAATTTTGGAGATAAGGGATCCCCCTGCCTCACGCCTCTTTTTATAGGAAAGCTTGGGCCTTTGCTCTCCAACTTGACTTTAGCTGTGCTATTCTTATAGAGACTCCTGATGAATTCTATGTACTGTTGCTCTACACCTTGGTTTTTGAGGGCTTCGCATATGCTTTCATGTGACACCGTATCAAATGCTTTCTGGTAATCAATGTAGGCGATGAAGAGAGGTCTCCGTCTCTCCTGGTATTTTTCTATGATGAGTTCCAGTGTATGTATGTGGTCTATTGTTGAATATCCTTTTCTAAAGCCCGCTTGCTCTACTGGTTGGTTTAGTTACAGTGATGTGCTTATCCTTTTGTTGATGATTGATGAAAACAGTTTGTAGACAGATGATAGTAAGCTAATTGGCCTGTAGTTAGAGATATCATTAAAAAGGGGGGTCCCCTTTTTTATAGATCAAAATGATGTTTGATTCAGCCCATTGTGCTGGTATTTCGGCTGTTTTGAGTATATGGTTGAACAGGTTTGCTAAAGGTAGAGCTAAGATTGTTTGGCCTATCTTTAGGGCTTCATTGTTTATATTATCTGGCCCAGGACTCTTGTCCCCCTTCAACCTAGTTATTGCCTCTAGAACTTCTAATTCGGTTATTTCCTTTTCACTGTAGAGATTTTTGTAAAAACTAGTAGCCACTTCTAAGATCTCTCTGCGATTGTATTTGGTTTTCCCTGATGATTTAAGTCCCCCTATCCATGGTTTATTTGGAGTTAATTCTTTATAAGCTTTTTTGATGCTTCCAGACTTCATCAGATGTCTTGAAATTACATTTTGCCTGTGTTTAGCGTAGTCAATTTTAATGTAAGTGATTCATTTTCATGTTTTAATGCCGCCAATGAATTAATTTTATAATGGGCTCTACTTTTTCTTATATTGCTTAGAAGTATAGTCGCTCTGACTGGTCTATGATCCGAAGGATAGATTATATTTAGGACTTCCATATTTTGAAATAAATCGGAGCGGTTAGATAAAATATAATCTATCTCATTTTTGTGTTCGTTGTTTGGTGAGCGCCAAGTCCATCTGCGGTTTGATTTTTTCTTAAAAAATGTGTTCATTATGCTGAGTTTATTTGCAATAGCGAAATCGATTAGGGTTTGGCCTCTGCCATTTATTTCTCCATAGCCATGAGCTCTCATTACTAGGTATTCGCTCTGTTGCGGTTGACCTATTTTTGCGTTAAAATCGCCCATTACAATGTAGTCCTTGTGAGCTGCTTCTATAGCTTATGTAAGAATTTCATAAAAAAGCGTAATTTCTTCTTCTTCTCAGTGGGTGCATATACCTGTATTAATGATAATTTGTATGCATCAAAGGTGAGGTTTAGCAGCGCTACACGTTCTGTAAAACCAATAAAGCTTTCTACGTTTTGCTTATAAAGTTTATTTATAATAAAGCCCACGCCGTTCCTGCCAGGTGTCTGACCTGTGTAGCATAAGATGTAGTCTCTAGTGCTAGTTTATCGTAATAATACTCTTCTAACGAGTCCATAAACCGAGCTCGTTTTGCCAACATATCGTTTAGCATTTGACCATAATTCTCTTCTGAAGGAAAAGTAGCTAATAATTTACTCTGCCACTCGGTCCAGGTAAATAAAACTGATGGCAGACCCTCGTACCACCTCTCGGCTACGCCCTTTAATTTTGGCAACGCAAAATGGACAATTTTTTTTTCTGTCCAGCCGTAAATAGTTGCACACTCATTGACTTTATGAAGCCACATGGTCATAGTCTGCTCCCGTTTGCAAGGATCGAACTCGGGGATGGTGTTATTGAGAGAGCCTAATCCACCTGAACTTGGACATTGACTTTAATACTTTGACTAGTTCAGAAATAGTAGTAACATCTGTCGGAGGTATCGTCTCGACAGAGGTTTGGTCCTGAGTGGAGGAGGTGCTACTGTGACAGGTAGTACCTGGTATTACTTTAGTGCTAGTACTTGCCCGGCTGCGCGAATGGTGACTCGCTCGGCTGCGCGAGCGGCAATCCGCCCGGTCGCGCGAGCGACGGCTCGAGCGGCAGCGCGTGTGGCGACTCGCTCGGCTGCGCGAGCGGCGGTCCGCCCGGCTGCGCGAGCGACGGTTCGAGCGGGTGCGCGTGCGGCGACTCACCCGGCCGCACGAGCGACGCACAGTGTGTTATTTGACCTCAGATGCGGACGTCCTCGTTTTATTGTTTAATATAAAGGTTCGAACTCTATTCAATCATTATAAAAAACACCCATGTAATTATTTTGCTTAGTTTTGAAAATACAAAATTTTCTTTAATTTCTGAAGGTCATTCATGAAAATGGATGTCCGTTAAATTTTACCAATTTTATCTAGCAAAAGCAAGAAATAATGTTATGCAGTATTAGCATTTTATTTTCCTTTTAAAATATAATTACAAAATGTAGCTATATAGCAGGGTGAGTTTTATTTCACTTGTTATACTCGAGGACATGAAAGAACATGGTCATAGGTAATGATTATAAATATAAAGTCAAAAATCTACACGATGATTATTTAAAAAACGGCAATCAAAATCATCTCAAAATACTCGGAACGTATGGAAACGCCCGACAACACTGCTGGTGCCGCTTGAGCCGCGCGCCGCGGCGGTGTGCCGTACGGGGCGAGGTGGGGTTAGTGACCTTGTAAGGACAAGATAGCAGTAGTGGGAGTGGGCGTTGAAAGTTATAACTGTTTAATTACGATATTAAAAATAATTTTACATTATCACTGTTAAACGTTAAAAGATTAAAAGAGTATTTTTAACATTTTAAAGAGTATTTTTGACAATTTAGTCAATTTACTACGTCACTAATGCAAACTCCGTAAACTTATCAACTTTCATCATACAAGTTTGACGACCCCGTAGCCTAGTTGGAAGTGACCCTGCCTGCGAAGCGAGGGGTCCCGGGTTCGATTCCCGGCCGGGGCAGACGTTTATGTGACAGATAAGATAAATGTTTGTTCTCGGGTCATGGGTTATGTGTAATAATAAATTTTATTTACAAACAAAATTACGCCAACCTTAACAATTGTTCAAAATGCGCATCTCCTCGCTCAATGCACAGTTCACCATGTTTGCACAAATTGTCTTTCAAGCGATTTAAAACGAGAGGATCACTACTATTCACTACGAACTTTGTCGAAAGCAGTCACTATTCTTGACTTTAATTCGTCCCTCTTGGAGAACTCCGTAACGTACACAAGTTGTTTGACCTCGCCGCTTCGATGTTTGGCCTCGCCAGCGCGCCGGCCACGCGCACGGCACCTCGTAAGGTATAGGTATTCTTCATCACGTAAGGCGTAGGCGTAGGGAGCATGACGTTTTGGGAATTGTTGTAATCTTGTCTACGGCTTTGATATTGTCAGTAGTTGAAATACTGTTCTGTGCCATTATGGAGTCTGTGGCTCATCACTGACTTACTGTCTGTGGTTACTGTGTACTGTACTGTCCTTAGTGTCCTTACAGAAAATATAATATTTGTTGAGCTGATTCGTTGTATTAATTAATTACCGAAATCACCGCATCTACAAAATATAACATTGGCGACGAACAGGAAACGAGCCTAAATAGATGGTCAGTGTGTTAGTAGTAGACAAAATTCCAAATTCGAGCTACTCAAACCTAACCTTAAGAGAAAAAATGAAGAGAAGCCGGACCAACCAATGGAGCTAGTTGAGGAACTAGTAAAAAAAGGAAAGAAGACGTGGATTCAAGAAAAACCAAAACAAGAGCTAATAGAAATTGCGATTAAATTAGCTAAAAAGGATCTATTTACGGAGTCTCATTCCATTCAAGACATAAGAGTCTATCTACGTAATTACATCGACAAACTAAAATCAACAGAAATTAATACCAATACCAACATGGCTTGTGGTGTGATGATAGATTAAACATTAGTTATACACGTAGAGTTAAGATTAACTATTGAAGATTGATCACGAATAAGATAAGTTAATACCAGTAGATTAACACGTAGTTGGTAGTATATAAGATAGCTCAGACATTAGAAATAAACGCAGTTTTTACCGAGAACTGGTGCCTTTTTACTGCTCATGGGGTTACCCTAACCCCGGGGCGACCTTCCCGCCGCCTCCTCTCTTCACATGGTGAACCTTACGCGCGCGCCCCACATCACATGGCGACCCTGATATGGTCCGCACATCACATGGCGACCCTGCCAACGAGCCCGGACGGCGTTAATACCGGCCGAAGATTCTAGACAACCTAGAAACCGTGTTTGTACCTGGACCCCTTACCGAAGATACTGGACGCAGCGAGAAATGGCCAAAGAAACCCGGTGTATGAACCCAAACGGCGCGGCGTATGGAAAACTAAAGAAACATGGAACGATGAGGCAACGGCACAAGGACCAAGAAAGAGGGTTGGAGCCCTCTGAGCCTCCTCTGAAGCGGACATCCCCAACAACGCGACCTACAGGCAGCAGCGGCCGTAGCCAGCATCATCGTGCACGTGCAGCATTGTGAGTCAGTTATATTGTTTTTTTTGTTTTGTAATGGCCAATTTTTATTTTAATATGGGAGGATACCATTTTGTATGTTTAGAGAATTTATGTTGTTATGTTGATAAATTAAGCATAGCATGAGCACTCTGCAACGTAGTAGTAAAGGCGCGTAATTTTATTTTTATATTTTTGTTGCGATATTAGCTTCATTGGTACAGACTTAACGCGAATTAAGTATAATAAGTAAAAATGGCGTCGGAAAAATTTTCTTTGAAGACAGCGGTTAGCTTGCTTCCGAAAATGAACGGAAACGAGCAAGTAACCCAAGATTTGATAGACGCAATTGAGCTGTATGATTCAATGTTAGGCTCAAATGATAGCGACCTTTTAATTAAATTCGTGCTTGCCACACGACTTAGTCAAGGAGCTAAAATACGGTTGTCGTCGAGTTATGCCTCCGTAACTAGCCTTATAGCAGATATGAAAAAACATTTGCTTACGACTAAATCTGATGTCGCTATTCAAGCTAAACTTGCTCGCGTTAGGCAAAATCTATTAATGATTTCGGAGCGGAAATTGAAAAGTTAATGATAGATTTGACTATTGCTCAAGCCGGAGAAAACCAAGAAGCGTTAAAAATTTTGCGTCCTATAAACGAGAAATGTGCGGTGAAGATATTCGCGGACGGACTTAGTAACCAGCGCCTAGGTACTATCGTAACTGCTCGTAATTTAACTTCATTAAAAGATGCAATCAGAGTGGCTGAAGACGAAAATTGTGCTTCGTCGGGATCACAATGCATGGCATTTCAAAGGCATTATAAACCGGTCAAAAATTTTAGAAATAATATGAATCGGTATAGCCATATAAACTCGCAAAATAAATCAGCTGTTAATCGTACGTGCCGAGAAGATAAAAATGCAAACGCATGGCATTCCGGTAGTATGCACGATCGTGGTATTAGAAATAATGCTTATCGCAGTACGCGTAGTCAGCAAAACCAGCGACATGTAGCGTACATTCAGCAAAAGTCGGTTGACCGTGACTTAGATGGAATATCAAGTTCACGATATAATAATTGTAAATAAGTTAATACAGGTCAGTTTTTGAAGGCTAATCATATTCTTACATGTAATAGTATTAATTGGGTTAATTTTGTTGTTAATAACATAGAGTTTGAGTGGTTATTGGATACCGGAGCGTCATTATCAGCGGTAAAGAAAAGTTTTTTTGAGACGAATGCGTTATATTATAAAATAATTAAAGATGAATTGGTAATTAATGGAGTTGGTGGTAAATTAAGAGCAATAGGTTACGTATATTTAAAGTTACAAACTGAAAGATGTTCGTTTGTACATAAATTTTATGTTTTTGAAGATTTACCGTGTAAATCGATTGGCATACTTGGCCAGGATTTTTTGCAGAGATATGCAGGTATTATTGATTTTTCGAAGAATAAGTTAAGTTTAAAGGAATGTGAAGGCAAGGAAATTTTAATTCCTCTTCAGTTTTATAATTATTCCTTATCTATTGCTCCGCGTTGTGAAGTTATTAATTATTTTCCCGTCAATAGAACGGAAGATTGTGTTGTTTTTAGAAAAGAGTTACAGAAAGGTGTCTTTTTAGCTAACGGAATAGCTACTCCTAGGAATGGGATGATACCCATTAGGATATTAAACACGACCTCCGAAGAAGTTGTATGTAATTTAGAAAACGTTGAAATAGAACCGTTAAATAGTTACGAATATTGTTGTTTTGCGGAAACGGATAGAAGCGTCCAACGGGTTAAGGAAATATTTTCTTTGCTTAAACTCGATTATTTGAATAGTGAAGAAAGGTTGAGTATTGAACAAATATGTGCAAAATACCCAGATATTTTCCATTTACCAGGGGATAAATTAACTGTCACAAATGTGTATGAACAGTCAATAAGGTTGAAAGATAATGTCTCTCCAGTCTACAGGAAACCGTATAGGATACCGTTTGTTCAAAAGAAGGAAGTTGATAGGCAGGTACAGGAAATGCTTAACAATAATATCATAGAAAAATCGGTTAGTGAATGGTCTAGTCCTGTTTTAATTGTGCCGAAGAAAGCGGACCGTAATGGTGAGAAAAAATGGCGTGTGGTTGTGGATTACAGACAGTTGAATGAAAGGATTCAGGATGACAAATTTCCCTTACCCAATATCAATGAAATTCTTGACTCACTTTCAGGTGCTATGTATTTCAGTCATTGCGACTTATCTCAATCATATTATCAGTGTAAATTGAATGAACAAAGTAGGAAGTACACAGCTTTCACAACAGATAAAGGTCAATTTCAAATGCGAAGGCTTCCAATGGGTCTTAAGATTAGTCCCAGTGCATTCAGTAGAATGATGACAGTAGCCATGTCTGGATTAAATTACGATAAATGTTTAATTTATTTAGATGACTTAATTATTTTTGGACGAAATTTAGATGAGCATAACCGAAATCTTATGTCTATTTTTTCACGTTTAAGAGAAGTTAATCTTAAATTAAACCCGTCAAAATGTGAATTTTTAAAGAAACAAATTCTTTATTTAGGTCATATTATTTCATCTGAAGGCATTTCACCCGATCCAGAGAAGGTAGCGGTAATAAAAAATTATCCGCGTCCTTCCAGTAGTGATGAAGTAAAGCGCTTTGTAGCATTTGCAAATTACTATAGAAAATTTATTCCTAACTTTGCTAATATTGTCATACCAATGAATAAGTTGTGTAAGCAGAATGTCGTGTTTGATTGGACTGATGAATGCGAAAAATCATTTTTGTTATTAAAAGATGCTTTAGTGAGTCCCCCAATTTTAGATTTTCCAGATTTTTCTGACGGCAATACGTTCATATTACAGACAGACAGTTCAGGATTTGCAGTAGGGAGTGTGTTGTGTAATGGAAATGGAAAACCCGTGGCGTATGCAAGTAGATCTTTGGGAAAGAGTGAGTTAAATTATCCAATAATTGAAAAGGAGTTGTTAGCTATAGTTTGGTCAGTAAAGTATTTTAGACCGTATTTGTATGGAAGAAAGTTTATTGTTAAAACGGATCATCGACCACTTTTATACTTATTTAATATGTCTGATCCCTCAAGTAGATTAACTAAGTTTCGTTTATGTTTAGAGGAATATGATTTCGAGGTCGAATATATAAAAGGGAAAGAAAATGTTTTAGCGGATGCGCTATCGAGAATAGTGATTTCTAGTGATGATTTGAAAGCTATGCATGAGAAAACTATATCAGTGATGACAAGAGCTCAGTGCCGTTTACAGTCAGAGAACTCTGTTGTTCACGGAAAAGACTCTACGGTTTGTAGGAATGGCCAACCTAGGATCGTTGAAGTTCTTAAGAAACAAGGAAGCGATATTGAGTTAATTCAATCAGGCTTCGATGAGTGGGAAAAGTTGTTACGTAACAAGAAATGTTCGAAAATATTTTCAAAGTCGCGTAAATTAATGTATATGCCAGAAAACTCGAGTATTTATATAAACTATGATTCTTTATCGACATCATCGCGAGACGAGTTGTCGAAAGAAATAGTTATGTTTTGTATTGAGAAAGGCATAAAGGAAGTAATTATATTGAAAAATCGTTATAACGCGAATATTATTATAAGAATAGCTAAATTTTTAAAGAAGAACAGTAGTTCGTTATGTGGTGATTTTAAAGTGTGTGTAGTGACTGGTGCACAAAGAGTGGAAGATAAGGATGAAAAAAAGGTTATCATGAATGATTTCCATATTTTACCCACAAGTGGTCATGCAGGTATACGTAGGATGGTTAGTAATATAAAGAAGTATTACTACTGGCCATCTATTGAAAGGGATGTGGTAGATTACGTTCGAAAGTGTAGTAAGTGTCAAAAACAAAAGTTTCACCGAAACACTAAGGAACCAATGACGGTTACAACTACGGCATCGTCATCGTTTGAGAAAATTTATTTAGATATAGTAGGTCCACTCGATAGGGACGATTATGGAAACGTGTACATATTGACTCTCCAATGTGAGCTTACGAAATTCGTGGAAGCGTATCCAATAAAAAATAAATCGGCAAATGAAGTTGCAAAAGCATTAGCAGAAAATTTTATTTTAAGGTTTGGTATACCTCAGTGTATCGCTACAGATAGGGGTTCTGAGTTTATTTCAAAAGTAATGGTTGAATTATGTAATATATTGGGCATCAATAAAACGATATCAACAGCATATCATCATGAAAGTATAGGTTCGTTAGAAAACGTTCATAAAACTTTAGGTGCGTATCTGAGAATACAGACGAATAACAACTCATCGTCATGGAGTTCTTGGATTCCATATTGGTGTTTTTCTTACAACACAACAGTACATACTGTCACCAAGTATACGCCTTATGAATTAGTTTTCGGGAAAACTTGTAGATTACCAAGTAATCTTGTAAATGGAACCGTTGAACCCTTGTATAATTTTGATGATTATCCATTGGAATTTAAATATCGTTTACAGAGAGCTCAAGCTGATGCTAAGAAAAATTTAATAAATTGTAAAATAGCAAGGAAAGAATTGTATAATAAAAAAATATATCCTGTAACATATAATGAAGGTGACTTAATATTAGTCAAAAATGAAACAGGAAGCAAATTAGATTGTGTTTATGAAGGACCTTTTGTAGTGATAAAAGATGAATCTCCAAATGTAAAAATTATAAGAAAAAATAAGATAGATATAATTCATAAGAATAGAACAAAATTGTATTGTGATAGCTAATTATTTTGTATTGTATTGTATTATTGTTTTAATAACTTGTTCTATTATTGTAATAAGAGTATATAATATGTGTTGATATTTCAAATGGTAATATTGTTATTGTTACACTTTTATGATTGTTAATTGTAAAGAAAAAAAAAATGTAGTATAACATTTTTATTTTTTTTCTTTTGGAGGGATGATGTGGTGTGATGATAGATTAAACATTAGTTATACACGTAGAGTTAAGATTAACTATTGAAGATTGAATCACGAATAAGATAAGTTAATACCAGTAGATTAACACGTAGTTGGTAGTATATAAGATAGCTCAGACATTAGAAATAAACGCAGTTTTTACCGAGAACTGGTGCCTTTTTACTGCTCATGGGGTTACCCTAACCCCGGGGCGACCTTCCCACCGCCTCCTCTCTTCACATGGTGAACCTTACGCGCGCGCCCCACATCACATGGCGACCCTGATATGGTCCGCACATCACAGGCTGCCATAGCTACATTAGAAATATTTACTGGAGAAAACTGGAATGCATATATCCAACAATTTGAGTGTTTTGTGCTGCTAAACGACATTCCCGAACAGAAAAAAGTACCATTACTTATAACCAAATTAAGTACTAAAGTCTATGAACTTCTAACTACTTTGTGTACACCACTATCGCCCGTAACTGAAGAGTATGAAACTATTTGTGACAAATTACAAAAATACTACCATCCAGTATAAAACTATGCATTACACCAAGCAGAATTCCGAAAAAGGTGTCAAAAACCAAACGAAAGTATAGAACAGTTTATCATGGAACTAAAAAAATTGTCAAGAAACTGTGATTTTAAAAATATAGATGCAGAAATCAAAGAAAGATTGTTGAACGGCACTTATTGTGATGCGGTAAAATTCGAATTGCTGAAGTCAGCTGATAAACCATTAGAAACCTTAACTGTTATTGGAAAGACAGCGGAGACAGCATATAAATGAGCATTCAACCAAGATAGAGGACAGGAACAAACACAAATGTTTAAATTACAAGGAAGAAATTTCACAAAAAACAAAAATAGAGATTATCGTCAGAATCCAGCAGCAAATTATAAACAAAACTTAACTTGTTTTTGCTGTGGTAAAAGTGGGCACTTAAAAGCACAATGTACGCTCCGTAACAAATTTTGCAGTGAGTGTGGTACTAAAGGACATATCTATAAGCAATGCAGTAAAAATAGGAATGTGAAAGTGAATAATGTGAATCTAGTGGAAACTACTGAGTTAGACAATAAGGAATTAAATGAAGAAAAATAGGGTATGGCACCGGAAACTGAGGTATTTGACATGTTTTATTTTCATAATAAAGAAAAAGTTCCAGCAGCAAAGTTGAAAATTGCAGTGAATGGAAAGATATTAGAATTCGAAGTTGACACAGGTGCAGATGTGAGTACAATTACTTTAGCTGAAAAATCTCAATATTTCCCTGATTTAGAGATTAAACAAATGTAATGTCTTATTTACAAAGGAGAGACCCAATTTCCGGCCAAGACTTGACACGTATCAATTATATACCAAAAAAATTGTCTTATTTACTTAATTTACGTAAATAAATATTAGCTTTATTGTCAGTGGTCAAACGGAGATATTATTTTTTTCTTTTTTTATTATTTATCACTGTCTCCGTAAATATCTGACATTATGACACTATAAGTTTTTAATCGTATTATTAAATGCTATCTCTATAAATGTTTATCATAGTACGCAAATAGGGATTGCCCGTACGTAGACATGGGAACTCGTAATGTTACATTATTTTAACTATCGAGTAAATAATCGATTGTTGGGTGTCGTTCCCACGGTTACACGTCTTTATTCAAATGAATTATGTTTAAATTGTATGTTGATATTATCCATAATATACAAATAAACTACTATTATTTTATTAAGGTGGTTTGATGTCTAGAAGAAAACAAAAATCGATACTGAGTACTTCAATGAATCGATTTAAAAATGTCGTCCATTTTGTCAAATGTCAATCACTACGTATGTCAAAATGTCAATGTCACTAAGATTAGAGTTCTGTTTTCTATTCGCTTTCGTACTCTTGCGCTGGTGAATGTGTTTTCGTTGTTTTTGCGATTTTACGTTGTTTTTGCGATTTATATATCTATACTACAACTTCTGCTTGAATACTGGACTCCGAGATCGACTGCTTCCTGACTGACCTTTGCCTGAACACTGGATTACGTACCCTGGAATCTCTATTGACATTGGCTAGAACACCGGTTAAACTGAATCCTGCTTTCTTGTATAACCTTTAACAGGTTTGCTTGAAATCAACATGAATCTGTGTATTAATTGTGGAATAGCAACCAATCGCTTTAATGCTATTGGAAGAAGATCATTGGACGATGACGCGATACTTGCCATTGTACGGGAATGGATCGCTCCTCAAGTTGTAAGTACTTAGTTATTCTATAATCTCTAAACTGCTACTGGTACTATTAATAGATTTTTATACATACCCATGTAATTCATTTGAGACCCCTGACTATAAGCATACTTAATATTAATGAAACTAAATATTTTTTCAGGTCCATTCTAATGATTTTGTCTGACAAGCTTGTTGGAATGTCGCCAGCAGTGAATTAAATGTTGAAAACAGACCAGAGGTGTCATCTATGGGGCACCGTCGCGTTTGCATTCTCTGTGGACGGTCTCTTTTAAGAAGAATACGGTTTCACCAATTATGTACTGCCTCTGAGCAAGAACGCAGAATAAGGGATGTTATAAAGGAATGGATCTTACCAAGAACGGTGTGTAGTTTTATAGCGTTTATCTATACTTATAATAAAACTGTAAAAACGTGTCTGTACATTGAATATATTTGCCAAAAAAATATTGAGGGGGGTTAAAAAACAGTAATAGAACACTATTGACGTGTGCAGCAGGGTTACTAAAATCTCGAATGAGATTTTGAATTGTTCATCTCTGGGCTATCACCACCAAGGCAATAAAGTCTATTCTAAAGTCTAGAATGCAAAGTGAGCATGTTTAATCCTGGTGGGCTGATATTTATTTGTTCCTGGGTGTTATTGATATTATTTGTATTGTCCATGCCACCTGCAATACAAGAAATGCTTCTGCGAGGGTACGAGGGTGTAAGCATAAATTACGAAACAACACACATCTTTAAAAAAAAATTAAATAGAAATTGTATTTCTTTCAGTCTCAAGCATTTTCAAACTTGCTATTTATTTTTAGGTTGGTGCTTCAAGTGTTGTATGTCACTCTTGTTGGCAAAGAGCAAAAACAGCAACTCGACACTTCCATTCGGGTCCCTCAACATCAGCTTCATCTTCATCAACGGTCAATGAGCCTGTTTCAGTAGAAGGAAATAATTGGCAAGAACCATCACAACCAGCACAACAACCTCAACCGGTTGAAAGTATAATCCCTACTGGTCCTGTAGCCTCCATAATATTGCCCGATTATTTTAGACCAAGTGTAACAGAGAGCAGATGTTTTATTGAAGGGTGTCAGAGAAGAGAACGAAATAATGTTCCCCTTAATAAGCGTCAATTTTTGCTAAAAATGTACAATTATTATGTACCACCTAATAACCGCTTGTGTGATTTTCATTTATCATGCACATCATGGGATTTCCTAAATGTAATTACTGAAAATATAAATAACACGTTTACAGCAAACCAAATACAAGACATGTTGACCCTAAAAGATTTGGAATCTAAATTGCTGAACTTTGAAAATATTAACAACATTGATGACCATATTTTTTACCACTGGGTAGGTTTTAATAAAGTACAGGTTCAACAGATTCTGAGTAGGCTACTTCAGTTGTTAAATAATAAAAGGGGGTCAACTTCATTAGCTGCTTATTTAATAAAGCTAAGAACTGGGGACTCTGATGAACGATTATCGTCACTGTTAAAAATACCAAAAAGTACTCTAGGTATACTTATAAATAAAGCTAGAAAAAACGTAATGGATAATTTTGTGCCTCATCATATGGGAATAAATAATATTACCAGAGAACAAATAATAGATAGAAATCTTTTAATTCCTAATGGATTGTTTGGTGACTACAACGGTGATATAAAACCAATAGTTATTTTAGATGGCACATATATTTATGTGCAAAAAAGCAGTAACTAGTTACTCATATCAAAAAAAAACTTACAGCCTCCACAAGTACCAAAATCTAGTAAAACCGTTTTTGATGGTGTGTACAGATGGATACATAGTAGAAGTGCTGGGTCCCTATCCCGCTACTACCTCTGATGCAGAAATTATGAAAAATGAATTTAAAGATAATTCTGCATTAAGACAATACTTTCAACCTGGTGACGCCTTTATTTTAGATAGGGGGTTTCGCGATGCACTACCATATCTTAATGATTATGGCTACTGGACATATGTTCCAGGGTCATTACAGACGGGTGAATCCCAACTTCCAACTTTAGCAGCGAACAAATCCAGGGCAGTTACAATATGTAGGTGGGTAGTAGAGGTAGTCAACGGGCGTTTTAATAATAATAATAATAATAAATCTTTATTTCAGACAATATACATACAAATACATGTATTATGTATGTACAGAGGTCCATATCATAAATACCTTACAGACTAACATACATATAACAATATAAAAACTTATAACTACGTGTCACGTTTTCGCGGCGACGTGAAGCGCGGGTCCGGTGACCGGTGGGGGTGGTCGACGTCCACGGAACTTCCGAAACACGACCCCTTTCGGCCACAGCTCCTCCTTTAGGAAGGTCTCCAGGCGTTGAGTCGGTGCGCGTACCACGAACGAAGTGAAGTTCACCGCGTTACGCGACTCCAACTTCTCGACATCAACTGATTCGCAATAGATAGCCGTACGACCATAAGCTATTTGCGTACACACCCGGAGCTTCGTCTTCACCTCCAAATACCGTGACCGCTGCGGGTCGGACTCAATGCTGGGCGGCACCGTGCCGTGCCCAAGACATACTCCACGACGTCGGAGGCCTTCGTGGTATAGTGAAGACGGGAGACGTATATGTTGGTCACTGGTGTGGCGGGACGCAACAAATGGTTCGCTCCGGTCAGTGCTGTGCCACATTGGTTCCGACAAAGAGGTTTCCTCTTCTTTCGCTCCACTTTGATGAAACCGTCTTTGTCCTGTAGACCGCCTGACACAACACTACGAGGGGGCTCGATGCGGGAGTTCCCGCTTTCCCTCTCAGTCCTCATCTTGGTCCGCTTCTCAGGTTGCTGGCGGCCGGCAGCTGCAGCGTAATCACGTCGAGGTGAAGACGTGACGACAACAGGCGACACCTCTGCGGGGGGAGGTGGGGGACGGGCGACACATATGTCACCGCTTACGGTTGCAGGGATGGCAGCCGGTGACGAGTCAAGTTTCGCTGACGCAAAACTCGCCGACGAACAATTGCATGCCCCGCGACGCATGTTGATGTTGTTGACCTCCGGTGACCTACTATCTGCTGAAGTCTTGCGCAACATCGCTACTTCAGCCCGTAGCTCATCGATGGTGTTTTGGGAGGCCTCCAGCTTCAACACCACTTCCGCCATGCTTGCCTCGAGGGTTGTTATGTCCTTCAGCAGCCTGGTGACATCGACATGGTCGAACGTGACGGGCGGCAACTTGTTGAGGTTCCTCGCCACGAAAGTCGGCACATCATCGGGATCAGTCACCTTCAGAAGATTGATGACGTCCTGTAGTGCCTTTTCTCCCTTTTCGTCCCTCCTGCGAGACGGCATTCGTTCGATCTGTCCGAGCGACTCAAACAGGAGCGTCTTGACCCGGCCGATCTCCTCACAGTTGAAGTTAGTCCTGCAGATCTGGATGATACTAACTTCATCCATGGTGTCGATGGCGTGCTGTAGGAACGCCAACACCTCGTTGGCTATGAGTTGGTCGGAACTCATAGCCATTTTACGTGCAGCGCGGTGACGCGCGCAAATCGCGAATATAGAATAGATATATTCATAAACGCAGTGTGCACATCCGTCAGCGATCGCGTACGAATCGACACTGTGACGATAAAGTTAGTTAGTTAGTTTAAGCGCGACTTTAAACTGCTTAGGCAGGATTATTTTAACACAGCCTCTAAAAACCTAATGGTTGATTTTGTAGTAGCTGCCGCTCTAATTAATGCTTTTCACCCCCCCCCCCCCATAACAAACCGCGATGACGCTCAGGAAATTCTCCAGAAGATTCATCAATATATTATGTATGTAGAAAACCGACTAAGTTATTACATCATTAATAATAACGTAAATAGACGTAGGGCTGAATATCAGCCCATTGATGTTGACCGAGATAATTTAAGAGAATTTCCTGAGCTATCATTTAGTGAGCTTATACTCATCTCACTTGGTACATACCAATTAAAACAGACTCGGTCATATTATGGGGAGCATATAAGGCAAATGGCAGGTATTCGATTGAAGTATGCAGAGAGGTCGACAGCTATCTACTACAAGAGCTGTCGGTATCGGAGACCACGTGGTTGTTAAGAGGCCGAATACAGTCTAGGCACATAAGTTCAAAAACTTATTTTGTATATATTTTGATTGATAGTACAAAAAGCGGGAGGGATGCCATAGTTCAATATTATTGCAACTGCGTGGTGGGGAAAAGGACTGTGGGTTGCTGTGCTCATACTATGAGCATTATATGGTACCTTGGTTGGGCAAGGTACCAAGAGAATATAGCGCCTCCTCACAATCTTTGGACAATGTATTAATATATTATAATGAAGATGATAATGATTAAACATCTTAAAAAAGAAACTGTTTTTAATTTGAATTCAAGACCCTTCGAAGACTACTTACATAATTATAGCTGCCTAATATTGATTTAGCTAATAAATTGTCATATTGATAATAGTAAAACCAGTGTTTTTGTTTTAAAGGAACTGCCTTTTAATATTGTACTAGCTACAAATGCACGTACTTTCCTATAGGTTTACAGATCATCGCAATTAATTAATAGATGCCTAATGATAACTGATAAGTATGTAGGTACTATGAACGTAGTACGTACGTGTATTTACAATTAGTATATTATTATTAAAGATAATTATACAAAACTTGACTTAAGTACCATTATTATTTATTGATATTTCCTTCAATAAACAGGTAACACTCAAAGTGACACTCAATACCTACTTTGCGAAAATTATAACCTATAAACCTTATGTTTATCCTACGATTACTTTAAATGGCCATTGCTGGCAGCCCTGAAAATTGTGTCACTTATACATTATATTATGTTCTAATTGATGGCAAATTTTCAGTTTTGTCATGTCAGGCCTGAGGTTGTATGGGAATTGGGGTTGTCCTTTTGATCAATCAACTTCAACACCACTAGGGATAATTGAAAATTTAAATATCAAATATGAATCTGTAAATGTTAATAATCAAAGATTGTTTGTTGTAAAAGATGGATTACCAAAGATAATTGGAAAGGATTGGGTCTCCTTATTGCAATTATGGCCCCCAACCTTTGAACAAAAAATATGTTTAAATATAAACAAAGAAAAATTAATTACTGTTTTGGAGACACAACATGCCTTGGAAGCAACCTTGATGAAGAAGTTCAGACAACTTTCAGTTCAGACAACAAGACTCAAGATCAGAGTCCCAGCTGAAGACATCTGCATCACGTGGCGGTAATATAACAATCCAACGACTCCAAGAAGAGATCTTTGATTTCAAGACCGAAGTCTGTGCCATCCTCAACCTTCTTCGACAGCAAATTGCAGAGATTGCCACAACCGTTGAAGTCGGTGAGATGAGGCATCGCCGAAAATATCTACTGGTGAGCGGTGTCTCGGAGGATATTGATGCAAATCTCCCTGAACACATAGCCAAGCTTTTCAACGATAAACTTGGCTTATGTGACTTCTCGTGCAGTAAATTCAAGAGTTGCCATCGGTTAGGTACAGTTGGTGAAGGGAAATGCCGTCCTGTGCTGGTTCGTTTTCATGAACTATTGGATAAAGCTGCTGTGTGGAAAAAGAAATCATCTTTCAAAGGGACCACTCATGTTGTGTCCGAGTTCCTGACCAGGAATCGCCAGTCAATATTTGTAAGGGCGCGCCAACGATTCGGCATGAAGAATTGCTGGACGGCAGACGGCCTCATTGTTGTCAAGTTGCCAGACGGTTCCAAACAACGCATTGTCACTGAGGAGGATCTACGTGCTTTACTTGAGGCACAGGAAAGCAGTGACCAGTCTGGTATTCGCTCTCCCTCCCCAGAGATAGCCCCACAACCAGATCCTCGCTCGAAAACGAGACGTGCGGTGAGGCATAAGAAGTAAATTCAATCTCGATGTACAACATAATTATTATAATGTTACTTTCATTCTATTTGTTTACCCTCAAGTACCTGCCTTTTAGTTTCTTGTATTACTCTTATAATTGAGGGTAAACAAGAATATATTTACGCCTGTAATGTTCCTTTGTCTTAATTTGTTTTCAAAACAGCTCGTCTTGTCATAATATCAAGTGTTAAACAAAATAAAATAACACAATACCACACCCTCTGCGAATTATTCGTATGACATTAGTGACACTGACGTGCAGTTGCACAGAGTACTTTGTGCGGCTGACGCGTGTCACTTTGATTTGCCTTATAGTGTTGTATCGTTTCTTTCAATGTCATACGGTGGCCATTACGAAAGTAGGTAATACAAACATAGACTGCTCACTATTGTGACATTCACTACCCTGTATTTTCTCGTTCTTGCAAGTAACCATAGCCAAATATATTATATTAATGCTTTGTGAGTGTGCAGCTCAGACTCTAATAAGTATATACCTATTACTATTATTATTACTACTGTTTTTTTTTTGGTGTTGTGCTATAATCCCTTTAAAAGTAAATGTCGAGATTGACTGATTAATAATTGTATTTGCGCGGTTGCTGATTGTTTACAGTACTAGTTATAACAAAATAAGTATATCAAAATTTTTGTAAATGTTTATTTAAAACTGTTTTACATACATTCTCATTTATTACCGGCGGGACGTGCAGTCAGAGCAATGTTATAAATTAAAAAAAAGTTAATATTTATTGTTACACTTTTTAATAAACACATAACCTATTACATTTTCTTTAAGTTACATACATAATATATAATTATGTATATATTCGTAATAAAGTTAATATAATATGTCCGATAGTGATTCGTTTCACTCGGCCCTTAGTGAAAGTCCTTTGTCGCAGCTGAGTGATGAATCTTTTAGTGAGCCTTTTACACTTGCTGATGGGATAAACAGTGCCTTGAATAATCCCGCAACCTCATTCAATATCTGTCATTTAAACGCATAAAGCGTTCCTTCGCACTACACTGATCTTCTAGACACCTTCTCTAACACTTCATCTATCCATGCAATCCTTATATCCGAAAGTTGGCTTAAGCAGTCCCTTAACTCTGCGTCCTATAGCCTCCCAGGATATATTCTGATTAGAAATGACCGTATTGGTAAGGGCGGGGGTGGTGTTGCTGTGTACCTGCGTAGCGAGATTCCATATAAAATCCTTGCCTTATCACCCAACCCCTACTCTGCAACGTGTGAGTATATTATCCTAGAGGTCATCATGGGAGGTACCAAAGTCGTTCTTGGAGTCGTATACTGTCCGCCATGCACTGATTACTTCTCTAGTCTTGAGAATGTCCTTGAATCCTTTTGTTCAGAGTACACACACCATATAATCATGGGTGATTTTAATTCCGACGTCTGCAGTAAGTCACCCAAGGCAAATAGACTTATAAACATCTTTGATTCACTCAACCTATCTCTTGTTTCTTCTCTCCCTACACACCATAACGCTAACACTCATGATACTTGTTTGGATTTGATGTTTTGCTCTTCTATCGATCGTGTCATTACACACGGGCAACTACTTGCCCCCGGATTCTCTAGGCATGATTTAATTTATCTCGCCTACAAAGTTAAGCCTCCTAAGTTCAAACCGGAAATCGTCTGGATGCGTAATTTTGCAAAGATTGACCTAACTTCATTACAAGCAGATGCAGAACTTATTGATTTCTCCGCAGTGGTGGCGGCCTCGACAGTTGATGATAATCTGTCTGTTGATGATAATGAGTCTCTGTTTTTAATAATATTATTTTGAAGCTGTACGACAAGCACGCCCCACTCAAACGTATTAAACTTAAACGTCCACCAGCTCCCTGGATCACACAGGGTGTTAGAATGGCAATGTCCCGGCGAGACAGGCTATTTCGACGATTTAAGCGAGACAGATCTAATGAAAACTGGTCTTTACAAGGTGGCTCGTAATAGATGCAACCAAATGGTAAGAGCAGCCAAGCGTCATTATATCCACGACAGTATTTCGAATTCTTCTTCGGCTGAAATTTGGAAGTTTCTACACTCTCTAAGAATAGGTAACACTTCCCCGAAGCTCCATCCTTCCTCCTTTTCCCTTAACGACCTGAACATGCATTTCTCCTCTGCTCCCTCTCTTTGCCCCCTAACAAAGTCTGCTACTATATCTGAAATTGCTTCCATGCCACAACCCTCCATCGACAATTTTTCATTTACCCCAGTGTCTGTGGATGACATTACGAAGACTATTTCGTCACTAAAGTCAAAAGCAGTTGGCTTTGATGAGGTCAGTAGAGCAATGATATTTCCAATCCTTACCCATCTAGTTCCTGTCATCACACATATTGTTAATTTTTCGTTATCAAATGGGTGTTTCCCCACTATTTGGCGTAAAGCATATATTATACCCCTCCCTAAAATTTCCACTCCCAGTCAGTTAAACCACTTTAGACCCATTTCTATTCTACCGTTTATGTCTAAAATTCTCGAAGCTTCTGCTCACAATCAGCTATCTTCCTTTTTCTCTTCCAATAAGCTCCTATCCCCATTTCAGTCTGGATTTCGTGCTGGTCATAGCACTACCACGGCTCTCCTTAAGGTAGCTGAAGATATTCGAGACGGCATGGAGAATAGGCAGGTCACCGTCCTAGTACTTATCGATTTCTCAAACGCCTTTAATATGGTTGACCATGACATTCTCCTTGCCGCTTTAAACCATTACAAAGTCTCATCCACAGCCCTGGATTGGTTCTCTAGTTACCTTCGTGGTCGCCAGCAAGCTGTAAGAGTAGACCGGGAGGTTTCAAATTGGAATGAAGTCGTGTCTGGTGTACCCCAGGGTGGCATTCTATCACCGTTACTCTTTTCCATCTTCATCAATCTGGTCACTTCTTATCTTGACTGCTCTTACCATTTGTATGCTGACGACTTGCAAAGGACAACCCCAATTCCCATACAACCTCAGGCCATGACTTGACAAAACTGAAAATTTGCCATCAATTAGAACATAATATAATGTATAAGTGACACAATTTTCAGGGCTGCCAGCAATGGCCATTTAAAGTAATCGTAGGATAAACATAAGGTTTATAGGTTATAATTTTCGCAAAGTAGGTATTGAGTGTCACTTTGAGTGTTACCTGTTTATTGAAGGAAATATCAATAAATGATAATGGTACTTAAGTCAAGTTTTGTATAATTATCTTTAATAATAATATACTAATTGTAAATACACGTACGTACTACGTTCATAGTACCTACATACTTATCAGTTATCATTAGGCATCTATTAATTAATTGCGATGATCTGTAAACCTATAGGAAAGTACGTGCATTTGTAGCTAGTACAATATTAAAAGGCAGTTCCTTTAAAACAAAAAACACTGCTTTTACTATTATCAATATGACAATTTATTAGCTAAACCAATATTAGGCAGCTATATGTAAGTAGTCTTCGAAGGGGAATTCAAATTAAAAACAGTTTCTTTTTTAAGATGTTTAATCATTATCATCTTCATTATAATATATTAATACATTGTCCAAGGATTGTGCAGGAGGCGCTATATTCTCTTGGTACCTTGCCCAACCAAGGTACCATATAATGCTCATAGTATGAGCACAGCAACCCACAGTCCTTTTCCCCACCACGCAGTTGCAATAATATTGAACTATGGCATCCCTCCCGCTTTTTGTACTATCAATCAAAATATATACAAAATAAGTTTTTGAACTTATGTGCCTAGACTGTATTCGGCCTCTTAACAACCACGTGGTCTCCGATACCGATAGCTCTTGTAGTAGATAGCTGTCGACCTCTCTGCATACTTCAATCGTATACCTGCCATTTGCTCTTATATGCTCCCCATAATATGACCGAGCCTGTTTTAATTGGTATGTACCAAGTGAGATGAGTATAAGCTCACTAAATGATAGCTCAGGAAATTCTCTTAAATTATCTCGGTCAACATCAATGGGCTGATATTCAGCCCTACGTCTATTTACGTTATTATTAATGATGTAATAACTTAGTCGGTTTTCTACATACATATATTGATGAATCTTCTGGAGAATTTCCTGAGCGTCATCGCGGTTTGTTATGGGGGGGTGAAAAGCATTAATTAGAGCGGCTGCTACTACAAAATCAACCATTAGGTTTTTAGAGGCTGTGTTAAAATAATCCTGCCTAAGCAGTTTAAAGTCGCGCTTAAAACGCCCGTTGACTACCTCTACTACCCACCTACATATTGTAACTGCCCTGGATTTGTTCGCTGCTAAAGTTGGAAGTTGGGATTCACCCGTCTGTAATGAACCTGGAACATATGTCCTGTAGCCATAATCATTAAGATATGGTAGTGCATCGCGAAACCCCCTATCTAAAATAAAGGCGTCACCAGGTTGAAAGTATTGTCTTAATGCAGAATTATCTCTAAATTCATTTTTCATAATTTCTGCATCAGAGGTAGTAGCGGGATAGGGACCCAGCACTTCTACTATGTATCCATCTGTACACACAATCAAAAACGGTTTTACTAGATTTTGGTACTTGTGGAGGCTGTAAGTTTTTTTTGATATGAGTAGTTACTGCTTTTTTGCACATAAATATATGTGCCATCTAAAATAACTATTGGTTTTATATCACCGTTGTAGTCACCAAACAATCCATTAGGAATTAAAAGATTTCTATCTATTATTTGTTCTCTGGTAATATTATTTATTCCCATATGATGAGGCACAAAATTATCCATTACGTTTTTTCTAGCTTTATTTATAAGTGTACCTAGAGTACTTTTTGGTATTTTTAACAGTGACGATAATCGCTTTATTAAATAAGCAGCTAATGAAGTTGACCCCCTTTTATTATTTAACAACTGAGGTAGCCTACTCAGAATCTGTTGAAACTGTACTTTATTAAAACCTACCCAGTGGTAAAAAATATGGTCATCAATGCTGTTAATATTTTCAAAGTCCAGCAATTTAGATTCCACATCTTTTAGGGTCAACATGTCTTGTATTTGGTTTGCTGTAAACGTGTTATTTATATTTTCAGTAATTCCATTTAGGAAATCCCATGATGTGCATGATAAATGAAAATCACACAAGCGGTTATTAGGTGGTACATAATAATTGTACATTTTTAGCAAAAATTGACGCTTATTAAGGGGAACATTATTTCGTTCTCTTCTCTGACACCTTTCAATAAAACATCTGCTCTCTGTTACACTTGGTCTAAAATAATCGGGCAATATTATGGAGGCTACAGGGCCAGTAGGGATTATCCTTTCAACCGCTTGAGGTTGTTGTGCTGGTTGTGATGGTTCTTGCCAATTATTTCCTTCTACTGACGAAACAGGCTCATTGACCGTTGATGAAGATGAAGCTGATGTTGAGGGACCCGAATGGAAGTGTCGAGATGCTGTTTTTGCTCTTTGCCAACAAGAGTGACATACAACACTTGAAGCACCAACCTAAAAATAAATAGCAAGTTTGAAAATGCTTCAGACTGATAGAAATACAATTTCTATTTAATATTTTTTTAAAGATGTGTGTTGTTTAGTAATTAATGCTTACACACTCGTACCCTCGCAGAAGCATTTCTTGTATTGCAGGTGGCATGGACAATACAAATAATATCACTAACACCCAGGACCAAATAAATATCAGCCCACCAGGAATCAAACATGAGAATGCTCACTTTGCATTCTAGACTTTAGAATAGACTTTATTGCCTTGGTGGTGATAGCCCAGAGATGAACAATTCAAAATCTCATTCGAGATTTAAGTAACCCTGCTGCACACGTCAATAGTGTTCTATTACTGTTTTTTAACCCCCCTCAATATTTTTTTGGCAAATATATTCAATGTACGTAATAAGTATAGATAAACGCTATAAAACTACACACCGTTCTTGGTAAGATCCATTCCTTTATAACATCCCTTATTCTGCGTTCTTGCTCAGGGGCAGTACATAAATGGTGAAACCGTATTCTTCTTAAAAGAGACCGTCCACAGAGAATGCAAACTCGACGGTGCCCCATAGATGACACCTCTGGTCTGTTTTCAACATTTAATTCACTGCTGGCGACATTCCAACAAGCTTGGCAGACAAAATCATTAGAATGGACCTGAGAAAATATTTAGTTTCATTAATATTAAGTATGCTTATAGTCAGGGGTCTCAAATGAATTACATGGGTATGTATAAAAATCTATTAATAGTAGCAGTAGCAGTTTAGAGATTATAGAATAACTAAGTACTTACAACTCGAGGAGCGATCCATTCCCGTACAATGGCAAGTATCGCGTCATCGTCCAATGATCTTCTTCCAATAGCATTACAGCGATTGGTTGCTATTCCACAATTAATACACAGATTCATGTTAATTTCAAGCAAACCTGTAAATACAAGAAATAGTGGTTATACAAGAAAGCAGGATTCAGTTTAACCGGTGTTCTAGCCAATGTCAATAGAGATTGGAGGATACGTAATTCAGTGTTCAGGCAAAGGTCAGTCAGGAAGCAGTCGATCTCGAAGTCCAGTATTCAAGCAGAAGTTGTAGTACAGATATATAAATCGCAAAAACAACGTGAAATCGCAAAAACAACGAAAACACATTCACCAGCGCAAGAGTACGAAAGCGAATAGAACAGGAAACAGGAAAACAGATTAAACAGAACTCTAATCTTAGTGACATTGACATTTTGACATATGTAGTGATTGACATTTGACAAAATGGACGACATTTTTAAATCGATTCATTGAAGTACTCAGTATCGATTTTTGTTTTCTTCTAGACATCAAACCACCTCAATAAAAGAATAGTAGTTTATTTGTATATTATGGATAATATCAACATACATTTTAAACATAATTCATTTGAATAAAGACGTGTAACCGTGGGAACGACACCCAACAATCGATTATTAACTCGATAGTTAAAATAATGTAACGTTAAGAGTTCCCATGTCTACGTACGGGCAAGCCCTATTTGCGTACTATGATACACATTTACAGAGATAGCCTTTAATAATACGATTAAAAACTTATAGAGTCATAGTGTCAGATATTTACGGAGACAGTGATAAATAATAAAAAAAGAAAAAATTAATATCTCCATTTGGCCACTGACAATAAAGCTAATATTTATTTACGTAAAGTAAGTAAATAAGACAATTTTTTTGGTATATAATTGATACGTGTCAAGTCTTGGCCGGAAATTGGGTCTCTCCTTTACACTCAAGTCGACATTTCTGACATTGATGAGGGTGTGAACAAGATCAATACAAATCTGTGCAGTGTTCGCTCGTGGTCTGAAAGATTTGGCATCTCCATCAATCCATCGAAATGTCAATCTATAATCATCGGTAGCTCACGACAATTAAGTAAGATTAACTTAGATTTGGTACCACCTGTCATGTTGGGTACCGCTGGTATTCCATTCTCTACCTCTGTCAAGAATCTGGGTATCGACCTAGACTCTACACTCAGCTGGACAGTGCAAGTTAGTGAAGTAAGTCGGTCGGTCTTTGCAGCATTGCGTTCACTGAATCGCTTCAGAAATTTCTTACCCGTCCATATAAAAAAATATCTTATCGAAACCCTTGTTCTTCCTATTATTGATTATGCTGATGTGTGTTACTCTGACATAAGTGAACATCTTCTCAATAAACTAGATCGTCTCATTAATTACTCAATACGTTTCGTCTTCTGTCTACGTAAATTTGACCACATCTCTTCATGTCGTCGCCAGCTCAAATGGCTCCCTATTCGTGAACGTAGACAGTTACATTTGCTTAATTCAGTTTTCTCTGTACTTTTTAACACTAATTCCCCAGATTACCTGAAAAGCAAATTCCAATATCTCTGTGACTCGCATGCGAGGCGCCTCCGTTCTTCAAACACTCTCTGTCTGGCTTTTCCTCATCACCGCTCAGGTTTCCTATCTCAATCTTTCACGTTCCAGTGTATTCGACTTTGGAATGCTCTCCCTGATGATATCAGGAAAATGCACTCTAAGATTACCTTTAAAAAGAATGTTCAAGCGCACCTGTACAAACAACTGACTTTTTAATTATGCTTATATCTTTCTGTTTTATATAATATATATTTAATACTATGTATGGGTTATCATGTATATTTTGTTTTTTTGTTTATACTATATTCTGTTTCTTTCTATGTTTCTGCTTTTTGTTTTCGTTCTTTGTTGTACCGCCTACTTAGTTCTCTGCACTTTCTCAAGGTTGACTGTTAGAGAATGCTGTTTAGCATTAAGTCCGCCCAATGTAACAGTATTGTTAGAACAATAAAGAATAAATAAATAAATAAATAAGTTTTTGAACCTGCTATGGGTAAGTATAAAGGAGAACCAATACACTTATCGATTAAACCAGGGGTTAAACCCATATTTATGCCTGTGAAAACTGTTCCATTTGCATTAAAAGATAAAGTAGAAGATGAAATTAAACGATTAATTAATGCAAAACGTATTGAACCAGTGGAGTACGCAGAGTGGGGTACCCCAGTGGTTCCAGTCCTAAGACCAGATGGAACAGTTCGATTATGTGGTGATTTTCGTATAACAATTAATAGGTATTTACAAATTGATCATTATCATTACCAACAATTAATGACATCCTTATGAAGATCCAAGGTAATACTTATTTTTGTGAATTGGATTTGCGTGAGGCATACTTACAAGCGCCATTAGATAAAGAGTCACAAAGTTTAGTTACAATTGTCACTGAACTAGGTATTTACAAATACTTATACTTACCTTTTGGTGTAAGTACAGGGCCAGGGTCATTTCAGAGGTTGATAACACAACATCTTAAAGGATTAAATGTAATAGCATACATTGACAATATATATATGGTAAAACATTATTAGAAACATATGAAAAGCTAAAATTAATATTACACAAAATCAAGGAAATTGGCCTTTGGTTAAAATTAAATAAATGTAAATTATTTGTAGAGAAATTAAACATTTTTGGATTTGAAGTTAATAAAAGTGGTATAAAAATTGTGGAAAGTAAAATAGCACCTATATTATCTTTGCCAAACCCTGAAAACATGAAAATGTTAAAATCATTTCTAGGGAAGGTTAACTACTATAATAGGTTCTTGCAAAATATGGCAATAATATTAAAACCATTGTATGATTGTCTAAAAAAGTTAAATTTGAGTGGACAGAGGAATGTGATTAGTCCTTTGACCAAATAAAAAAGGCTCTTGCAAACACATCCACATTATCACATTTTGATCCAAACCTAATGGTCATATTAACATGTGACTCAGCGGATGATGGTGTAGCTGCTGTTTTATTAATAAAGGATAGTAATAATGTTGTAAAACCGGTAGCTTTTGCGAGTAAGAAACTAAATGATGCACAAATTAAATATCCAATATTAGAAAAAGAAGCTTATGCTATCATTTTTGTAGTAAGTAAGTTTTATGAATTTCTATATGGGCGAAAATTTATTTTGCAAAGTGATAATGAGGCACTATCTAAAATACTAGGTCCAAAATATGGTATACCAAAAATGGCAGCTAGACGATTACAATATTGGGCAATATTCTTAGGTGCGTTTGATTATGAGATACAGCACATTAAATCAAAAAATAATCCAGCAGACTACTTGTCACGCGTAGACACAGGTTGTCAACAAAACAATTTTATAAATCCTGAAATTATCGAACAGAGTTTTGAAATAAATACGGTAAATTATATTAATAAATCTAATTTAAATATATTAAATTGGAAAACTGTACAAAAAGAAATACAAAAAGATAAAATTTTGTGTGATATACTTAGATATAGTACAGATGGCTGGCCACTAAAAAATGATATAGGTGAAAAATATGAAGATTATTTCAAAAGAAACAACGAGATTACTGTGGAAAGAGAATGCATACTGTGGGGTTACAGGGTAGTCATACCTAAAAGTATACAAGATGACATCATGGCAGAGCTACATGCTAGTCACTTAGGCATTACTAGAATGAAAGAGATAGCAAGATCATATTTTTGGTGGCCAGGCATCGATGGAGACATAGAAAACATTACTAAAAACTGTTTAATTTGCTTACAAAACCATAAAAATCCTGAAAAGACGAAAATATCAGTGTGGCCACAGCCACCAACCGTTTGGCATAGACTGCATGCAGATTTCTTAGGTCCTCTGTATTCAAAGATGTTCTTAGTGGTTATAGATGCATATTCCAAATGGCCTGAAGCATTTGTTATGAGTAATATAACTGCCAAGAAAACTATTGAAGTATTTAAAAACATTTTTGTACGCTATGGCTACCCTTTACACTTGGTTACTGATAATGGTCCAACATGGACCAGTGAAGAATTTAAACATTTTTGTAAAATAGTGGGAGTAAAACAGTCATTTTCTCCCCCATACTATCCTGCTACGAATGGGTTAGCAGAACGGTTTGTTGAGTCATTTAAGTCACAGGTGATAAAAATTGTAGAAAGTGGGCATACTGTAGAATATGCTTGTAATCTCTTTTTGTTTGACTATAGATGTACCATACATAAAACAACTGGTCGAAGCCCTGCCAAAATTATGTCTCGACGAGAATTGAGATGTCGCTTCTCATTGTTGGGGCCAAATCCAATACATGATGCAATTGATAATGAACAAATAAAATTAACGAATAGTAGTAAAAACTTTTATAAGGCATTTATAATCGGAGAAAAGGTAATGGTCAAGGATTCACGGAAAAATAACAAGAATTGGTCTTTAGGTAAAATTATAGAAGTTCTAGTACCGGGTGTGACCTACATGGTAGAAGTGGATGGTCTTCAATGGAAGCGACATACCAACCAACTGCTGGAATGTGGGCAGAATTTAAAATAATACATATAGAATACAGGAACTTATTCCTTGTGTTTTCCAAAGATTTGGCTGTATATTTTGGATGCAAACCTTGTGTAATAAGTCCTGTGTTGCAGTTTTTATACTGATCCCAAGATTGAATATCGTAGGGCAACACAGGACACACACACACACATTTTCGCATTTATAATATTATATAGTAGAATAGTAAAATGTTTGTTTATTGTTATTGCAATGGTGGTGGGGGGAGAGTGTTGTAATCTTGTCTACGTCTTGATATTGTCAGTAGTTGAAATACTGTTCTGTGCCATTATGGAGTCTGTGGCTCATCACTGACTTACTGTCTGTGGTTACTGTGTACTGTACTGTCCTTAGTGTCCTTACAGAAAATATAATATTTGTTGAGATGATTCTTTGTATTAATTAATTACCGAAATCACCGCATCTACAAGATATAACAGGAATAATTCGCGATACAACTTTACAATGTTGTTATTTGTTATTACAGTATTCACTATGTAACTAAGATACACGAATCAGGAAGTAAAATTATTTGCGTCTAATCGCTTAGTAGCCCAACACAAACTGAGAGAAAATAGTAAAATACACAGTTCCATATGCGCTCGAAACTTCAAAAGGTGGGGTGAAGGACGGGCGCGCGGCCAGCCGTTGGCGGCTTCTCAAGGCAAAATCGACGGCGTCTTTGTGCGCCCGAATATTGGCGGCACCGGCGCGGCGTAGCAAAGAAAATACAAAAGGCCGGAAGTCTTTATGATTCACCGAGTTCTCGGCTGATTTTTATTTACTTCAAATCGCATGCGGTGCGCGTTAGGTTGTCCACATTTGGGTTGTTTAATGGATAATTAGGTGAAATTTTAAGCACCC
Source organism: Ochlodes sylvanus (assembly GCA_905404295.2). Classification (NCBI taxonomy): domain Eukaryota; kingdom Metazoa; phylum Arthropoda; class Insecta; order Lepidoptera; family Hesperiidae; genus Ochlodes; species Ochlodes sylvanus. Next base: position 15,925,309 of record FR990122.1, on the reverse strand, counting down.
TTTTTTATTACATATATGGAACGAGAATCGAATACTGAGTACCCCCTATTAATATTCTGACTGAAAAACTGACTAAAAAATCACCTTGTATACTAAAGGTACAACGAAAATTTTATCTAGCAGGACCTCTGAGATATTGTATTTCTAAGTTTTTTTCTGATTTCTATGGAAATAGGGTTATCACTTAAACATACTTAAAAATTTTGAAATAATTAAACAAGTTTAAGTTTTTAAAGGTAGTTGTAATTTGATCCCAGAATTAACAAAAATGATTAGTAAGAAGCAGCATGCGATGTCCAGCAGATTTTTTTTCTAAATTAATAATATACGGCCGGAATAGGTTTACTATTATCTACTTTTCTTCGCTATCCTAAAATAGTAAAATTTCGTCCGTTTTAAGTGTAATCTCTTGTCTTGTTTCTGACGGTTAGATATTGTGTATCTTATTTTTTTTTAGCTCCACTCAGGTCAGCTCAATGTAAACCCATGAATTATACTATAAACTACAGAACATTAACTACAGTATAGTGTTCTGTGCTACTAGGTATTACATGTAAACACAATTTACCTATTATTTTAATTCTGGGGGGACACTATCGCGATAACGCCAAGATTTGCGATGTCGCGAGACGTCTGGCAATGAGGATCCGTAACGTTATAGCAAATTCAATAGAACTAGTATCCACGTTATTCTTTAGGACATAATGATATTTCTTTTTGAATTATCCAAATCGGACCATTACTTACGAAGATATTAAGTTATAAACTTTATGTCGTTCCTGCCGTTAAAGTCAGCGGTACGCAGCTGCGTGTGACGTCACTGTGACGGTCCACGCCAGTTAGAGTAGGGTAAAAAACGGTTTATCTCGATTTCCCGCAAAACTATAAGTCCGATGGAAAAAAATTTAATAGCAAAGTTGTAGGTAATATAAAGATCTAAAACATTTGTTTTTACTTTTTTTCACATAACCTTAAAATTAATATTATAATTTAATATAAAACTAAAATAATGAACCTTAAACTAAAAAACCTTAAAAATATAATAAAATAACTAAAATATATTATTAAAAGGAGTCCCTTTAGGCAAGGTTCCGAAGATACTGGCAGCGTTCCCCCTTTGAATAGCTATACTATTCTTTGTCCGAGGTAGCTGCCAGCTCTTCGGTCTCCTGTGATGTCGACTAACCTTTTTGTTATTTCCTTAAAAAGCCTTATAGCGCTAGGACCCCACGGACCAAGGGTCTCGACACCGAATGGGACAAAATCATATGCGGAACCTAGACGGTGCGGCATGTCTCGAGAAGCGGCCTGCACTTTTTTGGTATGACAGTCCGTGATGTCCTAGCTTGTCGACATCACTGCCACAGGGACATTTTATGAGGAGCGCAGACCGGAGCCCCAAGCCGTAGACAGGTTGCGATTCGGAGCGTGTCAGGCTCAAGAAATGTTCCTGTATTTGACGAAGGGTACACGTGAAGCCACTAGCCAGCCCCATAGCGCACCCACAGCCAAAAGCCTAGCACGCGCCGAATCTGTACTACAGCTCAAAAGATTGTCAAAAGTCAATTTGCAGTTTATGTCGTCCCAGCTCCTCTGTGAATTTGGAGATACTGGAAAATTTTGACCTGGGCATGCAATTAAGAAAGCGTTTCTAGCTTCTTCCAAGCCAGTAATCTCAAAGTTTGAAGGGGGTGCCCTTAAAATTTTACTTATGAGATTTGGACAGAAGATAGGAAGGCAGGTAAAGCGACACCGGAAATTTTGCGAATCCCTAAACCAATATAACGGATGGGTAGGGATGCTTGGGTCCAAGACTGCTCGTTCAGCTGCATATTAAGAATCGATTCTAAACTAATTTTGATTAAGTCGTCGTGGAGCAGCAACGGAGCACATACGTAAATTTTGGGACGAAAAGACAGAATTTTAAGATGCAAAGTGCTTAATGTGGACTAATTTCAAGGACGGTCAGGAGAATTTTGAAATTTAGTAACTGAATTATTAATATATTCAGAAATAGATTCTTCAAAAATTGGAGAACCTAAAAGGCCTTTTCCTTTTAGGTTCTCCAATTTTTGAAGAATTATTGTTAACTATTTTAATATTTGGAGCCAAAATATTAAATTTTTGTTTTACGTCATTTAAAGGAGAGACCCAATTTCCGGCCAAGACTTGACACGTATCAATTATATACCAAAAAAATTGTCTTATTTACTTACTTTACGTAAATAAATATTAGCTTTGTTGTCAGTGGCCAAATGGAGATATTAATTTTTTCTTTTTTTATTATTTATCACTGTCTCCGTAAATATCTGACACTATGACTCTATAAGTTTTTAATCGTATTATTAAAGGCTATCTCTGTAAATGTGTATCATAGTACGCAAATAGGGCTTGCCCGTACGTAGACATGGGAACTCTTAACGTTACATTATTTTAACTATCGAGTTAATAATCGATTGTTGGGTGTCGTTCCCACGGTTACACGTCTTTATTCAAATGAATTATGTTTAAAATGTATGTTGATATTATCCATAATATACAAATAAACTACTATTCTTTTATTGAGGTGGTTTGATGTCTAGAAGAAAACAAAAATCGATACTGAGTACTTCAATGAATCGATTTAAAAATGTCGTCCATTTTGTCAAATGTCAATCACTACATATGTCAAAATGTCAATGTCACTAAGATTAGAGTTCTGTTTAATCTGTTTTCCTGTTTCCTGTTCTATTCGCTTTCGTACTCTTGCGCTGGTGAATGTGTTTTCGTTGTTTTTGCGATTTCACGTTGTTTTTGCGATTTATATATCTGTACTACAACTTCTGCTTGAATACTGGACTTCGAGATCGACTGCTTCCTGACTGACCTTTGCCTGAACACTGAATTACGTATCCTCCAATCTCTATTGACATTGGCTAGAACACCGGTTAAACTGAATCCTGCTTTCTTGTATAACCACTATTTCTTGTATTTACAGGTTTGCTTGAAATTAACATGAATCTGTGTATTAATTGTGGAATAGCAACCAATCGCTGTAATGCTATTGGAAGTAGATCATTGGACGATGACGCGATACTTGCCATTGTACGGGAATGGATCGCTCCTCGAGTTGTAAGTACTTAGTTATTCTATAATCTCTAAACTGCTACTGCTACTATTAATAGATTTTTATACATACCCATGTAATTCATTTGAGACCCCTGACTATAAGCATACTTAATATTAATGAAACTAAATATTTTCTCAGGTCCATTCTAATGATTTTGTCTGCCAAGCTTGTTGGAATGTCGCCAGCAGTGAATTAAATGTTGAAAACAGACCAGAGGTGTCATCTATGGGGCACCGTCGAGTTTGCATTCTCTGTGGACGGTCTCTTTTAAGAAGAATACGGTTTCACCATTTATGTACTGCCCCTGAGCAAGAACGCAGAATAAGGGATGTTATAAAGGAATGGATCTTACCAAGAACGGTGTGTAGTTTTATAGCGTTTATCTATACTTATTACGTACATTGAATATATTTGCCAAAAAAATATTGAGGGGGGTTAAAAAACAGTAATAGAACACTATTGACGTGTGCAGCAGGGTTACTTAAATCTCGAATGAGATTTTGAATTGTTCATCTCTGGGCTATCACCACCAAGGCAATAAAGTCTATTCTAAAGTCTAGAATGCAAAGTGAGCATTCTCATGTTTGATTCCTGGTGGGCTGATATTTATTTGGTCCTGGGTGTTAGTGATATTATTTGTATTGTCCATGCCACCTGCAATACAAGAAATGCTTCTGCGAGGGTACGAGTGTGTAAGCATTAATTACTAAACAACACACATCTTTAAAAAAATATTAAATAGAAATTGTATTTCTATCAGTCTGAAGCATTTTCAAACTTGCTATTTATTTTTAGGTTGGTGCTTCAAGTGTTGTATGTCACTCTTGTTGGCAAAGAGCAAAAACAGCATCTCGACACTTCCATTCGGGTCCCTCAACATCAGCTTCATCTTCATCAACGGTCAATGAGCCTGTTTCGTCAGTAGAAGGAAATAATTGGCAAGAACCATCACAACCAGCACAACAACCTCAAGCGGTTGAAAGGATAATCCCTACTGGCCCTGTAGCCTCCATAATATTGCCCGATTATTTTAGACCAAGTGTAACAGAGAGCAGATGTTTTATTGAAGGGTGTCAGAGAAGAGAACGAAATAATGTTCCCCTTAATAAGCGTCAATTTTTGCTAAAAATGTACAATTATTATGTACCACCTAATAACCGCTTGTGTGATTTTCATTTATCATGCACATCATGGGATTTCCTAAATGGAATTACTGAAAATATAAATAACACGTTTACAGCAAACCAAATACAAGACATGTTGACCCTAAAAGATGTGGAATCTAAATTGCTGGACTTTGAAAATATTAACAGCATTGATGACCATATTTTTTACCACTGGGTAGGTTTTAATAAAGTACAGTTTCAACAGATTCTGAGTAGGCTACCTCAGTTGTTAAATAATAAAAGGGGGTCAACTTCATTAGCTGCTTATTTAATAAAGCTAAGAACTGGAGACTCTGATGAACGATTATCGTCACTGTTAAAAATACCAAAAAGTACTCTAGGTACACTTATAAATAAAGCTAGAAAAAACGTAATGGATAATTTTGTGCCTCATCATATGGGAATAAATAATATTACCAGAGAACAAATAATAGATAGAAATCTTTTAATTCCTAATGGATTGTTTGGTGACTACAACGGTGATATAAAACCAATAGTTATTTTAGATGGCACATATATTTATGTGCAAAAAAGCAGTAACTACTCATATCAAAAAAAACTTACAGCCTCCACAAGTACCAAAATCTAGTAAAACCGTTTTTGATTGTGTGTACAGATGGATACATAGTAGAAGTGCTGGGTCCCTATCCCGCTACTACCTCTGATGCAGAAATTATGAAAAATGAATTTAAAGATAATTCTGCATTAAGACAATACTTTCAACCTGGTGACGCCTTTATTTTAGATAGGGGGTTTCGCGATGCACTACCATATCTTAATGATTATGGCTACAGGACATATGTTCCAGGTTCATTACAGACGGGTGAATCCCAACTTCCAACTTTAGCAGCGAACAAATCCAGGGCAGTTACAATATGTAGGTGGGTAGTAGAGGTAGTCAACGGGCGTTTTAAGCGCGACTTTAAACTGCTTAGGCAGGATTATTTTAACACAGCCTCTAAAAACCTAATGGTTGATTTTGTAGTAGCAGCCGCTCTAATTAATGCTTTTCACCCCCCCATAACAAACCGCGATGACGCTCAGGAAATTCTCCAGAAGATTCATCAATATATGTATGTAGAAAACCGACTAAGTTATTACATCATTAATAATAACGTAAATAGACGTAGGGCTGAATATCAGCCCATTGATGTTGACCGAGATAATTTAAGAGAATTTCCTGAGCTATCATTTAGTGAGCTTATACTCATCTCACTTGGTACATACCAATTAAAACAGGCTCGGTCATATTATGGGGAGCATATAAGAGCAAATGGCAGGTATACGATTGAAGTATGCAGAGAGGTCGACAGCTATCTACTACAAGAGCTGTCGGTATCGGAGACCACGTGGTTGTTAAGAGGCCGAATACAGTCTAGGCACATAAGTTCAAAAACTTATTTTGTATATATTTTGATTGATAGTACAAAAAGCGGGAGGGATGCCATAGTTCAATATTATTGCAACTGCGTGGTGGGGAAAAGGACTGTGGGTTGCTGTGCTCATACTATGAGCATTATATGGTACCTTGGTTGGGCAAGGTACCAAGAGAATATAGCGCCTCCTGCACAATCCTTGGACAATGTATTAATATATTATAATGAAGATGATAATGATTAAACATCTTAAAAAAGAAACTGTTTTTAATTTGAATTCCCCTTCGAAGACTACTTACATATAGCTGCCTAATATTGGTTTAGCTAATAAATTGTCATATTGATAATAGTAAAAGCAGTGTTTTTTGTTTTAAAGGAACTGCCTTTTAATATTGTACTAGCTACAAATGCACGTACTTTCCTATAGGTTTACAGATCATCGCAATTAATTAATAGATACCTAATGATAACTGATAAGTATGTAGGTACTATGAACGTAGTACGTACGGGTATTTTCAAACTCAAACTCAAACTCAAATCATTTATTTCATGTAGGTATGATGCATACACTTATGAACGTCAAAGAATTGAAGTCAAGAAATATGAATTTACAATTAGTATATTATTATTAAAGATAATTATACAAAACTTGACTTAAGTACCATTATCATTTATTGATATTTCCTTCAATAAACAGGTAACACTCAAAGTGACACTCAATACCTACTTTGCGAAAATTATAACCTATAAACCTTATGTTTATCCTACGATTACTTTAAATGGCCATTGCTGGCAGCCCTGAAAATTGTGTCACTTATACATTATATTATGTTCTAATTGATGGCAAATTTTCAGTTTTGTCAAGTCATGGCCTGAGGTTGTATGGGAATTGGGGTTGTCCTTTAAGTTGCAGTTGTTTATAAAAAGTTCGCATTTGCTAAAATTAAGACTTTTTAAAAAAGCAGATATTTTGACGCGAGAATTTTCAATTGAATATTAGGGTATTTTTTCGATATTAATTCAAAATAAGGTGAAAAAAAAAATATTTTAAATAAAAAAATACGGTGTGTTTGAGATAAAAAAAGGTAAGTTTTCACCAAATTTCGTGAAAATAAAACAAATTTTTGGAAAACATACAAATAAAATGCCAAAAACTTGGTTTTTTGAATTTTTCACATACATTTTGAGGTTATGTTAAAAAAGAAAGTAACACAAAAGTTGAAGATCTTTATATTACCTACAACTTTGCTATTAACATTTTTTCCATCGGACTTGTAGTTTTGCCGGAAATCGAGATAAACCGTTTTTTACCCTACTATATACTGGGTGTTAGGGAACCGCGAACCGAAAACGAAGACTGGTGATAGTACTAATGACACCTTTGATGATGGGACGGAAAAAAAATCGATCCTGATTTTAAAAAAAAACATATTTTTAAAACGTTTTATTAGCATTATTTACGCTCCATCATGTTAGCACAGCTAAATGAAACGGTAGTTTCATAAAAAAAACCATTACTTTACTAAAAAAAAACCCGCAATGAAACACAAAATCAAAAACAGCTGATGCTCCGATCAACGAACGCACGGGCGCCAATGATATATTACACTAGATACGCCACCAACGCTCCTAACGCGTGCAGTGGAAACGGACCGGCGTCGGGCCGTTGCAATCAGTCGAGCTGTCGGCTGTCATTGTGAGCGCACGTGTCGACTACATACTAAAAAAAAGGTAAAATGCCTTCTTGTGCATTTCGAAAGTGCAACAATTATGATAGAAAGGTAAAGAAAGAGGACGGTATATCATATCATAGATAAATGTATAAAAATACTGAAATTTTAAATAGATTAATTTATAATTTGTAATTTTAATGAATCACAGCTTGTTTCCAAACGATAAAAGAGATAGAGCATTGCTTCACTCACAGGTGTAACAAAGATAACACATACGCTAAGATCATAGATTAGAGGCAACAATGCAGACAGTAGGTACAATAGGTAGACAAGAAATTGTTAGTGTAACGATGAGATTTTTTTATGAATTTAGGCTGAATTCTTTTGTTTGTACATTAAGTAAACCGTTATTTTTTTAATGTTCCGTAGATTTCCTACCAACAAGGTTAATCAACAAAATTGGATAACTATTGTGCGGAGACAAAGATGTGAATATTATTTAATGCCTTCAAATTATAGTAGGATTTGTAGTAACCACTTAAAAAATGAAGGCAAATATACGTCAAGAAAAGGTTTGACACAGATGACAACTTAATTTAATTCATTAATTTAACTCATAATAACCATGATTTTACATCTAAATCACGTGCTGCATTAAAAACATATTTCACTTATACCATAATATTTTGTTTTAATTTTTTTATATAATATTTTCTTACTTATAATATCTTTATAATAAAAGCCCCTGTTCAAAATGCTGATTCTAATACTTAGACGACGGTTAGATTAAAAACTAATATTATGGTTCTGGAGTTCATCGGAAGTGTGAGAAAATTGCAGGACAAAATAATCCTTTGTAATGTAGTTGTAAGCATTTCTTTTTTAAAGATGTGCCGAGGAGTTTCTTTCGCCGTTTCTATTTCTCCTCAAAGATTTAAAAATTCAATATTTAAAGACACCTTAGCGAAACGGTGGTAAATGCAAAAAAATTACGTTCATATTTTTTTTTCCTTATATTATTGCGTATTTATTTTATTTACAGAGAAATAATAAAAAACTAGAGTAATGAATAAAAAATATAGTAAAACAACTAAAATATATTATTAAAAGGAGTCCCTTTAGGCAAGGTTCCGAAGATACTTGCAGCGTTCCCCTTTTGAATAGCTACCTATACTAATTCTTTGTCCAAGGTAGCTGCCAGATCTTCGGTCTCCTGTGACGTTGACTAACCTTTTTGTTATTTCCTTAAAAAGCTATTTCTTTTGTATGTATCCTACATGAAATAAATGATTTGAGTTAGAGTTTATGAAATTGCTGTTTTTCTCTCTCGCAGTAATTAGTTTCTAATTTAATTTGTTTTTATTTAATTTTTTGTTTAATGTAAATTTAATTTAATGTTCTTTTTTTCTTATGATCCTTAATCTTAAATGTTAATATTATGTACTTCCAAGAGTCATAGCAGTTTTAGGCATAAATCATTCTAAGAATAAATGTCTTGTCTGTTACATTTATCTATGACACTTATGGTTAACGCCAATAGACGTCAGTGCAATATTTCGGTTGCGTTTGTCAGGTTCATTTTTCATATAAGTAACATGTCTACCTCTTTTTACTTATAATGTCATTGACGGGCGCACGCGGCGCGGCGCGGCCGCGCGGCCTCGCGGGCAGCTAGCGATCACACAAGGTCACAAGTAGGTACTTATTTACAACATTTGTCTAAATAACTAAATTATCTACTTTGCCACTGTGCTAGTCTTTACCTAGCCACTTTCTTTCGAATTCACCGGTTGAATAAAATAAGTACCGGGTTCGATTCCCCGCTCATGAGGTAGAGTCATAATTTTTAAACCATCGTGTAAGTATGTTTAGTATTCTGATTTATTCAGTTATGTACGATCTATTCAGATCAGTTCAGTAATAAGTTATTAAAAAAAAATTAGGTATGAAACAGCTTACCGATCTAAATCCTCCGTGGCCTTATGAGATGCGGCTCAAATTGTGCCCCAGCCCCATTCATTTCGAGGCAGATTTGAGCTCGGCGTTGCGTCTTCTTATGCAGGCGGGGCATCATCGTGGGGTCTTCGACACAGTCCGCACGTAGTTTGTCGAAAACATTTACTATCCTTTGGCGCATTTCGTTAGCACTATCAAACTCACGATTAAAAACTCTTTCTTTCACATACCCCCACAGAAAGAAGTCTAACGGGGTCAGATCGGGTGAGCGAGGTGGCCAAGCGAAACAAACAAACAAAAACAACAGTAACTTAACAAGAGACACAAAATGTAACAATAAAATATTAACAAGTAGAAATTAATTAACAATACGATTGAACTAGTATCTGTCGCTCATGCGCACATGAAAGTCGAAATAAAACTGTCTCAAAAACTAGCATAATATTCAATCCCGCCAAAACAAACCGCTTCTTTGCGGTGGGCCGCGCCGCCGATCAATTTCACAGATCAGTAAAGCGGTTAGACATTCCCAACTTTTATTTTATAAGCTTAGTTATCCCCACTGTCTAGTCTTTTTATGGAATTTAGAAGTTATAACTCTATTATTTAATACAACTACATTCAATTGTACCCTTTCGTAACAAGAAGCTTGTTACTATAAAAATGATATTAGAATATTAAATTAACCTAATCAGATACTCATGTACATAATTATAAATACTATTTAATCTTTATCTTTGATTTTGTACAAGAAATTAAAAATGAAATGATACAGAATCATTTGATAGTTAATTAGGTAATTAATCTATCAGAATGAATTTAAAATAGTATTCTTATACTTTATGTTAAAAGACTTTCCGTTTTTATTCCGTCCAATATCATAATTTGAAAACAGGTAGGTACGTCACAACTATCTAAAATAACTTTAATTTTTTATTGTGAACGCCGCCTCTAATTCTTTTAAGGCGCCTGCAAATTTTGTACCTACAAGATTGTAAAAGGTGCCGCGCCGCCGCACGTCGCCGTAGCCGCCGCGCCGGCGAAAATGCGAAAAACCTAAAGTTAGTAACTAGTACTGTAATACTTAATGCATTGTTTCGTACCGACTTAGCGAGTTAGACAGTTAGAAATAATTTTACGTGTACCTGTATTTATGAATCTTATTTATGCAATTATCAATCTGTTATTTGTAATTGTACCTATTCAATAAAATAAAATAAATAAATAAAACGCAGTAGTGACAATAATTAATTTAGTATCTGCACATTCTACGTTACAAGGTTTCTTTAGAATTGTATTTGGTTTCAATTTGCACCTTATTTCATAGTTCCACGGACCATTTAGATCGGTAAGATGTTTCATACCAATTTTTTTTATAAATAACTTTGTTCTGAGCTGATCTGCTACCTACATAACTTAATAAATCAGAATACTAAACATTATTACTAGACGGATTAAAAAACATGATCATCATCCATCCACGATGGATTAAAAATCATGACTATACCCTTGTTAAAACTTTATTTAAGTAATTTTTTCATTAGCGGGGAATCGAACCCGGTACTTATTTTATTCAACCGGTGAATTCGAAAGGAAGTGGCTAGGTAAAGACTAGCACAGTGGCAAAGTAGATAATTTAGTTATTTAGACAAAATGTTGTAAATAAGTACCTACTTGTGACCTTGTGTGATCGCTAGCTGCCCGCGAGGCCGCGCGGCCGCGCCGCGCCGCGTGCGCCCGTGCGTTCGTTGATCGGAGCATCAGCTGTTTTTGATTTTGTGTTTCATTGCGGGTTTTTTTTTTAGTAAACTAATGGTCTTTTTTATGAAACTACCGTTTCATTTAGCTTTACTAACATGATGGAGCGTAAATAATGCCAATAAAACGTTTTAAAAATATGATTTTTTTTTAATCAGGATCGATTTTTTTTCCGTCCCATCATCAAAGGTATCATTAGTACTATCACCAGTCTTCGTTTTCGGGAGCGGTTCCCTAACACCCAGTATAACTGGCGTGGACCGTCACAGTGACGTCAGAGCCTACCGCGTCGGCTAGTAAGTGAACTCCGATAGTAATTTGATCATAACTTCGTCAATTTTTGTCGTAGAACAAAAATGTTTGCACTGTATCTCAAGGATTTCTTAGCTCTATAAACTCAAACTCAAAACTCAAATCATTTATTTCATGTAGGTATGATACATACACTTATGAACGTCAATTTTCTGCATTTACCACCGTTTCGCTAAGGTGCCTTTAAATATTGATTTTTTAAATCTTTGAGGAGAAAAAGAAACGGCGAAAGAAACTCCTCGGCACATCTTTAAAAATAATAATAATGCTAGATTACAAATTTTATACCTACATGCAGATACATACATACTAACATGAGTAGAACTGGTCGCGGATGTCTATATCCAAGCATCTTTGTCATTAATATATTCTTGTACTGTATAATAACCTTTCTCTATTAGTCGTGTTTTTACATGTTTCTTAAATATTTGTAACGGCAAATCAATAATGGACTTTGGTAATTTATTAAAAAAGCGTATACCGAGCCCCACAAATGACCGCTGGACCCTACGAAGGCGGTACGAGGAAGTCACTAAATGGTGCATATTTCTAATTTGCCGATCGGTAATATCGGATTTTTGTTTATAACAACTCAAATTTTTCCTAATAAAAATTAAATTGCTGTAAACATATTGGGAAGCTACAGTTAATACATCTATTTCTTTGAATTTTTCACGCAATGATTCGCGTGATTTTAATTTATAAATCTGCATTCTCAACTAAAAACATTACGGATCCTCATTAGTCCTATCACGAATTTCATACGAACGAACGAATGCCCTTCGTGCCGCTGTCGGTAAATTGGCGTGCCGAACATCAAAAGATTTTGTCGCGAGTGTCGCGACAAACTTCGTGCGGTTGGCTACACTTCGCGCTGTTACGGATAGCACCTGCAGCCCTTGTTGCTGACAAGATCATCAGCACATCCAGGTCTAGATGGTCGGGAGCTTGGTGGGACCGCCAGTTCCTCCTCGCGCGCGGTACAGGCCACACGTATTCGAATATTGTGCTCTAATAATTATAAAATATCTTTGTTCAATTATTCAAATAAAGACAAGTGTTAAGTGAGTTAAAAATATTTTTTTAAAAACTATCCATCGCGGGTCCCCGTAACATTGATGGTAGCGTAAAGGGATTTTGAAAAATCCTCGGGACGTCTCTCTCCGCGAATCTCCACTGAATCCTGAAAAGAAAACTTACCTGGGTCTCTCCGGGAATCTCCACTGAATCCTGAAAAGAAAACTTACCTGAGTCTCTCTCCGGAATATCCACTGAATCCTGAAAAGAAAACTTACCTGGTACCGCATCGCTGCATCCACGAGGAGGACTCAACACTGCATCCGTCGGAGGACATCCCTGTATCCTGTCGAAGAACATCACCGCGCCGCATCTCGTAAAGTACTCATAATACTTATCGCCGTTATTCTTGCCGTAATGTCCTGGTTATCCTGCATCACCGCAGCAGCAGCCCTGTAAGTGAACATTAAACATATTTCATCAGAATACGAGTTTCAAAAGTGTTCAGTTAACGAGAGTGTTCCAGAACAATCATCAACTTATCTCTTCTATGAACAACGAATAATAACTTAGCCTAACGGAGTGAGCGTAGTCATAACAAACCTTAGAGTATATATATACTCTAAGTAACAAACATTTATCTATCATATCGAATATCATCACCGTGTCGTCGTTAGGTACCCTGCGAACATTTATTGAGCTCTTTGTTCTATGTAGGGGGAAGTCCCGTAACCTCGGACAGCTCCTAAAGCCGGACACCATTCAAATCTGTCTGAGAAAGCGCGCCAATTTGTTACATGTGCCGGGTTTAGAAAGCTACACTCAAGTGAAGTGCGGGGGGGGTCGTGCATCAACCAGTGCTGACTCGTTCGTCGTGGAGCGTGGTGTTAATTTTGAGGTTAGTAAAATTTTTGTTCGGAGTAATATTTTGGGGTCTGTAAACAGTATTTAAAGTATAAGATAGTATTAATTATTGTGAATTATTATTGCTGTGCTACTTAACTGTCATATTTCACGTCATTTTTTGTGCTTAATAACTTACAGTGTGAGTGAGAATTTTTCTTGTATACATATAAGGGTCCCTAAGTTCGGACACTCTAAATGTCCCGTAAAACCGGACAATTTTAAGTTACGATTTTTGGTTTAAAATTTTCTTGTTTTTTTTTAGATTCAACATGGGTAAACCCAAACACATCTTCAAACGTGAAACATTGAAAAAAGCCATCGATAAGGTAATATCAAAAAAGTTTTCACTGAGGAAGGCATCCGAAGTCTACAGTGTTCCAAAAAGTACCCTGTTTGACTACATTAAAAGGTTAAAACGAGGAGAAGAAATTAGCCTACCATTCAAAAGAGGCAGATTTGATCTAACTTTTAACGAGCAGTACGAAGAAGCCCTTATTTCGCACGTGGTGGATATGTCCAATAGGTCCATGCCCTTGACGAGAAAAGAATTTCTGAAGCTGGCTTTCGATCTTGCGGAGAAATTAAAACTCAACCACAGATTCAATAAGACCAAGAAAAGTGCTGGTAAACATTTTTACTATAACTTTATCAATCGCCATCCTGAACTCAGCTTGAGAAAGCCAGAGTCAACTAGTCTGATGAGAGCTGTTGGTTTCAATAGGCCACAAGTGGACCGTTTCTTTAACAATTTGAAAGAAATTAATGAAAAATATCATTTTGGCCCATCAGACATCTATAACTGCGACGAAACAGGGGTCAGCACTGTCCAAAAGCAAGCTAAAGTCATTACACTCAAAAGTTATCGGCAAGTTGGTAAATTGACTTCTGCAGAAAGAGGTAAAAATGTAACAGTTATGTTCTGTATGAGTGCTGCCGGCTATTTTATCCCACCCCTATTTATATTCCCTAGACAGAGAGTTAATGATAGGCTGATGATTGGTGCCCCATCTGAAAGTATTGCCCTGGCACAGCCAAATGGTTGGATGAACGCTGAATTATTCTTAAATTGGCTTCAACACTTTGTAAAGTTTTCAAAGCCTTCTAAAGAGAAGCCCGTGCTTTTGATACTAGATGGTCACTGCAGTCATAAAGATCTTGAAGTTATAACTTATGCAAAAGAAAACCACGTGCACATGTTAAGCACTCCGCCGCACACCACCCATAAACTGCAACCCTTAGACAGAGTTTTTATGAAACCATTCAAGGATGCATACTTTGAGGCCTGTGGGTTATGGATGAGGGCCAACTCTGGTGCAAGAATAACAGAATATGAAATAGCTGCAATGGTGACACAAGCTTTCACTCGCGTTGCACGTTTGGATATAGCTAAATCTGGATTTCAATGCACTGGAATTCTGCCTTTCAATCCAAATGTTCATACAGATTTAGATTTTCTGCCATCAGCTGTAACCGACATCCCCGTGCTGCCTGTTATTGAAGGAAATGTTTGCAATGACGCAGCTATAGATACAGCCCAGGATCTGCCTCAAGAGTCTTTCGGCAACAATGAAAAGGAAAATGTTGAGCCACAACCGTCGACAAGCAAAGACATTGAAACCGTAATTCATCAGCTGTCGCCAGTCCCAAACGCGGCAGCAAAGCGAGCCATGTGTCGACGACGAAAAGCTGAGAAAAGTGAGGTCTTAACATCCTCTCCCTACAAAAACGCCCTCGCTGAAAATAAGTCAAAAAAGGCTAAACCTATCGTGGTTAAAATGCAACAACTTAAAGGCAAAAAAACTGACGACCCGACAAAAATAAAAAAGACTAGAAAACCAACTACCACACCAAAGACAACGATTTCTGCCACTTCAAACTCGTCAACATCAGTGACTGAAAATGAAACAGTTTGCTTGATCTGTTAAGAAGATAATGATGAGGATTGGATTTGCTGTCAAGCTTGCATTCAGTGGGCCCATGAAGCGTGTGCGGATGTTGAAGAAGGCTCAGTTAGCTATATTTGTGATTTTTGCAGGTTCCATTAAAACTTAGTGATTTAATAGAAAATCTTTGTTTGTTACCAAAGTTTATTATGATTATAAGTACTTAATAGTTTTTTTTGCGTTGATTTGTTCTGTTATAATTGATATTATATGTTAATTGTTCTATTTTAATTGTTATGAGTAATAATTTCTTGTTAAATAATGTTTTAGTTTAAATAATGATAGTAAAGTTAACTGTCCGATATTAGGGGACCTTTTCCAAAATGTTATTTTTACTGTATAAGTTATTCCATAGTATCTAATATATATAAAGCAATATTTGAGACTGATTATATCTATGTGATGATTACGTATATATTTAAGAGTTCATTAAACCTAAATAAACAAATAATACTATTACTATCATTTTTTTATTCTTATTATTCCTTAAGTGTCCGATACTCGGGGACCTCCCCCTACTTGTATATTCTACGTATTGCATTTGTTTGTGTGTTTTGTGTATTTCTTTTGCAGCATTTTATTTCTACGTGTATATTTGTTTGTGTGTTTATGTGCCTCTATATCCAACTGATTATTGCATTTTTTGTGTGTTCTGTGTATTTCTTTTGCAGCATTTTATTTTTACGTGTATGTTTCTAATTGCATTTGTTTTGTGTGTTTATGTGTCTCTATAAACAACTGATTATTTAATCTTATTATGCCAAAAACCACTAAAATTGACATTCTATTACATTCTTTTTCCTGTGTGGGTAGTCTGATCGTAAACACGCAAATTTTCGCGCTCTTAGTTTTTCATGTATTTAATTTTGTTTATTTTCATTTAGCTATCTACTAATGTGTTAATTTGTCGCTAAACCCACCTTATACACACTGAAATCAAATTCTCCTAATTTCACCAAGTAAAATCACTAAACACTTGCACTGTAAAATGGACATCCAACTTGCTCAGAGCATGAAGAAACTTGAAGACTGGATCAGTACTAGAACGCTTGAATACGACGAGAAGCTGAAAAAAGTTGCCTCTGGTGCCGGTTCAGTGACCCCTGACTTCACATCATTGGCTCGTGACTTCTCGGATTTCCAGTCACTTGTTTGGGACGCGTTTTCCAGTATAAAAGGTCAGTTTCAGGTTCTCGTCCTTGGGCTTGACAGACATGAGACTGCTATGAGAAGGAAAGTACTTTTATTCCACGGTATCCCTGAAAACGCCAATGAAAGTGTTTTACACGTGGTCCATAAAGTTATAAGTGAGAAGTTTGCACTGCCTGACATAAAACAGGAAAACCTCCAAGCCTGCAGCCACCGGCTGGGATCTTCTCAGGGTAAGACCCGGCCCATTCTTGTCAGATTTTTTGTTGCGGAGCATAGACATCTTATTTGGGAACATAAAACTGCTCTGAAGGGGTCTGGCCTGACTATTACGGAATTACTCACTAAAGCCAGGCATAGTGTCTTCATGTCCGCTCGCAAGCATTTCGGCATCAAGCAATGTTGGTCTGCTGATGGCAAAATTGTCATAATATTTCCGGACAAATCTAGAAGGAAAATAGAATCCATGGCTGAACTAAATTTGCTTTGTTCGCAATTTCCTTCTACTTCGGAGCGTGAGGAAGTCAATCAAGGCTCGAAGACAAAACCAATTTCGAAGGAGCAACCTACATCCAAACCAACGACATCGAGGAGGGCTGCTAGACGATAATAAGGTTCTCGTTCTTCGCTAGCACCGTATAGTTTTACCCGACATTTCTTTTACTTTGTGTCTACCTCAGTTTTTTAATATTATTTGTTCTCATTTCACCGTCGTTTCACAATTCACAGTACTGTTGTAGCAATCAATTTAGCAAAACAAAACAAGTGACATGTTTATAATGTCACTATGACAAGATGAAATTTCAACTGAACGTCTATAGTTCGTTCGGAAATTGTGTATAAATAATGTAGTACCGGTTGTCTATGCCAAATATGTTTTGTTATGTTTTAAGATTACTACTAGAATTTAGTTAAAGATTATATTTTTGTAATAATTTGGATAAGTACTCCATAATTATTTCAGTACTTTTTTTTTCCTCTGTTTGTGATTGTACAAATTTCTTCCAGTGAGTGGTGAGTTTAGCGAGTATGTTTTTTTTAACATATTTTTAGTTTAATATAAATATATTTATATATATTATTATTTATCGTATTTTAATATTAATTTTGTATCTATAGGTATTTATCTATTTTATAATAATTCATACATAATATGTAATTATGGCAGATTTACATGATTTTGATGAAAGCTTTTTTTCTTGTTCTTCCTCGACCAATAGCTTTGTTAGTGTTAGTAGTAACTCAAATAATCTTTTGCTGCTTGAACAGATTTCCTCTTAATGTGTTTCCAACAATCTTAATATAGCGCACATAAATGTCCAGAGCATACCGCGGCACTATTCCGATCTTCTGCATCCATTAGCAGTGGTCATCTTGATGCGCTGCTTATATCTGAATCTTTTCTCAAGCCCACCTTGCCTTCCGCTCAATTCGCTTTACCTGGATTTGTACTAATCCGCAATGACCGGACCGGTAAAGGATGCGGCGGCGTTGCAATTTACTTGCGCGCTGATCTACCCTACAAAGTCGTCAGCATGTCTCCATCTGAGTACTCTTGAGTCCGCTGAATTTCTATTTATTGAAGTTACCTTGAACTGCACCAAAATTCTTCTCTCCGTATTTTATAGTCCAAATCTTTCTATTAATTACTTTGATACGTTACAGAAAGTTTTAGGTGACCTCTGTCCGATATACGAGTACGTAATTATGATGGGTGACTTCAATACTTGTTTATTAAAATGTGATTCGCGTGCATCAAAGTTAAAATTCCTTCTGTCATCTCTTAACCTCGACATTTTACCGTTGTCTGCGACACACCATTTTCCCAACTGCACGCCTTCGCTTCTGGATTTGATGATCGTTTCCTCCGCCAAAAATGTGGCCTCTCATGGGCAACTAACCGCTTCTTTCTCCTACCACGACTTGGTCTTCCTTTCATATCGCCTTCGTTCTGCTAAATGCAAACCTCAATTTCTCTCTCTTCGTAGCTACAAGGGCATAAACCTGGAGGCATTACAGCGTGACGCTGATGCCATTGACTGGACTCCTGTGGTTAATAGCATCGGTATCGATGAGAAGGTTAACAGCTTCACGAAGTTGGTGGTTGATCTATATTTATTTATTTATTTATTTGTTACAATTACTTGCAGTGCTTACAGCTCATGCCAAAGCGCACTGCAAGCTATAATTATATATTATATTATAATTATATAATATTAATATATTAATTCATTAAATTATATTAATTAATGATGAACAAATTGACTATTATTTCTAATTATTAATTATTTAAATACATAATATTCTAATTCTAATTCATATTACAATAATTATAAATTCGTACAGATAAATTTAATGCATTGATTAAGGAACTCAGACAATGGCATACAAAATATGTCCACGTCTGGTTCCTGGGCAATCAATGCATTGAGCAGCTTCACTGCCTGGGCGGTGGGCGCGTGCTTGGCGGTGAGCGTGTGCGCCGGCGGTACCGCCAGTGTGCGCGGCACGCGTCCACGCCTCAGCCGCTCGGGCGCGTACAGCCGACACTGCGACAGAGTTGTAGGACTGTCTACTTTATTATTGAGGAGCTTGTAGTATTGTAGCATTATTGCACACGTGCGCCTCACCTCCAGTCTGTTAATGCCTACCATACCTGCTACAAATAGAGATGGGTATAGATACGGATAATATCCGTAGAGTTTTTTGTAAAGGTATCGGCCAAATTTCTTTTGTACCTTTTCCAACAGATCTTTATATTTACATTCGTGTGGGTCCCAGACTATAGCATTATACTCCAATTTACTTCGGACGAAGGCATAATACAGAGCAATAATTGTACTCCTCTCGCGGAATTGAGCAGCCTGTCTCATTACAAACCCGAGAGATTTATATGCCCGAGCACACAACTCGATGATGTGAGGATTAAAGGTTAATTCCGTGTCCAGTGTCATACCTAGGTCTCGAATCTGTGTCACACGCTCGAGGGATACTCCATCGATGTTGTAAGGGAATGCAATGGGTGAACTGGAGCGAGTGAATGTGATGCACTTGCATTTTGCTATATTGAACTCAAGCTGATTTTGTTCACTCCACCTTACAACACTGTCGATATCCCTCTGCATGGCATCACAGTCGCCGGCGCTCGCTACTCCCATGAACAGTTTTAGATCGTCGGCAAACATGAGACACTTAGCTGATCTGACTACGTTCGGCAAATCATTGATCATAATTAAAAACTGGGTCGGCCCGAGCGTGCTGCCCTGACTGACGCCAGAGCATGTCACATAGGGGTCAGAGCGGAAGCCTGAGAGCTGGACATACTGATACCTGTTTGAAAAATAGCTTGCAAATAATTTTAGCAGTTTTGGGGTGAAACCTATGGCCGAAAATTTTTTTAGCAATACATCATTATGGACGCGGTCGAATGCTTTTTTGAAATCGAAGTATGCTGCGTCTACCTGCTTCATGGCATCCATTTCCTTAGAAGCGTAGTCCACAAAGCAGATATGGTTGGTAACGGTCGACCGGCCCGCTCTGAACCCGTGTTGCGCATCGCCGAACTGTACGTTTACCTGCCTGGTGATGTGGCGGTTTAAAATTGATTCAAAAATTTTACCGAACGCGGGCAGAACCGCTATAGGCCTGTAGTTTTCAACCTTCGCTCCAGAACTATCCTTGGGAACAGGGGTGACCCTAGAGATCTTCCACTGAGATGGATATGTTGCGGTACTGAGTGCTAAGTTAATTATGTGTAGCAATGGGCGTTCAAAGACACGAAAACAGTCCTTTACCACAAAGGGTGGTACTCCATCGGGTCCTATCGAAGAATGAGTCTTTAATCGTCGAATTGCAAAATTCAAATCACTCGAGCTGATGCTGTCTATTGCAACGCGAGAGGAGCACAAATTACTAGCCGCCTGACACTCTGCTTCTTTTGGCGACAATACTGGACTATTTGTTAAAAACATGGATTTGAAATAATTGGCAAAGGCGTTGGCTGCATCATTTCCACAAAAAGTCTCGCCCTGGTATTCAAATTCCTTCCTAGGACACTTTGATTCCCGTTGGTTCCTCACAAATTTCCAAAATTGTCTAGGATTAGTTTTAATATCTGCTTCGGTACCACGTATGTAATTATTGTAAGCTAAATCGATTAATTCTTTTACCCGTTGTCTATAAAATCTAAACATTTCTATGTTAAAATCCTGATTAAATATTCTGTACTTTTTCAAATGGAAATATTTATTTTGTATGTTTCTTATGATCTCAGAAGTGAACCACGTAGGATAGCGATAGCGCGAATTAATTGTATGGTTTTTTAGAGGGACACACTTTCCGAAACAATCATATAGTATTTTATAAAATATACTCACCGCCGAATTAACATCCTTTACTTTGCATACCTCATCCCAATCTATAGCAGACAGGGCAGCATATAATAGGTGAAAATCCGTCTTGCGGAAATTCCACTCGGAGGGCCGAATATGGTCACCGAATGGCTGCGGATCATACGAGCGCGCCTCACTGCAGACCGCCAGCTGAAAGCGCACCGCCAGAGGGGGATGATAGGCAACCGGGACCACTACCGGCTCAGCGTCACCGCTTACCTCAATCACCCCCGCGCTTAGATTACTTAGCACTAAATCTAACATGCAGCCACGATAATTTTTAACTATGTTTTGTTGCTTTAAGTTACAGTAATTGACCATATAATTATATTGCAAAATAACATTTTGACTACAAGAATTAAGATTAAAATCTCCTACGAGTAATACATCTAAACTGTGATATTTAGATATCATATTCTCAATTACTGTAAAAGTGTTACAATACATGACATCACTAGCGCTCGGAGGTATGTAAAGAACACAGCAAAGTAATTTCCTATGTTTCAAAGAAACTATACACGCAACAAGTTCAATGTCATTAAAGTCACCATCTATATTCCGTATTTGTTGCACCTCGTGAGGGGCCCGCACCGCCAGCAGAACCCCGCCCCAGCCAGCATCCCCGGCGCGGTCCCGTCGTACTACCGTGTACCCGGGTGGAAACACTTCGGCGTCGCGAACTCCACTCGTTAAGAATGTCTCGCTGAACGCATAAATATCCACAGGCTGCGCTAATATAGATTTTTGACATTTATCCAACTTGGTACGTAGCCCTCTAACGTTTTGATAAATTAGTGTATAGGAGTTAAATCTATTTTTTTTGTGATATTTGCTGTGGCTGGCGAAATCCACTGATAATAAATATTTCTCGACATGTTTACTAGGCACGGACAGTTTGAAGGATGCGTAATCGCCCCGTGACTTGAGTATTTCAGCTGAGCACTTATTTCCGGGACAAATATTATTCAAGTGTTCCACTACTTGTTCCGCTGTAGTTCCGTTTTGCACGTAATAAAGATGCAAATATGATTTGCGTTCCGCGGCTGATAACAAGCAAGTTGTCGATCCTGGGGCTGCCGTCCCGCGTACAACATTGGCAGGGGGCGCGCGACGACGCTTGGATCTCACTTCGACCCAGTCGGTATCGCTCGCTTCTTGCTGTGTAGGAGTCACAGGCGCCCGCGCCGGCGGGAGCGCGTAATTAAAGAAATCTTGATGCGCTGGGGCACTCAGAGTTACAGGCGCGCTGTGGCTAGACGATGTCGCTCGGGCAGATTCGGTACTTACGACGAGCTCCGACTTCGCTGTCTGCGTCGAGGAGGGAACAGGCGAATGTCTTCTTTCTCTTTTATCCTTCCGAGTAATAGCAGTGATCGCCGATTTTGCACGAGTGCGGGCGTCGCGTACTGGCCGTTGAGATTCTTGAGGGAGTTGGAGTAAATTACTACCCTCATTTGGGTCGATATTTATGTTTATGGGCGAAGTTTCACACTTATTACGGTCACTGACAAGTATTTTAATTAGCTTATTTTGATCCAAAACTAAGTTTTCTAATGTTGACACTTTATTCTGTAGATCAAGGACAGTTTTAGTAAGTTCACGAATAGCACTTTCCATGGATTTAGCTGACATTTCGTATGTAAAAGAAAAAAATTGCGGAGTACAATGCTTAGTGAACGACGACTACCGACGACTATGATCAGCATGCTCCCGTTCGATGTGTAAAAATTAAACGCAATCCCGCACCCTGGCTTACATCTAACATCAAGGTCATGATGGCGAAACGTGACAAGGCAAAAAGGTGGTACAAACGGTTTCCTACGGAATTTAACCTTGATCGCTTCAAATCACTGCGTAATCGCTGCAATCGTCTGTGTAGGGATGCAAAGAGACGCTACTTCCATGATTCTCTTAATAATCGTAGCCCTGCTGATGCATGGAGGTTTTTAAAGTCGGTTTGGATTGGCAAATCTCCTTTAACAACATGTACGGGTGCTCTCAACAAATATTTCTCTCTTCCCTCATCTATCATCGATCCTTATATTAAGTCTCGTACACTAAAATTCCTTTCCGAACAGAAAAGACCTTCGTGCCCTTCTTTCAGCATTACCTGTGTTAAAGAGAGTGTGTTAAAAAGTCTATTCTTTCCATTTCCTCATCAGCAGTTGGTCATGACAAATTGTGCTCAAAAATAATAGTATTAATCCTTCCCTCGATTCTTCCTATCTTAACTCACATACTTAATCACTCTTTATTATCCTGCTCTTTTCCATCCGCCTGGAAACAAGCTCACGTTATCCCTCTCCCCAAAGTCGCATGTCCATCTTCAGTTTCTCAATATCGACCCATTTCTATATTACCCTTTTTATCCAAAGTTCTTGAGCACATTGTTCATGGCCAACTAGCTTCCTTCCTCTCCTCAAACAATCTCCTTAGCCCATTCCAATCCGGTTTCCGTCCCAATCACAGCACAGTCACTGCTCTCATTAAAGTCACTGACGATATCCGCTGGGCCATGGAAAGCAAACAGTTGACACTCCTGGTCCTCTTAGACTTCAGCAACGCTTTTTCCTCTGTAGATTTTGATATCCTGGAAAGTATACTTCGCTCTATTAACATGTCTTCAACCGCTATTTCATGGTTTAATTCATATCTTCGGGGTCGCTCGCAATGTGTTCGTAGCAATAACTCTTTCTCTGACACGTGCGACCTTATTGCGGGCGTTCCTCAGGGTGGCGTTCTCTCTCCTTTACTTTTCTCTGTTTTTATTAACACGGTCACTCCCATTATCTCTTCCAATTTCCATCTCTATGCAGACGATTTGCAGATATACCATCACTTTAGCGTGGCGGAAATAAATGTTGCGATTTCCAGTACCAACCACGACTTAAATCGTATCGATAACTGGGCTAGATCTTTTGGTCTCAATATTAATGCCGGTAAATCGCAAGCAATAATAGTTGGCAATAAATACTATCGCAATTTGCTTGACATGTCACAGTTGCCCTCGGTTAGCCTGGGCGGTATCGCCATACCGTTCACTGACACTGTTAAAGATTTAGGTATTATCATTGACTCAAATCTTTCACGGAATGCCCAGATTAGTGAAGTTAGCCGCAAAGTTCATTATGCTTTTCATTCCCTGAAATGCCTGCAGAGTTTAGTGCCCTTGAAAACTAAAATATCTCTTGCTCAAACTTTAGTTCAGCCTATTATAGATTATGCTGACGCCTGCTACTCGGATGCCACATAAGAGCAATTAAACAAACTTGAGCGGTTGCAAAATCTTTGCATTCGTTTTATCTTCGGTATTCGCAAGTTTGATCATGTCTCTCAGTTTCGTAAAGATCTCAAGTGGCTCCCAATTCGTTTTCGCCGAAACTCTAGGATTTTATTCTCGCTTTTTAACATTCTCCGCTCTCCTACTGCGCTTTAGTTTTGCTCGCCGCCCAGACGCTCCCTGTAGAACATTCCTGAAATCCCTACTCCAAATTCCTCCTCATAAAAGTTTCTTGTACTCCCGCTCCTTCTCTGTGCGAGCAGTAAAACTATGGAATTCGCTTCCGCCTCACATACGCATCACATTTTCAAAAGACGGGTCAAAGAACACTATTTATCTTTAGCTTCTTAAAAATTGGTCGCCGTTTCATTTATGTATGTTTGTATATATATATATATATATCGGAGCGTAAACACGTAGCGTGAGCGAAGTCGGTAGCACGTTGTCACACTTTGACTTTGACAGAACGACAGTGTGGACGGTAGCCATTGTGGCGATGGGGCATTCAGATTCGGAACCTCGGTGAGGTGAGGACGGTCGTGGCCACATGATATCGAAATCGCTGAGTTTCCAATATTGTTTCGTTAATTTGTAATCCGAGTATAGCAGTGCAATCAATTGTGATTTTGCGAAAGTAACTTGATAGGTTATTTGTAATCCGTGTGTATCTTTGCGATCCGTTCTTATTTTGCGAGAAGGTTGTGTACTCGAGTTATTAAGGCTTAGTTGAACCTGAGTGGTATTATTTTGGATCCTACGCTATGACTGACCTTTCTGATAGCGAGCGAGACACGCCCACCTACCCTCGAGATCAGAAGATGTCTTCCCGCGTAAAGGGAATATCTTCAGAAGAAGTTATTATGTTATCTAAGACGCGTAGTCTCTGAAAGTTGTAATAAAAGGTGATATCGCGCATAGAGCGAGTGGTTCGATCGATAAAATCAATATTGCGTATCGCTAAGTAAATCAAATAATTGTCGAAACGAAGTTCCGCGTAAATAACCAAACTAAAAGAGCGTTTATGCCCAGTCGGACAGTGATCATTGAATAAACGTGTTCTTCATGAGTTTGTCCGGAATCCTGTGTTTTATTTGATATCCTAAGTTGAAGTCCTGACATGAAATGAGCCCACAATGGAAGTTATGTGAAGAATACCTACTTGCATGAAAATACATGCTACACATAATTTTAAACTGATATTATCGCGGACACTAAACATTATATTGTATACGGGTACTCACGATTTCGAATTATTTTACCGATATTTCGACCCAGTTGCATGGATCATGGTCACGGCAAGACTGCGGTGGCGGGGAGAAACTTTTGACAGGTGACACTTGACATACACTAGTGACAGATAAGCCTGTCTACTTTCCGTCTTGCTCTCTTTGTTTTCTAAATTACGACACACGACACTAACGACATCTTTACGCACTGAACGCTGTACTGTTTTTCTTTGACACAAACTAATCACAGGATTCCACGATTGCGCTAATTTATACCCATCTTCTCTGTTAAAATTCTGAGGATGTTTTTTGATCTCAATTGCCTCCCTTACTATACGCGGAATGTAATGCCGCTCAGTTGAGATCACCTGTGGGCTATGTAGCTCGATCCAATGGTTAGCACCGGCTTCAATAAGATGTTCTGCTACGGCGGATTTCTTTGGGTTGTTATTTTTGACTGCACTGATGTATTCTTTTATTCGTTGGGAGATAGCCCGTTTGGTTTGACCGATATACGAGCTTCCACAGCTACAATCAACTTTATAAACCCCGGGGCACTGGTATGGGATTATATCTTTAGAAGTGCGTAGGTAGGCAGAAACTTTTTTATGAGGCCAGAAGACCGTCCTAATGTTATACCTTCTACTCAGTATCCTACCAATTTTGTCAGTTACCCCTTTTACAAATGGAAGAAATGCCGTTTGCCGTTCCACTGTGCTAGTAGCAACACGTCTGTGATTAAAGTGACGAGTTGTAGTTTTGTGTCCGTTTCGATGTAGTACTTTATTAATGTGGTCCAGTTCCTGTGTCAGATGATCACCATCACATATATCATAGGCCCGTTTAATCAAAGTGTTGGCTACCGATGCTAGGTGTTTAGGGTGATGGTGTGATGTGCCATGTAAATATCTGTCTGTGTGAGTCGGTTTTCTATATACACCGTGGCTGATACTACCGTCCGTACGGATTTCTAATGCGACATCCAAGAATGGTAGCCTCCTATTATTGTCTTCCATTTCGTAAGTAAATGTGATATTACAGTGTATGGAATTTAAGTGTGTTAAATATACTTCTACCTGACTCCGCCCCCCCCTTAATATGGCAAACACGTCATCTACATACCTTCTCCATACCTTTACACAATTAGGTCCGATGTCAATGGCCTTGGTCTCAAAGTACTCCATAAATATGTTGGCAACTACCGGTGCGACGGGACTGCCCATTGCTACACCATCGGTTTGGAGAAAATATTTACCATTGTATAAGAAATAACCAGAACGGAGACAGTGCTCTAACAATTTAACATATTCCTGAGGTATGTCATTATCACACAGAATACTATGAACTACTTGTAAACACTCAGTTATGGGAACGTTTGTAAATAATGATTCTACATCGAAACTCACCATTATTTCACCTTCCTCGAGCCTAGTATCTTTTAACATACTCACGAAATGGCGGGAGTCCTTTATGTATGATGATGTTTTTCCTACCAGGGGCTGTAATACTCTAGCGACATGTTTTGCTAGTTCATACGTTGGTGAGTCAATTTGGCTAACGATGGGTCTTAGTGGTACATTTGACTTATGTATCTTCGGTAGACCATACAATTTTGGTGGTTGTGTTATACGTGGCCGCAATAAATAATTACAAGTATCTTCCCCGATAGTATTCCGACATTCCTGAATTATTTTTGTTGTTTGTCGTGTCACTCTAGCCGTAGGATCATAATTTACTTCCCTATAAGTTGTTGTGTCAGCTAAAAGGTTGGTAATTTTCTGTTCGTAATCAGTGACATTCATAACAACCGTCGCATTGCCCTTATCCGATTTTAAAACAATAATGTTTTTATTTTCATGTAAGGTTTTAAGTGCCGTACGTTCATCCGATGTAATATTGGCTAACGGAGGTTTCGACTGCCTCAGAACACTAGAAACATCTTGTCTCAAAGCTTCCGCATCATTCGGCGGTAATTTGTTCCGAATTATTGTCTCCTCAACATTTCCGATGATCTTTTCATAAGGAACGTGCCTAGGTGTAGGTGCAAAATTCAACCCTCTATCGAGTACATTTAGAGCCGCGGTAGATAGCACTTCGTTAGACAAATTAATAACATTCTTGGAATTATCAACTTTTCCGAGGGTAGTATTCTCCCGTTGCTTAAAAAGTACCTCCAACTTTGTATCATGTTTTTGCTTAACTAATTCACCGATACGTTGGGATTGTTGAAAAGTTATACGGTCAATAAGATCGAACACTTCCTTGTCAAACAATGCACTGCACTCCAAATGGACCTTAAATAACTCACACTGAACACGGTCTAACAGAGAACGATTATTTCGGATTTCTTTACGCAAAAGTTTCTCACTCGCGGTGCGTAGAATGGACGAAATATCGGTAAAATAATTCGAAATCGTGAGTACCCGTATACAATATAATACATGCTACACAGAGTAGAATCAAATGTAAAAACATGCAAACGCCCACACCCGGCCTACCTGATGCCGAGATATATATATATATATATATATATATATAATGTATATGTAATATAAGGTATGTATTATATATATTTATAGCATATTATTGTATTAATATATTCATATTTATATTTTATATATTCGCCTACATTTTATTGTAGTATACTCTTATTTTGTGTACACGGTCTTTCTACCATTTTGCTATGCCACTCTCTAATCTCAGGTCTGCTGGAAGAGATTTCATTAGGAATAAGCACTACCTTTGTACCATAATTACTTTATACAAATTATGTAAATTGTATCCTTGTATGCAAACTATTAAATTCTAGATAAACTTAATATAGAAATTCCAGAAGGACTAGAAATCGCCCCATCGCCCACTAACCTTACACCACAGACACTAACCTCAAAAACACACATCATGTCACACACAAAGGAAGAAGTTAATCTAAGCACTTTATTTAAATTCATTAAAACATACAATGGTTCCAGGGAAACTTTAAACTCGTTCATAATAAACTGTGATAATGCAATCGACCTTGCTTCAGAAACACAGGTTCCAATTTTATTTAAATACATTCTTAGCCAATTAGAAGGGAAGGCCGAAGTAGCCTGTTCGATTAAAGAGTTTTGCAACTAGGAACAATTAAAACAATTTTTGAAAAATCAATTCTCAAACCGGAAACACTACACACATCTACTTACAGAATTGCAGGAAAACAAACAAGGACCTTTTGAAAACGTAAACCAATTTGCACTCAGACTCGAAACACAACTATCCCAACTTCTAACTGAAATTTGTCTAGCGAACTATCCAGCTGTCGAAATTCCTGGTCGTACATCCGCCATGGAGGATCTAGCATTGCACCATTTTATAATGGGCCTCAAAACAAATCTATCTCTCACCGTTAGATGCAAATCCCCGCAAACTCTTAATGAGGCTATCAATATCGCTATTTGCGAAGAACGCATTTTGCAAACTGTTTATCGACGCCCGCAGCCTGATAAATCTTTCAAATCCAGGGACTTTTCCAATAACCTCAATCAAAACAAATTTGTACAACGCGACCGGCTTAATTTCCAAAACCAACAAATTCCCAATCGTAATCCGATCATATGTTGCTATTGCAAAGCCATCGGACATTCTATTGATGAATGTAGAAAGCGGGAGTATAATAATCGCAATCGAAACAACCCTTCAACATCCGGTTTAAGGCCACAACCCCGTGTCAATTATGTTAACGACGATTATGGTACCGATGAAGTTGATGTCTCAAAAAACTAAATAACGTCTCGTATCGGTGTCGTGCGAGATACCATTTGCCTAAGAAAATCGACGCCACTGATTCTACTATATCCTCTGTTCCAATACCCGTCGCGCCCGCTGTATCCGCTGTATCCGCTGTATCCGCTGTATCCGCTGTATCCGCTGTATCCGCTGTATCCACTGTATCCGCTGTATCCACTGTATCCTCTGTGTCCACTGTATCCTTAGTATCCACTGCACCTACAAAAAGGGTCAAACTTACCACATTCGCCGTATCCGCTGTATCCGCCGCATCTGCCGCATTAGTTAAACCTGTAAACTTACCACATCCGCCGTATCCGCTGTATCCGCCACATCCGTTAAACCTGTAAAACTTACCACATCCGCCGTATCCGCTGTATCCGCCGCATCCGTTAAATCTGTAAAACTTACCACATCCGCCGTGTCCACTGCATCCGCCGTACCCACTGCTCCCTCAGTCTCCACTGAACCCTCTGTACCTTAAAAAGAAACCCTTACTTTGTCCACTGAATCCACTGAATCGAAAATTTATGAGATAAATGCCAATCACGATAAAGTACTCCCTCATATTCTCGTTAAATCCTCTGTGTCTGAAATACCATTATCCTTATTAGTAGATTCCGGATCATCGATAAGTCTAATTAAATTAACAAGCATAAACCATGAACCAAAATTATCAAATGAAACAATTAACTTAAAAGGTATAGATCCCGTTAAATGTAGCACTAAAACCCTAGGTCATTTTTCGTTAAACCTAAAGATATATAGATGAAACTTCAAGAAAATTCATAAGTCACAAATTTCACGTCGTAGAAAATATTGATCTCACCTACGATGGTATTATTGGCACAGATATGTTAAACCACTTCGGTTGTAGTATTGATTACACACAAGGTATTCTGAAATTAAATAAAACTAATATTCAACTCCTATTTCACGAACCAATCTATACCATCCCAGCCAGATCCGAGATGGTAATAGAGTGGTCTGTTTCCAACCCTGAGATTGAGGAAGGAATTATCTTAGATAAATCAAAAATCGAGAACATTCTAATCGCAAATTGTCTGGTAAAAGTGAAAAGTAACAACAGAATAAATCTTTCGGTAGTTAATACTTCAGAAAACGCTATATCCTTTAATTCAAATCTTAATGTTACTCTGACTCCTGTAGAAACCAATATTCACACATTTAAACCCTGAAGAAGCTGACGCTCTTTATGACCTCTGTTCTGATTTTTCAGACATCTTCAATTTAGAAGGCGAAAAACTTACTCATACTAACGCCATTAAACATTCCATCAAAACAAGCTCAAATAATCCGATCCACGTTAAATCTTATCGATTTCCGGAGGTCCACAAACAGGAAGTCCAAAAACAAATTAATCTGATGTTAGACCAAGGTATCATCGAACCTTCAAAATCACCCTGGTCGGGTCCTATCTGGGTAGTTCCGAAAAAGCTAGATGCTTCCGGCCAAAGAAAATGGCGCATTGTGATAGACTTCCGACAACTCAATGATGTTACTATTGGAGACAAACTCAAACTCAAACTCAAATCATTTATTTCATGTAGGTATGATACATACACTTATGAACGTCAATTTTTTGCATTTACCACCGTTTCGCTAAGGTGCCTTTAAATATTGATTTTTTAAATCTTTGAGGAGAAAAAGAAACGGCGAAAGAAACTCCTAGGCACATCTTTAAAAAAAAAATGCTAGATTACAAATTTTATACCTACATACAGATACATACATACTAACATGAGTAGAACTGGTCGCGGATGTCTATATCCAAGCATCTTTGTCATTAATATATTCTTCTACTGTATAACTACCCCATACCTAATATCAACGAAATCCTAGACAAATTAGGCTCAAGTAAATATTTTTCTACTCTAGATCTTTCTTCCGGCTTCCATCAGATTTTCGTCGAGGAAGAAGATAAACCCAAAACTGCATTATCCGTACCCCAGGGACACTACCAATTCACGCGTATGCCTTTCGGCCTAAAAATGCTCCTTCCACATTTCAACGTCTCATGAATACGGCCTTATCTGGTCTCCAAGGTACACGATGTTTCGTTTGCCTTGACGACATTGTCCTATAGGGCGAGCGAAGCGAGCCCTATCACTGTCCCACTTTCTGAGACATTTGGTGGTACAGTTTACTGAAAAACTATCACGCCTATAGATTTGTGCTTTAACATAATAATTTAAATTCACAATTAGATGTGTAATCTGTCAAAAAAAATACAATTTTATAACCATTAAAAATTTACAATAACAATTTTGTATTCATTGGACATAATGTTATTGTACTACTAACGCCATCTGCTAGAAAAACAAAGAATTAACATCCCTTCAACAGAACTAAGCTCAATAATTATTAAAAAACATCGTAGTTTATCTACTTACGAGTAATACTAGATGACACCACTATAATCAAGTTGTAAAATATCGGCGGAGTTTTGGCGCAAAAGCGACAATGTCACATAGCCTTTTTTTGTTTTTATTCTTTTATTTGTGTTACTTCGAGAGGTAATGAGTAATCAATTACAAGAATCCAAATACGTGACACTGGCAAATACACTGAGTGTGGCGCCATATTCCCGAATGGGAAAAGATGAAAAAAATTACGTCGTATTGATATTGGCATCTGTTATCCAATGATACAAATGGCATGAAAATAAAACTTGAACTTGAAACAGAAATACTATATAATAAGAGTAATTAATAATAATAATAAATCGTTTATTGACACTTACAATTTACAGTTTGTTAATACAAAAGTTACATCTAAAAGTGTCTGATGCCTGAACTAGGATCAAAGCCTGTATTTCTGGCACCAGCTCTTTAGCTCAAGGACTTTGTCAGTATGTGTGTGTATGTGTGTGTGTGTGTGAGTGCGCGTGTGTGTGGGTGTGTGCGCGCGCGTGGATGTGTGTGTATGTGAGTGTGTGTGTGTGTGCGTGTGTGTGCGTGTGTGTGTTTGATTGTGAATTTATCTGTACATGCTTATCGTGATAGATAATTATATACTGATAGGGGCTGATATATTACTGATGGGTACTGATATATAGTAGGTGCGTGTAAATTTTATTTTATTTTATTTAGAAATAGTGATAATAGCTTCGATATCCTCAAATGTTTTTAAGTACATCCACTCCCTAATTACAATTTTTAGTTTATATGTTGTAAGGTGACTCATCTGGATGACGCGACTTACTTTATTGTATAGATACGGACCAAGAAAATTAAAAAATCTCTGTGCAAAAACGGACTTGCAGGCTGGAATGTTAAAGACTTGGTATTTTCTCCTTTGGACGTTTGCATTTTGAATATTAGGTAAACAGTAAGTGTGCTGTTTCAGCAAAACCTGATATACGAAAAGCTTACTCACTGATAGCATTTTACATTCTTTGTATAATAAATTTGTAGAATACCGGTATGGTTTGAAATGACTAACTTTTAATATTGCCCTTTGGGCTCTTTCAAGATTTATCAGAGAACTTCGAGTAGAGCCTCCCCATGAGGTTATGCAATATTGTAACAAAGATTGACACAGAGCGAAATAAACAATTTGAATGATTTTGGGGTCAGCAACATGGCGTAGGTTTTTGAATATATATATGAGTTTACGCAGTTTGGTAGTTAGAGAAGATATATGTTCTTTTGAGAAGATTATGTATCTTTTTTCTTATGTGGGTAGTAGGATAGTAAACACAGAAATTTATTTGCTCCTAATAATTTTGAATTTAAAAATATGTTTGTATTTGTTTTTACATACTGTTTGTGTAGTAACAACCTATAAAACCCACCTGCATTCACTGGTATTCAAAGGAGACTGGCGGTTTTCGGCCCCAAGCCCTACAAGAACAACACATAGGTCTAAAAATACACCATTTTTTTCTAGTTTAAAATGTCGTATGCGCATTTTCGTAGAACTTGTCGACTTGTAGAAAACATTGTTTTTAATTTTAGTAAATCGATATATTTCGTAAATCGATTTATATACAAACTCTTGGTGTTTTAACCCGGTTATTTATCACCATTAAATCACAGTGATTTTTATCGTACTTTCTGTTTGATTCATAGCTTATTACTCGATAAAATCAGATTTATTGAGTACGAACTGAGCAATAACCATTTTTTTGTAATTATGACGATGACGAATAATCGATCAAAAAGATCGATGCGTAAATGTTATATCGTGTCTGTGGTTTGATTTGACGTCGCGTATTATGGTGTGTTATGACAGCTGACTGACGAACCAAAAGTACTCTGTCTGTGTGACGAACGAAACGAAAAGCTGTCATTCAGTTGTTACTTCTGTTACTTCGTGGATATTTTTTAGTGTTTTCTAGTGCTTTCCCGTGGATTCTGTTTTAGACTTTGGCTTTTAAATTAAAAATAAGAAAATGAATTATCTTAATTCCTTCCAATAACCATTAGTTTCGTGTTAATCAAAAACAACCTCAGTTTACCTAGTCAGTTAGGTGTCAACTGTCAAATGAAACACGTAAGTTTAAATAATTATTTCAGCTACACAGACAACTGCTTTAAAGAACTTACAAATATCAATTAGTTTCTATTAAAATACGATACGAGAATACATAAAAATTATCCATGTGGGTGACCAGGCCGAACACTCCTAGAAAACCCGCCAGTCTCCTTTCACTTGTGCATCTCCTGATTACTACTATCCTGATATACTATAAACTGCACTTGTCATAATGGAAGCTGAGCTTGCACACAATATGGAGTCACTGGAGAAGCTTTTCCTTTCCCGGATGGACGATTATGAAGATAAACTGCAGAAAGCCATCACAGGAACTATGGCTACTCCTCAGGACATTTCTTCATTATCGAGTGAGTTTGCCGACTTCAGGGCCTTTGTATGGAAAACTCTCACAGCAATGAAAGCTCAATTAGAACTTCTTACCCTTGGACTTGATAGACATGAGAATGCCATGCGGAGAAAGGTTCTTCTGCTTCATGGTGTCCCTGAGAAGCCTAATGAGAAAACACAGGACGTAGCCCTTAGTGTAATATCCCACCAATTAAAATTAACAGATGTGGTAACTGAGCACTTACAAGTATGCCACCGTTTGGGTTCCTCCCAAACCAAAACCAGACCTATTCTTATTAGATTTCATGACATGGAACACAGGTACTTGGTTTGGGACAGTAAAACGGAACTGAAGGGCACCGGCATAACTATAACTGAGTTTTTAACCAAGTCAAGGCATGAAGTGTTTATGGCTGCCCGTAGCCATTTTGGTGTCAAGCAGTGTTGGACGGTGGAGGGTAAGATAACTATACTTCTTCCCGATAAAACTCGACGGAAAATAGAATGCATGAGGCAGCTAAACACTCTGATTTCTCAGCATCCGTCGGGTCCTGAAGCTGTTGAAGTTGGTAATAAATCTCCCCCGAAAACTGCAACCTCCAAAGCTGCCTCACAGCTTCCGAAAAGGACGCGTAGGCGTAACTATATGTAAAATGTAATTTTAAACTAGTTAATTTTTGTTGTTATTATCCCGCTGTTTTCTACCATTTGTATTGCGCCTTGCTAGCTCTATACATTCATGTACTTAGTTTATATGCGTATCTCTTCAATATCGTAGCTTAGTTGTCGGTACTTTTAAAGTGTTTAAAATGTCTAATACTTTTTAATACTCTGAAGTCCTAAACTGTTAGCGTGACACTTTATTCTGTTTTGACTTTTGACGACCATTACAATACAACTGTGTTGTGAACTGTTGTGTCACTGTGTCAGTCGACTATCGACTTTGACACAGCTTGTCAAATGACAATCGGACGTCATTGCGATACGTTCGGAAACACGTCGTTTGTCGATGGTTTCTATCACAGAGTAACTAGTTACCGGAATAAGTTGCTATTTTTATTTTATCTTACCTTTGTTTATAATATTTACATAGTTATATTATATTATATTATATTATATTATATATTGTTAGGTTTATTTTATTGCTATAATTATTTATTTGTATTTTATTATATACTTTATTAACGTTCGTACATTACGTACATTAAAATCTTAAAAATGGATTATTTAGATGAATGTGACTTTGACGATTGCCTTCTCACATGTTCGTCGGTGGAAAATAGTTTCGTTAGTGTGGATAGCGAGACCTCCGACGTCATCCCTCTATATCATCGGATTTCTTCACTCCGTACCTCACATTCCAACATCCTAAATATAGCGCATATAAACGTCCAAAGTGTTCCAAGGCACTATTCTGATCTTCTGGCATCATTTAGCAGCGATAATCTAGATGCACTTCTTATCTCTGAGTCTTTTCTCAAACCCTCCCTCCCCTCCACTCAGTACGCGTTACCTGGTTTTGTACTAGTACGTAATGATCGTATCGGCAAAGGATGTGGCGGTGTTGCCATTTACCTACGTAATGATTTTCCGTATAAAGTTGTCAGCATATCTCCCTCTGAGTACTCTGAATCTGCAGAGTACCTCTTTCTTGAGGTAACAGTGAGTAATATTAAAATATTGCTTTCGGTGTTTTACAGTCCAAATCTGACGGTTGACTATTTTGACAACCTTGATCGTGTACTTTGTGTTTTACGCCCTCTGTATGAACACATCATTATAATGGGCGATTTTAATACTTGCCTAAACAAAAATGATTCCCGTGCAACGAAACTCACTTCTCTGTTGAATTCGTTTAACCTAAACCTGTTACCTCTCTCTGCTACCCACCATTTTCCAAATTGTACACCTTCCCTTCTTGATCTGATGGTCGTTTCTTCTCCTAGTAATGTAGTTTCCCATGGGCAAATTACTGCTTCCTTTTCTTACCATGATTTGGTCTACGTCTCTTATCGCATCCGATCCCCCAAACGTTTACCGGAATATCTTCTACTTCGTAGTTACAAAGGCATTGATTTGGAGGCGTTGCAGCAAGATGCACGAACCCTGGATTGGTCACATGTGTTCTGCAGCGACCACATCGATGACATGGTGCAAGGTTTTACGGAAAATGTACTAAGCCTTTTTGAAAAACATGCTCCTCTTCGACGCATTAAAATCAAGCATAGACCTACGCCATGCTTACGGATAACATCAAACATGCAATGGCTCTTCGTGACAAAGCAAAAAGAAGATATAAGCGTTCACCATCTGAATACAATCTACTTCGTTTTAAAGAACTGCGTAACCGCTGCAATCGTCTGTGTAGAGAAGCAAAAAGACGCTACTTCCATAACTCTCTCATTAATCGCAACCCCACAGACTCATGGAGATTCCTGAGATCTGTCGGTGTAGGAAGGTCTCGGATTGTGTGTAATGATATTGATATAAACGATTGTAATAAGTATTTTTCTCTCTGTTCCATGAATCTCGATCCTTATATCAAATCACGTACTCTCCATATGCTCTCAAATCAGACGAGACCCACCTGTCCCCCGTTTAGCTTTACTTCCGTCACCGAGGAAAGTGTGAAAAAATCTATCCTGGCTATCACTTCATCTTCAACCGGTTCCGACAATCTATGCTCAAGAATGTTAGTTTTGATCCTTCCTGTTATCCTGCCTGTCCTTACGTTTATCTTTAATAACTCCCTGACTACCGGTTCATTTCCGTCAGCTTGGAAACAAGCCCACGTTGTCCCTATCCCAAAAGTGTCCTCTCCTTCTTTACCAAACCACTATCGCCCCATCTCCATCTTACCCTTTCTTTCTAAGGTTCTTGAGCATCTTGTCCACTCTCAACTATCCTCTTTCCTGACAGCCAACTCTCTTCTTAGCCCCTTTCAGTCAGGTTTCCGCCCTGGCCACAGTACTGTCACTGCTCTGCTTAAAGTCACAGATGACATAAGATGGGCGATTGAAAATAAACAACTAACATTATTAGTCCTGCTTGATTTTAGTAACGCTTTTCCATCAGTCGACTTTGACATCTTTACTGGCATCCTAGAATCTCTTAATTTCTCTTCTACCGCTATTAAATGGTTTGACTCTTATCTTCGGGGCCGCTCACAGCGTGTTAAAGTCAACGAATCTTTCTCAAACGTATGCAATCTGGATACGGGTGTGCCTCAGGGTAGCGTTCTTTCTCCCTTGCTCTTTTCTGTTTTTATAAATTCTGTTACTTCTGTTATTAAGTCCAACTTCCATCTCTACGCAGATGATTTGCAGCTTTACCACCACTTTACTCCTGAAGAAGCGTGTGCCGGAATTCAATTTGTTAATGGTGACCTAAACCGCATTAATGAGTGGGCACAATCATTTGGCCTCGCGCTGAATCCTACCAAATCGCAGGCGATCATTGTAGGCAGTAGATACGCCAGGAGTAAAATTGACATCTCTGCATTACCTACAATTGTTTTAAATGGTTCAAAAATATGTTATAGCGACACAGTGAAAGATCTAGGGGTAATCATTGACTCTAATCTCTCTTGGCGTGCTCATGTCAGTGAGATTGGTCGCAAGGTGCACTATTCTTTCCACTCGTTGCGATGCCTCCAGGGATTTCTGCCTTTTAAAACTAAAGTTTCTCTTGCTCAAACACTAATCCAGCCCATCATAGACTATGCTGACGCCTGCTACTTAGATGCTACAGAGGAGCTTCTTAATAAACTTGAGCGCTTGCAAAACTTATGTATTCGTTTCATTTTCGGAATCAAAAAATTTGATCATGTCTCCCAATTTCGCAAGGATCTCAAGTGGCTCCCAATCCGGCTTCGCAGAAACACTAGGATACTATGCTTGCTTTATAACATCCTGAACTCTCCTACTTCCCCAATATACCTGCGTGAAAGATTCTCCTTCGCTCGTCCTTCCATTGCCCCTTGCCGTACTCATCTAAAAAGTCTCCTTAAATTTCCCCTACATAAAACCTGTTCATACGGCAAATCCTTCTCAGTTCACGCGGTCAGACTATGGAACTCGCTCCCACCGAACATACGGGCTTCTAAAACTATATCCACCTTTAAGAAAAAAGTCCGTGAACATTATTTGTCATTGGCTTAGTTTATTATTACTTATTCCTATTATCTACTATTGTTTTCTCTCTTTGTTCGTACGTAATTTTATATATTAAATATATACGTAATTATATGTTTTATATATTATATGTAATATATACATATTTATGTCGTTTTATATATTATTGCTTTTGTATTATATTCATTATATTTGTGTATTAGTGTGTATGTAACTATGTGCACGCTATCTACCTTTCTGTCGCCTCTCCAGTCGCAGGTCTGCTGGAAGAAATTTCATTCGAGATCAGCAGTACCTTTGTACATTGTATCCTGTGTGTTGTTTTTCTTTTTTAATTTCTTGTGTGTACATAAATAATAAATAAATAAATAAAAATAAATAAATATGTTCGTGGAAATTTAATTTATCATCAACTATTACACCTAGATATTTTACTGATTTTACTTTGGAAATTGATTGACATGAACATTCTGGTTTTTTATCCTGACAATGATGAGCTTTGAGAATGAAATTATCGAGATGTAGGTTCTTAGTACTTCGCATTGTAAAGGTAACATAATTTGTTTTTTTAACGTTTAAGGAAAGAATATTATTAAGAAGCCAATCCATTACATCGTTTATACCTTGTTGAGCTGCAGCATAGGTTTCCTCCCATGTTGCAGCTGAAAAGATTAAAACCGTGTCATCCGCAAAAGTGATAATTCTCCCATTATTTAAATTTAAGTTGCAGAGACTGTTTATGTAGATTAGGAAAAGTGTAGGGCCCAAAATACTCCCTTGAGGGACTCCATATTTTATATTTACACTATCGCTTAGGTGATTGAGGATTTTAACTTGCTGGGATCTATCATGTAAGTAATCTTTAAAGAAATCTAGTGGTATACCTCTGATTCCAATTGAAAAAAGCTTGTCTAAGAGTAAGGGGATCTGGACCGTATCAAAGGCCTTGGAAATATCTAAAAATATAGCCAGGACCTTCTCTCTCATATCTAAACCATTGATAACATGTTCAGTTAATTTCTGAACGGCGTCTGCTGTGGACCTACCAGTCCTGAAACCATACTGCCTGTTAGAAATAAGATTATTAGACTCTAACGGTCTTATTACAAAACGTGGTCTAAATATTGGTTTAAACCACGCCTAAGAAGTCTAGGGTTTTATTTAGAACCATGGCTTAGATCTGAGTTTATTACAAAACGCAAAATGATCGTGGTCTTCTTAGTACATTGGTTTAAACCTTGCACAGACCTTACTTCAAATAAAAGCGACAGATTATACACGAAAATTATTCATTCAGTCAAAAATCATTCGATTGCAACGTTCCATTACACAACAACGAATTTATTTTCTATAAAGCCGTTTTAATGAAAATATTTATCATTAAAATTAAGAACTTAAATAAGATAAATCAGATTTCAAATAAATTATTGCATATTATTTAATCAATTCCAATGACTGCCGCTGTTGTGGGAATTATTGCATACTAAAAACAAGTACTTATGAGCAATCCATGACCACAAGTATAAAGGAATGCATTTCTCGCGCGTAATACAAACACAAAATTCTTATTAAGAAGACCATTGTTAGAAGCATTAGTTAAGTTAAACAAAATCCACTTGATGCTTTGTAATTTATTACACTATCGAGTTCTTTTGTTTATAAGTGTTACGATACGAGTGTGTAATTCCAAGCGGAGTCTTATTATAATTCTTTTAGTTGTTACGTTTAGTCGTGTTAAATCGTACCTATTAAAATGGATCTACAAAAAAAGGAGACGAGAAAACTGGAGTTCCGAAGAGAAAGTTAGTACCTACAACCTTACCTTTTATTTATTTAGTATCTCACATTTCATACAATTGATACAATAGACCAACATAACTCTATCACTTACAATGTTAATTGTTTTTTAATATTTTAGGAAATCGTACGACAGTTAATTGCACAATCAGCTTATATATTAGAAAATAAAAACACCTCTACCAAAATAAACTTTTTAAAAGGCAAAGAATGGGAAAATGTTACGAGGAAGTGAGCTTTTTTTACATATTTGCCATTTTAGATTTCTGGAAATTTCCGAGAGGAACCGATCGCTCAATGAAATAAAATTGGCTTGGAAAAGGATGAAGTTAGCGGCGAAAGCCAATATATCCGTGCTTAGGCAACATCAATTGCAAACGGAGTGGTGAGAAGCCACCGTCGCCTTCCCAGGAAGATTTGACTGTAATGTCAATTGCGCCAGATGATTTTGTTGTAGAAACTAATGACTATGACAGTGATGCAATACGTGAGGTAAAAAATATGTTAATCTACTTATATTTCTGTTTGTAATTATACCAGTGTTCATTAGGTGTAAGAGCATCCATTATTAAGTCCAAGAGTTTTCATGGTGCACCTTGCTGAACCACGTCATTCGTGGTTATGACGACAGGCGTCTCACTGCCAGATGTCGTTGGGCTCTGTAACACCTACTCAATAGTACTAAAGCACGGTGGTAGCGTTTTTTCTTCAGCCGGGATAGCTGCCACTCTCCTAAAATCGACCGTGAAATGTTTTCAGGTGTTTCGATCAGTGTAAAATATCTAGACAACTAGAAATGATGCAGTTCATCAACTTTCTCTCTAGCCGACGTCTACGGGCAACCGTCACTGCTTAGCATCAGATGGCTGGTCTGGTCGTTTGTCAGATATTTACATTAAAAATACTGCTATTTAAAACATAAAGCTCACCTAATATATTAAAAGCTGTCACTCCCTATGTGAGCTTTGCTATACAGGTTATTAATAAAAAACAATTGTAAATATGTTAAAATAATAACTTCAGGTTGATGTGGTGCAAATGAAAGTGGAAAAAGCAAGACCGAGTACTAGTACTCAGGCAAGTCAAAGTGGCGGAAAAATGCAGAGCCCAGAGAAATGCTCTCTGAGAAGTTGGATCTAGGTAAAATAATTTTCAAATTAAGCTAATGTTTTGAGCCAAGTTAACTTTCTACGTAATTTAATTAACACATCTTGCCTCTAAGACATTGGATTCTGAGTATATTTTTTACGGGGCATATAAGTACATACATTATTATTATTTTCCATATAAATATTTTGTGTTCAATCTTAAAAGCATGTTACCGACTGGCAGTATACATAATCTGGGTACAAGGAAAATAAATTAATAAGTCAATTTGTATAATTTTTATATTATATAATTATATTTATAATAATTGATATAAAGTTTTTTAAGTATTTACTTTTTTATTTCAGAATGCATACTGAATACACCGAGAGAGACACTTAAGAAAAAATATATCTCAAACTATGTGAGTAACATACATTTAAAATGATGGTATTATTTCCATAAGTTGTGTAATTTACAACAATACTTTCATTTTGCAGAATCCTTTAATACATAAAATGTAAGTTTAGATTTCTCTATGCTAAATAATATAAAATTTTTACAATCCATATTACTGACAAAAATTAAAAGAAATTATAAAAGTACCTAGGAAAGCCAATGTGGTTTAAATAGCACTGTCACACCTGTATTTGCTGTAAATCAAACTGTGTAGTTTTTCAGTTAAGTGTGTTACTTATGTCATAGTGAACTATTTGAGGTGAATAACTTAGTTTTCATAGTAGCAATGTCTCCAACTTATACATGACAATAGTATTTAAAATTGAAAAATGCACAAATGTTTTATCAGACAAATAACCTTATTATTATTCTTTTTTCAGGTACTTAGAATAACTTGAAAAGAATAACAGTAACAAAACAATGTATACTATAAAATAAATATTAATTATCTAAAAATGGGCTTGTATAAATTCTCTTCTCCTTATATTGCCACGGATTGTATTTGCTACAACTGGCAAAGCTATTTCACCGGAGGAACATGGCTGATTGCTCTCAGGCTCATCGGGAAAAAGGTCTTCCTGCATCTCCATGGCAATATTGTGTACTGCCACACCACCTTGTTACAATATCCATGATTTTTAACTTCGCATCACAAATCACCTGCATCAAAGATATAAGGGCTATTTAATTTATGGATTGTTTAGCATATTAACATATAAGATATTATTATATTGTAATTTGGACAGTAAATAAGCAGTTAACTTTATTAATGCTTTTATTAATGCTAACAAATTAAACATACCTGCACATTGATTGAAGGAAATCCTTTTTATATATAATTTTCCACCATTAGCATTTGTCTTTTTGACACGTATATGTGTGCAGTCTATTGCACCAATAACTGTGGGGAAGTTTTCAATACTACGAAACTTTCTCATTGTTTCTTCTAGTTCATCCAAGGTAACAGGCATTTTAATATATCTATGCCCACAGCCCCACACTTTGCTTACATATGGCTGAGAAACCCCATGCAAATCAGCTGCAACATCTTGAATCTATAATAATAACAATATCATTAATAAACTATATTTACCACAATGTTAATATCAGTAAAACAGAGGTATATCTTTGTAGTGGTACTGCTCACGTTCGAGGAGGGAAGATTCGCATTAGATACCGTACATTACATTCATTATTATTATTGTAATAAGACTATAATTTTAAGATTTTATTTTATGCACTTACTTCGTGGCGAGCCCAGCATCGTATTGCACACATGACTTGTATTTCAGGGGACAATGAGCCTCCCCGAGGATCGAGAGTCAAGTCTAGTCTCACCAAATCCACTATTTTCATAGCAAACCTCTTAGAAAATCTATATTTAGATTTGAAATCTTCATCACTTAATTCGATAAATGGATTTACGCTAAACGGTTTACATGACCTCTGTTGGATCGCTCGGCGATGCTTATTAATAAAGTATCCGCAATATCTGCTAAATCTATTGACTCAAACATGTTAAACTCCTTTTTTCGCTAATAACAAATATAAACGACACTAACCTCGAAATACTAACTATGACGTTTGTGAGTTAGACCATCGTTAAACTAGGGGTCTCGCAGGTTTTTCTTTTTGACAGTAGATAGACCATAGTTTAGCGTTAAGTCACGTTTTGTAATAAGAATTGTGATTAGATCGTGGTCTAAATGGGATTTAGACCTGGCCTAAAATTAGACCTCGTTTTGTAATAAGGCTGTAAGTATTTAATCAATCGCTTGTTGGCTATCTTCTCAAGAATTTTTGAGAAAGCTGTTAATATTGATATAGGCCTGTAATTACTTATCTCGTCTTTATCCCCACTCTTATGTATGGGGTGGACTATTGATTTTTTGAAGACCTTAGGAAAGGTACCGGTTGCTATGGCACAGTTGCATACATGTGTCAAGGGTCGAAGAATAATGTGTTTGTATTTTTTTAAGAAAGAGGCAGGAATAGAATCCCAACCCGAAGCAGTATCATCACGCAGGGACAAAATTAAACTTTCTACTTCCATCTCATCAGTATCAAGGAATACCATAGATTTAAGAGTGTGATTC
This sequence comes from Ochlodes sylvanus, assembly GCA_905404295.2. Lineage (NCBI taxonomy): Eukaryota > Metazoa > Arthropoda > Insecta > Lepidoptera > Hesperiidae > Ochlodes > Ochlodes sylvanus. The sequence goes on along the minus strand of FR990122.1, from coordinate 15,881,860 downwards.
GTTAGTTGTAAATTATTTGGTTTAAGCGCCATAGTTTTTTCTGCAATTTTTTGTCCTATAGTAGCAAAGAAATGATTTATTGAGTTGACGGCTTCACGTCCTGTGTTCTGAAGTGACAGTAGTTCGTGAGCTGGGTCATTTTTTTTGTTTGTATGTGTAATGTTCTTAATTGCTTCCCATAGCCGTTTATTGTTATTACCAGCTTTCTTAATTACCCCCTTTTCATATTCAGTTTTCGTTTTACGTATTAGATAATTACAAAAATTTCTATATCTTTTATAGCTAGTTTCCAAAACAATGTTATTAGGATTTAGTTTAAGTTTTTTATGTAACTTGTTCCTATGCCTAATGCATCTTAGCAACCCTGGAGTCATCCAGGGCTTGATAATTCTTTTTCTACATGGTGGCTTATATACAATAGTATTATTTTTTAATATATTAGTTATTGGCAATATTAATTGGTTTGCAGCTTCATTGGCATCACAAGATTCGAACACAGAGGAGAGGTTTAAATTGCACATCTCTGAATCTACGCCTTTCATGTCTAATTTAGTAATGAACACTTTTGGGCTACTGCGAGGAGCTGTAATTTGGAGACAGAATATTACAGAGTAATGGTCTGTAAGGGTTGTTTCAGCTACAAGGGTGACACAGGTACTGGTTGTTTTAGCAAACACATGGTCTAGACAATTATTATTTCGCGTTGGCAAGCAATGTTTAGGTAAATAACCTAGGTAATACATCATCGTCAGATATTCTTGTGAGTTGTTATCATACACTCCTTCATTTATGTTGATATTCATGTCTCCCAGGATAACAACATTTTTGAAGGACGATAGCGTTGAAATTATTTTTTCGAGGCTTGCTAGAAATCTTGAAAGGTTAGTCTGCGAGGGGGAACGATAGATACCTATGATAGCTATATCTTGTCCTAGTTTAAGTACAGCGCAATTTGCATCGTGGCATATTGGTTCCTCAAATGAGATATTTTCTAAATTTTTGTTAACATATATTACTACTCCATCGTTCTGGAGCACTAGGTTTTTCGTCGCAAATGACAAATACCCATCTAAATGAGGTAGGGGCATTTGTTGAGAAAGCCAGCACTCAGTAAGTACGATTACATCGTAGTCTAAGTCAATTTGTTGCATTAACAATTGAAAACCAGAAAAATTATTTAAAATGCTTCTAATATTTTGTGTAATAATTTTAAAACCGTCTGCGCAATTCGATTCATTGAGCTTAGTTTTACAGGTGCGTGGATCACATGAAAATGACACAGGTTTAAGGAGTTCGTCAATGTCATTTACTAGAAAATTTTCTCTTAATAAAACCATTTCTTACGTTGTTTAAATTGTGGTACAAGTAATTAGTTGGCAATCAAAAATTATAAGCAGCTACGAAGAGGTACAACTCGGTCACAGTATCTGTGCAATAATAAAAATTCGCAATAGTTTGTCAGCTATAAGCCAAAATAGAGTGAAATTTAGCCAAAATATTGTGAAATTTAGTTATTTGTTTTGTGTTAGAGCATTATTATGTTTTGTATAGTTTATTGTGATATTTTTAATTGCTGAGTTGCAATTTCCTAAATAAGTTATTAGTTATAGATATATGTGCAGATATTAAAGTAAAACTTTTGTTCTTGTTTATTAAATTTTGTAAATGTAGATATGGATGTACTTTGCTTTATTATTATTTATAAGGAATAGTGTAGCTGTAGATGAAGAAATCTAGAAGTATTTTGAAGTCATAGAAAAGTTGTGCTATAAAATAGGTATGTATTTTATAATGGATACTTTATTTTCTTAGGAAGTTTGGGTAATAATTTATACTAGTTAAAAGTTGTATAAAGGTGTATAATTTTTTTTTTTTTTTTAGAATAACTAACAGAGAATTTATCTTAACTTCAAAATCTTTCCAAGATTTCATTTTATACTTAAACTTCTAAGTATAGAACCTTTAATGTTTTCGTACATATTTAAACTGAGGTACATTAAAATTAATGGCAGTGTATTTGTGTTAAAAGCAGTATATAAGTATTTTGTGTTAATTATTTAAGTATATAAGTATGATAATATGACTTATCAAAGATGAGTGACAGAATATTCGTTATAACAAATGGATATGTCAAACAAAGAGCACAAGTTAACATGTATCAGTTATTCAGAAACAGAATAGAAAAAAACAACAATTTGATCAACAAAGATCGGCTACTACAGTCTAATAGAAAATAAAACCAGTAAAAAACTAACAAAAATATGAGCAACTAGGTATTAACTAGATTTGATTATCAAGTCTACACAATGAAAGTATTAGAAAAGGCACACTATTAATAATGTTGATTAATATTCTTAATATTAAATGTTACTTGTTTTCAGCGGTTTTGGGGGTTGGGATGTTGCCTTCTTCCCGGATTTGTATTATATCCGATCCTTCATCCTTCCTCAAAAAAACGCGGCCTTGTGATGTCCAACAATATTTGTATCTGTTTTCTTTTGCAAAATTCCTTGCCTTGAAAAATAACAAACGGGCTTTGGGGGTGAGGTGCTCGGATATATATATAGGAACAGATGGCCCTCCGATTCCGATATGTGCAGAGTTAAGCTTGCTGTTATTTACAGAGTTGAATCTTTTTATAGCCCCCAGTAAGTTATTTTTTACTATTGGCCCTCTCAAGTCAACTAGGATGGTTTTCTTCGTATCCTGTCTTCCAGGTAAACGCCTAATATCTATTATATCCTGCGATGATAGTGAACTATTTACAGCCGAGGCAGTTTTTTGTGCTAGTAGGATGAGGTCATCTTGAGTTTCATTCGACGCGGTAGGTACATTACGAATTTCAATTTGGTTTTGACACGCTTGTCGGGTTAAGTCTTCCACCTTTGTTTGAAGTATAGTTATTTGATTCTGATAGAACAACGAGGACTCTTCAAGTTTTTCAATCCTGTTGCTAGCTGAGTCAAATTTTTCGGTTAAGAAGTCAATGGCACTTTCAATTTCCTTACTTGTTGTATAGACATTTGATATTTGATTTTTTACTTCCGTGATTTCTTTCTTTAGACTAAGCAGAGACACATTCTGGGCTTCAATGAATGTATTAAGAGTGGTTTTTAACTCCCGGATTTCGTTTTTGACGTCACTATCATCACATTCTTCACGGCGTCGCTTAATACGGAAGTTAATATTGTTTTTATGTTGCGGTGTGGCAGTCAAATGGATTGATAAGTTGGGATCTGAGCTGTAATGTTGATCGCTGAAATTTGATGGGGTACGCAGCATATTACACCTTTTATTTAATTTGAAACTAGACTGTTCGATCAGTTATTTCATAGGCGAATTATAAATATTATTGTCGTAGGTAATTGTAGCAGCGTAATTACAAAATTTAACATCGTTTGAAATAAATATTAGGTAAGTACCTACAAAAAATAATACGAAGTGACTATTTGTACGGGTACTGGACGAATAAATTATATTTATTCGTACATGTATTCAATTTTATTACAACAAATTTACAATTTTACTGTTTTTTTAAATTAAGAATGTATCGGATGATTAGCATTATTAAAAGAGTATTTAATAAATAACAATTAAATAAGCGTTCATTCCCATATTTCAATATGAAAAAAAAACAGAAAAAACGGAACTTGTTACATCATTATCGTGCCGTTCGGTTAGGATATGGTTTGCTGTGTTAATTCACGCAGAAAAAGGAACCCCGTTAAGCGGGGTTCCGTCGATATTAAAAAAAAAGAAAAAAAAAACAGAAAAAACGGAACTTGTTACATTATAATCGTACTGTTCGGTTAGGTTATGGTTCGCTGTGTTAATTCACGCAGGAAAAGGAACCCCCCCCCCCCCCGAGGGTGCCCGCCTTGTCGTGGCGGAGGGGCTCTAGTAACTGTGGCTTGGTCACCCACGGTGAAGCTAAGAGGCACCCAGGGCCGCGCGGCCGGCCCGCTTGGGCTGTTGTGGGCTGGCCCGAGGAGGACGCTCCCAGCAGGCTTGGCGCGACAAGCCCTGCTTGGGATGCGAGGGAGGGGACCGCGGAGGAAGGTTCTTCCTTCCTCTGCGGCCGAGGAGGCGCCGTCTCGATAAAGTCGCGGCCGAGACTGCATTGGTGGTGGGGCCGCAGAGGAAGAGGAATGCCGGTATTACGGTGCGCCGCTTTCCCTATCCTCTGCGGCCGAAGTGTGGTTGGCGGTGGAGCCACAGACCTGATCCACCGCCGGGTGCTGGAAGTCTTCTGGCACCCAGTGGAGGTCGAGGAGGAAGGCGCGCCCTACCATCTGGCGCGCCTCACGTGGAGGGCCTTCGGGCATCTGCGGAGGAGCCGCTCTTTTGCGGCTGCCGTCGGCGGAGCAGCGGATGTGTGCGAAAGCGTTCCTGCAGCTCCGCCGGAAGATGGCGAGGCGGCATTCGTGGGGTTTTAGTGGGTATACCGTGGCCTCATTAGCCGCGGGAGTCCCACATAACCACTTGGGTCTCCCCCTGCGCCCAAGTGGTATGCATTTCCCCACGTAAAAAAAAAAGGAAAAGGAACCCCGCATAGCGGGGTTCCGTCGACATTTTCGATGACAAATTCTTATTGTCTAGTACCCGTATTAATAATTATAAATTGTTCGTACGGTAACCGTATTAATAATTATATTACCCGTTAGAAAAGCTAGCGAGCCCTCACAAAGCTCAGCTTTTTGCTAGTAATAATGCTATGTATTTAAAATCATTAAAGCTAATTATAATCGGTATAGTATACAAGGTGGATACCATCATACGACATTAAATTTAACTGCATGTACCTATCCATCTTCCAAGTCTACAAACAAATTTTCAATCAAATATCTTCAATACTTTAGGCACAGGAATTTTTCTTCATTTTTGAAATTTTCTACACGCTGTGTCTAAAATCAGTCTATCATAAAAGTTTAATGACCCCAGACGGAACAACTACAATGTTGCAAATTTATCAAATTAAATACATAAATGCATATTGAACCTTATTACTAAGTCATAAGAATCACATTGCGTGTGAAAATTTTAACTTCTTCCATTGCACTCATGGTACGAAAAAGTATGTGTGAAAGAGACAAAAACAGGAAGCACAAGCAACCACGCTGTGCTGTTTATCGATATAACACTTGTTTCTGTGTCGATAATTTTCACAATCACAATATTTATTTCGTAATTTTTAGTTTTAGTAAAAGCTAATATTTTGGCCATATTTATTTTTTTACATGTATGCGCAGTAGAATTAAACCAAGCTTATTAGATGTTTTTCTTTTGACATCTGTGCCTCGTATCAATAATTTAAGGCCGTTACTGTAATAGTATTAGTTCACATCATAAAACCAAACAAGATTACATTAAATAAAAAGGTGATTTAAAGGAGACTGATACGCTTTCATACAATCTTGGGCCTGGATTGTAAAAAGATGAAAGTAGTGCCAATTAATAGCTATTATATTATTAACCTTTAATTGAAAATAAAACGGAATTTGTCAATCTGGGAGTAGTGATAAACGAGATTTAGTAAAAGTGAGGTTATATAAGACAATATATACTGAACAGCTGATTTTTGAAGTTCGAGTATTTTATTCTTAAACATAGAACATTAATATTTTGACGGCGTCCGTGGCACAGCGGTATGCGCGGTGGATTTATAAGACGGAGTTTCTGGGTGCGATACCCGGCTGGGCCGATTGAGATTTTTTACCAGAGACTGGTACGGCGTCGGGCAGAAACCTAAAGGGCGATTTTATCCTACGCCTAACAAGTAAGCCGTTAGTTAGTGAAGCGCTCATAGCCCGGCGGCTTGCGTCGATCTCAAGTGATCGATAAAGTTAAGCAACAGCGGGCGCGGTCGGTAGTTGGATGGGTGACCGCTAGTGGCAAAATTTCTTGAGCGCTTCCGTACTTCGGAGGGCATGTAAAGCCGTCGGTCCCGGTTGTTATCATTTGGTAGCAGTCGTTAAGCCATGTCGGATACCTTCGGGCGGCTTAAAATTTCCGACACTTGGGTTGGCCACTAACCCCTCCACCAATTCGCACTGAAGCAGCGTGGTGGAGTATGCTCTAGGCCTCCTCAGGTATGAGGAGAGACCCGTGCTCAGTAGTGGGCCATTAATGGGTTGTAGCCAACAAGTTAGCCCGCTTCCATCTTAGATTGCATCATCACTTACCATTAGGTGTTGACTGCAAGCACACTTGGTGTCGACTAACTTGTAGTAAATAAAAAAAAACTTTTAGAATGGGAGGATGATAAAACGTAAATGACTGATGAGATCATAAGTAAGGGTAAAGACGTGGTAAAATAAAAAACACCTTTTTTATTGATTTTTATTCCTCTTCAATTATAATTAAAATATTGTCTAAGAATGTATGTCTTGATTGTATGCGTCTCCGAAGTAACCACAAGGTATTTGAAGCTGACAGCTCTCGAAGTAGGCTACTGCTGACCTCCCCCCCGGGGGTGCCCGCCTTGTCGTGGCGGGGGGGCTTAGTAACCGTGGTTTCGGCGCCCACGGTGAACCAAGAGGCACCCAGGGCCGGCCCGCGCGGAAAGGTGGTTGCGGGCTGGCGAGGTGGTCGCTCCCAGCAGGCTTGGCGCGACAAGCCTGCTTGGGATGCGCAAGGTGGGGACCGCAGAGGAAGGTTTTCCTATCCTCTGCGGCCGAGAAGGCGGGGCCCGGCCGCTTCGATTCGCGGCCGGAGCGGCATTGGTGGGGCCGCAGGGGAAGAGGAATGCCGGTATTACGGTGCGCCGCTTTCCCTGTCCTCTGCGGCCGAGGTGTGGTTGGCGGTGGAGCCACAGATCTGATCCACCGCCGGGTGCTGGAGGTTTTCCGGCACCCATGACCTCCTTGTGGCGGACTCGGGGGGGTCCGCCACTGTACTGGTGGAGGTCGAGGAGGAAGGCGCGCCCTACCATCTGGCGCGCCTAGCGTGAAGGGCCTTCGGGCATTCGCGGAGGAGCCGCTTTTGCGGCTGCCGTCGGCGGAGCAGCGGATGTGTGCGAAAGCGTTCCCGCAGCTCCGCCGGAAGACGGCGAGGTGGCATTCGTGGGGTTTTAGTGGGTATACCGTGGCCTCATTAGCCACGGGAGTCCCACATAACCACTTGGGTCTCCCCCTGCGCCCAGGTGGTATGCGTAATTGCATTTCCCCACGTAAAAAAAAAAAAAAAAAAAAAAAAAAAAAAAAAAAAAAAAAAAAAAAAAAAAAAAAAAAAAAAAAAAAAAAAAAAAATCCAATCCAAACACGCACGGGTTTGCAACGCAAATTGTTCTTCTAAACACGTGTTCAAGGCGATGAATGGAAGTCGAGTGATAAATTTATCGGTTAGGTTATATAGGTCAGGTACCCCGAACTGCGCACAAAGTGAAAAATAGGTTCAAGGGTATTTTTTTTTATGATGAGTACCCCGAACTGCGCGCAGTTCAAACCCGTTGCAAACCCGTGCGTGTTTGGAGGCAGTACTGCCTCCTATTGCACACGGAAAAGGAAATACGCGTCCAGGGAGGTCAGCAGTAGCGTTTTTTTTTTTTTTTTTTACGTGGGGAAATGCAATTACGCATACCACCTGGGCGCAGGGGGAGACCCAAGTGGTTATGTGGGACTCCCGTGGCTAATGAGGCCACGGTATACCCACTAAACCCCCACGAATGCCACCTCGCCGTCTTCCGGCGGAGCTGCGGGAACGCTTTCGCACACATCCGCTGCTCCGCCGACGGCAGCCGCAAAAGCGGCTCCTCCGCGAATGCCCGAAGGCCCTTCACGCTAGGCGCGCCAGATGGTAGGGCGCGCCTTCCTCCTCGACCTCCACCAGTACAGTGGCGGACCCCCCCGAGTCCGCCACAAGGAGGTCATGGGTGCCGGAAAACCTCCAGCACCCGGCGGTGGATCAGATCTGTGGCTCCACCGCCAACCACACCTCGGCCGCAGAGGACAGGGAAAGCGGCGCACCGTAATACCGGCATTCCTCTTCCCCTGCGGCCCCACCAATGCCGCTCCGGCCGCGAATCGAAGCGGCCCCGCCTTCTCGGCCGCAGAGGATAGGAAAACCTTCCTCTGCGGTCCCCACCTTGCGCATCCCAAGCAGGCTTGTCGCGCCAAGCCTGCTGGGAGCGACCACCTCGCCAGCCCGCAACCACCTTTCCGCGCGGGCCGGCCCTGGGTGCCTCTTGGTTCACCGTGGGCGCCGAAACCACGGTTACTAAGCCCCCCCGCCACGACAAGGCGGGCACCCCCGGGGGGGAGGTCAGCAGTAGCCTACTTCGAGAGCTGTCAGCTTCAAATACCTTGTGGTTACTTCGGAGACGCATACAATCAAGACATACATTCTTAGACAATATTTTAATTATAATTGAAGAGGAATAAAAATCAATAAAAAAGGTGTTTTTTATTTTACCACGTCTTTACCCTTACTTATGATCTCATCAGTCATTTACGTTTTATCATCCTCCCATTCTAAAAGTTTTTTTTTATTTACTACAAGTTAGTCGACACCAAGTGTGCTTGCAGTCAACACCTAATGGTAAGTGATGATGCAATCTAAGATGGAAGCGGGCTAACTTGTTGGCTACAACCCATTAATGGCCCACTACTGAGCACGGGTCTCTCCTCATACCTGAGGAGGCCTAGAGCATACTCCACCACGCTGCTTCAGTGCGAATTGGTGGAGGGGTTAGTGGCCAACCCAAGTGTCGGAAATTTTAAGCCGCCCGAAGGTATCCGACATGGCTTAACGACTGCTACCAAATGATAACAACCGGGACCGACGGCTTTACATGCCCTCCGAAGCACGGAAGCGCTCAAGAAATTTTGCCACTAGCGGTCACCCATCCAACTACCGACCGCGCCCGCTGTTGCTTAACTTTATCGATCACTTGAGATCGACGCAAGCCGCCGGGCTATGAGCGCTTCACTAACTAACGGCTTACTTGTTAGGCGTAGGATAAAATCGCCCTTTAGGTTTCTGCCCGACGCCGTACCAGTCTCTCGTAAAAAATCTCAATCGGCCCAGCCGGGTATCGCACCCAGAAACTCCGTCTTATAAATCCACCGCGCATACCGCTGTGCCACGGACGCCGTCAAAATATTAATGTTCTATGTTTAAGAATAAAATACTCGAACTTCAAAAATCAGCTGTTCAGTATATATTGTCTTATATAACCTCACTTTTACTAAATCTCGTTTATCACTACTCCCAGATTGACAAATTCCGTTTTATTTTCAATTAAAGGTTAATAATATAATAGCTATTAATTGGCACTACTTTCATCTTTTTACAATCCAGGCCCAAGATTGTATGAAAGCGTACCAGTATCCTTTAAATCACCTTTTTATTTAATGTAATCTTGTTTGGTTTTATGATGTGAACTAATACTATTACAGTAACGGCCTTAAATTATTGATACGAGGCACAGATGTCAGAAGAAAAACATCTAATAAGCTTGGTTTAATTCTACTGCGCATACATGTAAAAAAATAAATATGGCCAAAATATTAGCTTTTACTAAAACTAAAAATTACGAAATAAATATTGTGATTGTGAAAATTATCGACACAGAAACAAGTGTCATATCGATAAACAGCACAGCGTGGTTGCTTGTGCTTCCTGTTTTTGTCTCTTTCACACATACTAAAGAACAATGGCCAAATTTCTATAGGAGCTGGACTCGACTTTTATTTTTGATGTCCCAAAATAAGCTATAGTTAGATCGGTTTGTTTTTATGTTCTAAACACCATCCTGTTTGAAAATCATTCCTAAATAGCCACGATTTTTTATAATAATATAATAATATAATAATAATAATAAAAATCTTTATTGCGGACGACTAGATCCATATATTATTAGTATTGTGTTAGTAACAATTGTGCTTAATACTATGTTAGTAGTGTTAATATAAAACTATTACAACCTAAATCTTATTTAATAATGCCTAAGACTAACTCCACCCAATGCCTTTGAATGGAGTCATCCGGCCTGGCAGCAATCATCTTCAGGATGCCGTTGCTGCTGTTACGTAACCGCTGTAGCAATGAGGCCGCTTTTTTACGCATTACTGCGTGGAATCCGTCGGTTCGTGCGTCTGCGAACATCTTAGATGCGCTACAGCGCCACGGCAGCTTCAACAGCATCCTGAAGGTGTTATTATACTGTACACGCAGAGCGTTGTAAGCCCGACGCGAATATGTCACCCACAGCCCACCGGAGTAGAAGGACTGACAGAACGCTTTGAACAGGGTAACTTTCACGTCTGCAGTGCACCGAGCGAATCTGCGGGCAAGCATATTGCCTCTGACTGCCAACGCTCTGCGTTCTCTCTCAATATCCTCATCGTCCCGTAGATCACTCGTGACGATGTGGCCTAGATATTTCAACTTCGTCACTACGTTTAATGCTACACCATTGAGACATACCGGCGGCACACGGCGAGGCTGCTGTTTTGATGCCTTAAATACAATGATTTCACTTTTTTTAGAGTTGTATTTTAAGCCGTGTGCCTCCGCATAGGTCTCGCAGGTTGATAGCAGCTTCCTCAGCCCCCCTATCGATGGACTGAGCAGCACCATGTCGTCTGCATAGCTTATGTTATTGACACATGTGTCATCAATGTGGCAGCCGACATGCATGCTGCTAAGCCGACCGACTAGCTGGTTGACGTACAGGTTGAAGAGAAGAGGCGAGCTCAGCCCTCCTTGCCTCACGCCGCTTTCCAACCCGTATTCATCCGAGAGAGCACCGACCCATCTCACCTGGTTTTTCTGGTTAGCATACCAGTATTTGAGGAGCGATGTGTATTCCGCCGGTACACCTGTGTCCCTCAACTTGTCCCACAGCACATCGTACTCGACCAGGTCGAAAGCTTTTGACAAGTCGAGAAAGCACGCGTACACCGACGTTCTCCTTGCTGTGTAATACTTGACAGTGTGTTTCAGAGTGAGAATGGCGCTCTCTGTTGACAAACTTTCTCTGAATCCAAATTGCGCATCATGTATGGTAACAAACTTACTGAGGCAGCCATTTAACACACTGTCAAATATTTTAGCTGCAGTTGTAGCAAGCGAGATGGGACGGTAATTGCTCATGTCGGACGTGTCACCTGTCTTATTTTTGACAATGGGAACTACGATTGTCCGTATCAGAGGCTCCGGTAAATAGGAATGACTCAAACACAGATTGAAAAACAGCGAAAGGATACGCGGAAGGTGAACCCCCGCGTGCTTAAAATGCTCGATGCTGAGACCATCGTGACCAGGTGATTTTCCACGCTTCATATCACTAATTATTTTAGCTACGCTCTTTGCGGTTATTTTTTCATACGGCTTGTTCTCGATTGTCTCAACATCGCTCACAGTGCGCGACACGTCACCCAGGGGCGAGCGTACAACAAAGTGACTCCTAAATGCATTGGCTATGTCCGTGTGGTCATATGCACCGCCTACACTCACCGGGAGGCTCGGCTTCACATTCATTTTGTTCGTGTTCTTCCAAAAGCTTTTAAAGTCTTTAGATGAGTGATCTGTCGCGAGAACGTCCATTTTCAGTTGTTCCTGTCTATTTTGACACCATTTTAATTTTGCCTTAAACCGCCTCCTAGCCTCCGACATCTCATCAAAGATGCGGCCACTGGTCGGTTGCCCTGCCAATGTCCACATCTGAAATTTTAACCTCGCCTCCCGATGCGGGCCTGCGACGTGCCTATTCCATCCTGTGACATAGCCTCCTTTCCTTCTACATTTCGCCCTATATGTTTTTATTGCTGCCTGTGTTAAAGTATTCACTATGTTACAAAACATGTTATCTAATACTACATGATGTTCTTTTTTATGACAGAATCCATCGCAACAATCACTGAGTTCACGTGGTAAACCTATCGTACTCAATTTGGAGTTACAGAGATCATGGTATTGTTTTATCTGCTGTACATTTCTGTTGCCCCATAAAACACGGTTTACAGGTCTCACTGCTGCCGGATCGGTGATCTTAGGCTTAAGCTTATTTAGATCAACGATGGTTACAAGTGGATAGTGGTCAGACCAATACACGTCGTGTTGTACCGATATGCTAATAACCGCGTCCGCCGCCGATTCAGTGACGATGCAGTGATCTAACCATCTATTACAGCCGTGAGCCTCGCTATGAAAGGTAAATGTATTTTTACCACACAAGTTTACATCGATACATAACCAACTGTGATCCACACAAAAGTCTAACATTTCGTTATAAAATAGTTCTCCAGGGTGCGCATTGAAGTCTCCTAATATATAGAAGGCTTCAATACCTTTGTTTTCCTCCATTTCTATGACCGATCGTATGGTGCCAAGACACGCACTAAATTCTGGTAAATTGTCATTGGAGTTTGTAGGCATGTAGACACTAAAAAAGACTACGGATCTACAACTTACAGTTATCCTGACGGCACAGACACGCACGTTATCACACTCTATCACGGTCACTGTCTCAAATGCATTTTTACGCCACAATAACGCGACGCCTCCATACGGTCTTCCACTTACTAGACCCGCACTTGTATCAACCGCAGAAATGCCCGTGGAACCAAATTCGTTGCTGATTGTACAGAGGAGTGGTAGGTCATGGGGAAGCAACCATGTCTCCTGCAGGGCTATCACATCGGCTGACCGGCACAACTCTCTAATACCTTCAATTGACCTCTTGACAGATTTACAGTTAAAGCTTATTATTTTACTATATTTGTCCATTTCAATAATAATAAAATTAAAAATAAAATATAAATACTTAATAGAACTATTGTTATTAGATTATAAAACTATGATTTATTAAATTAAATTTAACTTTATTAATTTACTATTATTTTAACTATTATTAATATTATTTAGATTTTCAGAGTTCTGTATGTCTTTCCGTCGCTCATGAAAATTTACAAAGCGCCGGAACGATACGCCCGATGGCCAAAGCTTATCATCCAAATATGTATCTATTTTATGCTTAGATACAAAAACTTTATAGGCGTTATAATCCTTATGCCGTTTCATATTAATTTTCACTAGTGATATTTTTTCCTTTGTCTTCTCATACACATAGTTAATAATGTCTTGTTCCGATACCTCCTTATCAACATTTGATATAAACAATGGAACTTTAATATCAGCAGCTTTGAACTTTTGACTTGATGGCTCTGACTCCAAGGCACACCCCTTTTGACTAATAAAACGGTTCCTAAGTCTGCGTTTCTGAAATAGAATCCACTCTTCACTCTTTTTGGACTCTTTCCATTCACCATCTTTCTGCACAATCTCAGAAAAAGTTGCACCCCTTGTATTGTTGTCTAATACATCACTTTTACTCATCTTGTAATTATCATTTGCAAGCCTATGCGGGCTCTCAGCTGATTTACTCGTATTGCTTATCTCTTGAACCGGTTGCTTTTCAATGTCAACGCTTGGACGTAGCGCGCATTCACTTGCTGTCTCTGTTGCACATTCACGAACTTGGCGCGCCTGCGCAGGTAGCGGCAGCCTCTTCCCACTCACACTTGTAATGTTAGCGGGCGGCGAACTGTTCGAGTGCGAAGATACATTACACGCTTTGTGGGAAAGAGACGGACACTCTTCAAAATCACAATACGTTGAAAGTGCCATAGGTCCGCTGTCACAGAAATTCGCACCCCCTCTCTTCATATTAACATTATTTTGCTGATTTATAATTGATGTTGTTTGGCAATACTCGATTAATTTATCATTTAATTCACTTTTCGTGACGTAGTCGCGTTGGATGTGTTGGACCGATTTCTCTAAAAGTAATATTTTTTTGAGTAATGGTGTCACGTCTACATGGTCAAATGTGACGGGTGGTAACTTTTCCAGTCTCTTTGCCACAAAAATTGGTACCTGCTCAGGGTCTGTTTCCTTAAGCAGGCAGATGATGTCTTCAATATTACGCAATGTTTTACCTTTGCGTTTTCTTACAGACGGCCGTTTACTCACTGATTCAAACAGTAACGATTTTGCCACTTCAATCTCCTCCACACTAAAAGCACTTTCACATATTCGGACAAGGCTTTCTTCATCCATAACATCTAACTTATTTTGAACAAATGCCAAAACTTCACAAATAACAATATTGCACTGGGAACATTTTAATAACTTCGAGTTGTTATCCATTATCGCGGCCGCGGTCAATGACCTTACGTGCGCATGCGTTCACGGGCAGGGCCGGACTGAATATTTATAATAACGTCTGAAAGTCAACAATAATTTTGAGGTTAGAATCCACAAGTATCTTTTATCCGACTGTGGCGTAGCCTAAAAGTGTAGTTAGCGATAAGCGAGAAGGGTAATTATTGATCTTGTTTCTATTTGTTTCGATTTCTCAGAGAATTACCAAAAAAATAGAACATCTGTCAAAGAACACTAACCCCGTGTCTGTCTATATGACTCAATAAATTCAATGAAATTCTATATTGCTTTAACTTGCACAACATGTAGTTTAGAAAATAAGGATGGCATAACATCACACATGAAGCCTATCTTGAAAGACTTCAAGGCTTTATTGTGGTTTGACACCATCAATTCTGCCTGAGGAGAGTTAGTCGCTAGATACATAGGTACTGTCTTTCGGTATTCAATGCTCAAGTTGGACTTACATTGACAAATCGAGTAATGTAGTAACTTACAGGAATAAATGTAGGTAGATCGGTAGGTAGTAAAGGTAGGATTTAAGAGTACTTAAAATGAAAGAAATAGGCTTGACAAAAATACTTTTTATTCATCATCCTCTCTTACAACTACAGCATCGAGGAATGCTGCTGGTTCTGATATTGTGGGCTGATGCCTGGCCCACCCAAGGTACCACACAAGTGTCATAACGTGTGCACAGCACCCAACAGTTCTTCTACCAACAAGGCAATTACAACAATATTCTACTATAGCTTCCCTTCCAGACACATTATTTTCAATTAATATATAAACATAATATACTTTTCTCGAAATGTGTCTGGATTTAATTTTGCCTCTTATTAGCGAATTATTTCCACTTCCTCTCAAACAATACTCATTTACATTAATGTTTTCTCTGCTTATTTCAATGCGATGCCCTCCGTGAAACCTGACATGTTCACTATAATAGGACCTAGCCTGTCGAATCTGATATGTTCCTAGGGCAAATAATATAACTTCACTATATTCTAAATGGGGGAATATTATATTAGTATTGGAATGAGCTGTTATACTAGTAAAATTAGATGTGCGTCTATTCATATTCATTGCGTTTACAAAATGAGATAAATTATTATTTAATGGACATCGTTCCCTAATCACTTTTATGATTTGCTCAGCATCATTTCTATTTTTTAACCGAACACGGAATTTATTTAAAAGGCTTGCAGCTATGGTAAACATTTGCATTATATGTGGAATGGTTTTATTAAAAAAAATTTGCCTGAATATTGTAAAGTCTCGTTTGAAGTACCCATTAACGACTTCCACCACCCAACGGCCAAAAAAAAAAAAAAAAAAAGGCTACTACTGACCTCCCTGGACGCGTATTTCCTTTTCCGTGTGCAATAGGACGCAGTACTGCCTCCAAACACGCACGGGTTTGCAACGCAAATTGTTCTTCTAAACACGTGTTCAAGGCGATAAATGGAAGTCGAGTGATAAATTTATCGGTTAGGTTATATAGGTTAGGTACCCCGAACTGCGCACAAAGTGAAAAATAGGTTCAAGGGTATTTTTTTTTAAGATGAGTACCCCGAACTGCGCGCAGTTCGGGGTACTCATCATAAAAAAAAATAACCTTGAACTTTCACTTCCTATTTTTCAGTTCGGGGTACCTAACCTATATAACCTAACCGATAAATTTATCACTCGACTTCCATTCATCGCCTTGAACACGTGTTTAGAAGAACAGTTTGCGTTTCAAACCCGTGCGCGGTTGAAGGACTCGTGCCTGGAATTGAACACGACTTTGGAAAGGAAATTCGTGCAACAAACCCGTGCGTGGAGGCAGTGCTGCCTCCTATTGCACACGGAAAAGGAAATACGCTCCCTGGACACTTCTATTACATAGCCATTGTTACCCCTTACATGCTCACCATAATAAGATTGTGCTTTATTTGATATATACCTAATGAGATAAGAATTAGTTCACTCTCTTGTTGTGACTCGGTTGTTCTATCTGCAATAAACATACCTCATCATTGTCAACCTATTCACAGCCCACTACAGGGCCAGACCACCCTCTTTATAGTAGTCTAAGCTCTATATAGATCCCCTATATGGAGCTTAGACCCACTGCACTGCTTCAATGCGGGTTGGTGGGCTTAAGGCAATAATGTTTGATTACTTAATGGTCACTATCAGATGTTAGTAATAATGACTGAGACTGACAGCTTAACATGCTCTCTGAGGCACAGGGATATAAAACAACTAACTCAATTCCAGGGTAAGAGTAAGGTTCTTTTCTTATTCTATTTATTTAAAACAATTTATTGCACACCCTTATAAAACAAAAATACAAAGTAAAATAAAAAAAGAACCTTATGAATAAATCGGTCTTACCACCAAAGTGATCTCTCCCAGACAACCTTTGCAAAAAGGAAATATTAAAATAGCACAGGTTGGTGAGGCAAATAAACTTACTTAACAATCTACATTCTATATTACAATACTACTACATGGCAATACTAATAATACACAAATAACTATAAGAATATAAATATAGACATATATTATTTATGTATATACATACAACACTGTTACATATAGATAAATTCTTGGAAGAAAGAAAAACTCAACCCATGACTTGAACCCAGGACATAGTAATCTATGTGGCATGCATAAGTACCAATGAACATTGATTTAACTTGTAAGTTCGAGGTATAATCCACTCTTGTATTACATTATATATTCTCAGTTCATGAGTTGAGCCAGTGTCAAGCAGATGACTGACTCGTGATGAGAGCGACCACAGCGGAAGCAAACATTCCGGTGGCCAAGTTGTCTTGGTTGATCAACAGCTTTTGGTCTTTGTGGCAAGTCCCAGAAAGCTTGGCAAACATGGTCACAGTTGTTTACCTGAAATATGAAAAGTTTTTTATTTCATGAAATCCAGACTACTGAAAAATATACTTTCGCCAAACCACATATGAGCAGTTTCCCTCTCTCCTAGAGAGGACGCCTGCGTCCAGCAGTTGGATGTTAATAGGCTGATGATGCTACTCAATCGATTTCAGTATTTAGTTAAATGTTAACAATCTTTGTCTACCTTTTCAAAAAGTATAATTCACTTTTAAGTATACGGTTTATAATAAACAATATAAGGAATCCTATAGGCTAGCATGGTAGGTGCCAGTTAGCTAATAAATAAGCGAGTACTTACAGGCTGTGGTGCACACCATCGACGAATCACTGACAATGTCATTTCATCATCTATGACTCGTTGATAGTTAATACTATCAATCACAAAATCACAATGATCCATGGTGTCAATATCCAATCGATAAGCCGGCCAATAAAATAAATCCAAAATAACGAGCCAAAGTCAGACGTGTAAGACGTGTCGATTGATTTTAGACGGGACTTCTGTCATTCATTGTCATTATTGTCAAGTGTCAACAACTCAACATAGACAAAAATGAGCAGTGATGAACATCGATTTCCTTTTACAAAATCGATTAATGATCGATTGTTCGATCGAAAATTGATTTTGAGATTTCACTTTATTACATAGATAGATGTCTTGTTTCACAGATTAATTTATTTGTAATAGTTTTAATTATTCTAAATGATTGAAATTATCATCTCATGAAAAGCATTCTTTCTATTATCGATTCTTCGATCTTCATTCTTAATATTATCGATTATAATTATCGATTACCTATTCTATTTTTGATCCTAACTTATTTTTTAGATTTTTCATCTTCCAGATTGTGAATTAAGCTGATTTTTTAAATATTATAATAGAAAAAAATAACGCGTTTTTTAAGCTATATTTCAACTTATTACAAATTTGGCCCAGAAGTCCCCGTCTCCTTTACTTCTTTTTTGTTGCTTACTTAGTACGATAAAATGTTTCGATATCATGTACTCCTGGTGCGCCACGTCACTATTTTTAACTTTCTCTTTTGCGTCCTTGGACACTTGCGATAAACAAGCGTTTTTAAGAAATTAGGTCAGTCGGCCGCAACTAATAATTGTGCGATATTGGACTATTTTAACAGTGACAGGACACTTAAACCTTTTGTGAAATGATTACGCGAAATAAGACGCTTATTTATTGTTAGTTTAGTTTAGTTTAGTTAGTGCGAATTAGGAACGATGCCTCGATTTAATTATACAGCTGCGGAGTACGCTGATATGATTTGGACTTTTTTCTGTGGGGTTACATCAAAAATGACATGTACGCCACGGATGTTGTGTCGGTAGACGATTTGAAAAATAGAATTGTCATATCGTTTCAAAAACTAAAGAATATGGCGGCTAACAGCGATCTCCTTACAAGAGTGACAGATAATATCAGGAGACGTTATGATTTGTGCATTCGGGTTAGTGGTGGACATATCGAAAATTTTGAAAATTTAATAGTAATTGTTGTCGTTAATGGATTAGTGACTAGACTAGGTATTTACGAATTCAGCAATGATGGCGGCAAAAGATCACGTGACGAAAGTTGTTGCGCGCTGTTGCCGCTCTTATCAAAGGTGAGTGAACCAATGTTTACAAATGATGTATTATTTTTTACCCCATTTTTTGCTATTAAGTTTATTTGAAAATTTGTTTTTTTTAAATTTGATGTTAACAGTTTTTTAATTGATGCAACATGTTACTAGGAGGGAGTAGGGCTTGTGTTTTCATTTAATGTCGTATGATGGTATCCACCTTGTATGTCGCCGCGATTACTTTTTCACATACCACCATTCCTACGTACTATGATTCGATTATTATTATTATGATAAACTAGTGTAAAACCTTAATTACAATAATTATTATAACACACTGATAATTCCTATGAATTATTATGACATGTAGATGTCATAATAATTGTACAAACTTCTATTTAACTTCAATGTTATTATTAACGTGCTTTAAATTTAGTTTTTATAGAAAAATAACATTGCTAATTTACAGTAAATGATTTATAATAATTAAGCAATTTATAAAAACATATTTTAATGATCTTAACGCCATCTGTTAGTTTTCTGGAAGCATTGCACTCGACCGGTAGAACGAATGACGTGGACTCGGGCCTTTATAAAGGAGATCGTTCCCTTGCGGCGCTCACTTCACTTTGCATCGAGCGCTCGAGCGGTGAGATCGTCCCAATTCTACTTGGATAACTCTTATTCTAAATTATTTTTATTCTTATCCTTTTTAGATATTGTTATTCTTGTTTAAATTATTTTTATTTGGATTGTCTTCTTATTCGATCATTCAATTGAGTATTCGATTCAAGATGAATTTGATTACAAGGTTGTAATTAGCTTTTTAGCACTATTTTAAAAAGATGTGCCTAGGAGTTTTCTTTCGCCGGGTCTTTTTCTCCTCTAAGATTTAAAATTTAAAGGCACCTTAGCGAAACGGTGGTAAATGCAAAAGAATTAGTGTATTAAAAACACTTACATGAAATTAATATTTTGAGTTTGAATTTTGAATAAACGAATATTAATTATCTTGTCATTTTATTTATGATCGTTTAGGTCAAAATTAATAAATTATTTCATTGATTGTTGTTATTTCATTTGGTAATTAAAAATGGTTAAAGACAACATGGCCGATGGCTCTCAAGGAGTCAACGGTCATGTTTTAAAATTCTAATACTAATCAAAATCCGACATATATAAATTATTGATATAAAAAATCTATAAAACAAAAGTTTCGCTGAGATTTGAACCTGAGATTTGAATATATTCGCTGCGAGAATTTACATTTTACGCCACTGACCGGCTAAGGTAAGGTAGCTAAATTATCATTAGTTACTAAGTTTGTAATGGCCCGATATTTACCCGCATTTGCAAAATAGCATTTTATAATTCTTGGGGCGCAAGCGAGTGAGTGGAACGGGTATACAGTGATGTGAGTGAAACGGCTATACTGTTATCTTGTCTTTGCATAGAAAGAGCACGCACACATAGATACACGATCAGTCCGTTGAGGAAATACAATCCGTCTAGTAGGACTGCACTTATGACGCTTGACTGTACATGATGCAATATTCTCCGCAAACTGTAGTAAATTCATTTTGGATCCGATTAGTGTTATAATTTCACATCCTAGAATTATTTTGTAAGTAAATCCTATGATATCCTTGAGGCGATCAACCATCCTCTGGAGTGCTTTGTCTCAGATCTGAAACGCGGCGTCAACTGCGGAATCTCGGATCTGAAACAGCTTATGGTTGTATACTATTTCGCTAAAATATGTCTTATTTCAAAGGGGTTAAGTATTTTATTCCTAGTGGACGATTCCTGATTAAATACTCTACCATTGGCAGCCGTCATCCGTCAAATTTGATTCGTGATTGACTCGCATGACGCCTTTCAAATTGACGGTCGTCAGTGTCACGCGAGTCAGTGCCAAATTCCATACAAAAATGGCAATATTTTGGACCTATTTGTGATTTTCAAAGTGATAATTAAATATGTTCGAATTGGCTCATCAAATTTATTGATAATCGTTCATATATTTAGTAACGGGAGAATTTTGTTCGAATGTATTGTTCAAGGACTTGTAGAAAATAAGGTAATCAATATTTTATAATTTGAAACAATGCAATAGATTCATAATTTATATAGTTCATAGAAAAACTAGTGTAGTTAAATTTTTTTTGGAAAATCTTGATTATTTCCAAGACGCCGCGCGCGTTTTTTCGCCCGCAAATTTTTTCGGTCTTCCAGCACTCTAGAGGTTTGAGTCAAAGTACTGTCCAAACCCATTCCCATCGATATGCATGGCTACCCAGTGTGATCTGGGTTGGTTGTCCGTATCTAAGTTACTAAAGACATACAAAGGAGTATGAACATATGTATATTGGTAATTACTTCTTAAATTAGGTCATTATGGCCTTACCGAAAAGGCACTTAACCTAGTATCAGCTTACTTAAATCGTAGAGTTCAGAGTGTCTGTACAAACGGAGCTAAGTCGTCAGGATCCCCGGTTTTGATTGGTGTCCCTCAGGGCTCAATTTTAGGGCCTTTTCTTTTCTTAATATATATCAACGATCTTCCATATCATATTAGTAAATATGCTGATATTGTACTGTTTGCAGATGATACGTCACTTGTATTTAAAACTAAAAGAGATAAAATAAACTTTGACGATATAAGCAGTACTCTCAACTATATCTCATACTGGTTTTCTATTAATAATTTGGTTCTTAATGCAAATAAAACTAAATGCGTAGAATTTGTTTTGCCAAATGTTAAAAGCGGAAATACGGCTATTAAATTGAATAACGAAATATTAAATATGGAAAGATCCACAGTATTTTTAGGAATAACTTTGGACTATAAGCTCCAGTGGGGATCCCATAAAGTGACGCTTGCGGGTAAACTTAGTAAGGCTGTTTATGCTATAAGGAAAATAAGACAATTTACTGATGTTGAAACAGCAAGGCTCGTTTACTTTGCCTACTTTCATAGTATTATGTCCTATGGTATTTTACTTTGGGGTAAATCGGCAGATATCGATACAATTTTTGTGTTACAGAAGAGAGCTATTAGGGCAGTTTATAAATTAAAATCACGCGAATCACTGCGTGACAAATTTAAAGAAATAGAGGTACTAACAGTAGCTTCGCAATACATTTATAGCAATTTGATGTTTATTCGCAAAAATGTAAGTTTATACAAACAAAAATGCGATGTTACTAATCGGCAAACTAGACATATGCACCAGTTAGTTACCTCCTCATATCGCCTGCGTAAGGTTCAGCGATCTTTTGTAGGCCTCGGTGTACGCTTTTACAATAAATTGCCCAAGTCAATCATTGATCTCCCCATACAAATATTTAAGAAACGTATTAAAACACGGCTTGTAGAGAAAGGTTATTATACTATACTATTAAGCAATGGGTGTCTTTGTGAATTAATATACTGCCATGCATTATTGGTAATCTGTTTAAACATATACATAATTACGCTACAAATGGAATATAAACTACAATTACATGGACATCCTAATGCAATAATATGCAATGGTAGTCATCACATACTGTTTGATGAATTCATATATTGTGGTAACAGGATTACATTAATTGTTTCTCATTTGACTTTCCCAAATTGGTTTTCTTTTGACTGTTATCAAAACCCTGAAGCTACATGGTGTCAATATATCATAATTTACTTAATCATAACATTTACTTAATACAAAACTGCAATGCCCGGTACCTTCAACAACATTATATACATACACCAATATGCATAACCTCACCATCAAAGCAATTAAACACCCATTTGTATACATGGGTAGCATTGTATATTATTTAGTATACAAATACATCTACTTTATTTATTATGGAAAAAGTAAATCAGAGCAATTTTTATGCACTTTCTTTTTACTACTTTGTAAAACTCTGGTGCAAGTTATAACATGGATATATATAAATCTGCAGATACTATCATCTACCAATACATCTTCTAATTACCTATTAATATACCTACAGCTAAATAAATATTTTCAATTACCAACTAACACATTCTATAGCGTTTACTCATATACAATTACAGATTCATAATATATTCACATACAAGAATACATATGTGCATACCAATACATACACACAATTTCAGATTATACTTAGCTATAAAAAAACTGAATTATGTTTAGGATTTTGGTTTAAGTTTCACATTACATCAAGTGTCAGATGGAATAACTTATGTTCAAGTTTTTATCTTATGTTTCATAAAATTTATTTCCTCTTTAAGATTGCGACCCTATCTTTGCTGCTTTACATATATATGAAGAAATCTTTAAGGTACAGTACTAGTATTCTAGTACACATCCACATGCGAAGTTTCAGATTAGCAGATTTAAACTTAAATTTTTGTTTTATAATTCATAACTTGTACTTTCTTCTCAAAATTAAAACCCTTTTATTTCTTAATAACTACTTATACATAAAGACATATTTGGGAGTTATAACTTATAATCCAGGCCCTCCGAGTCTAAATATTTTCAATTATCTCTAACACATTGCAAACAATAAATAAGATTTACAATTTAAGTAAACATGTAACAGTGGACTATAAAGATTTGACTGTTGTTACCCAAAATATTAGAAGCATCTACAGCAATTTCGAAGACTTCCAGGTAACTTTATCCCTGTTAAAATTTACCCCTGATATCTTAGTTCTTACAGAATGTTGGATCAATGAAAATAAACCGATTCCCAGTTTACTAAATTACACTCATGTGGCGTCTTCGCATAATCTAAACCAAAATGATGGAGTAGTTATGTATGTAAAAAGTAATTTAAAAGCAAAAATGACAGAAATCAAACTTACACATGCTACATGTTTACAGGTAGAGGTGTTAAACAGTGTTATACTTGGAATATATCGGTCACCATCAAAACCTTATGCGCTCAATTTCATAAATTCATTGGATAATCACCTTAAAACACTAAAATCATATAATAATATCATACTTACTGGAGATATTAACATTAATCTCATCCCAAAAATTAATGAGCAAACAAATGATTGTAAAAATAGGGTTGATTATCTTGATATGCTGTCAACTCATAGTCTCATACCTGGCCACACGATTCCAACTAGAGAATTTAACTGCCTCGATCATTTTATGTTTAAATTTAATAAAATTAAATTAAATGCAAATATTGCCGTGCTGAACACTTCGATCACTGATCATGCAACTATTTTCCTGTGCTTAAAAAAAATAAAGAAGAATAACTATAACTTTAAGAAAATGGAAATCATCGATTATGATAGGGCCCTTGCTATTCTTTTAAACAAAAATCTTGAAGATTTGCTATATAATGACAACCCTGAAAGTATTTTGGAACAATTGATTACAACTTTGTCACAATCACTGCAAGAAAGTAAAACTATAAAACACTTATCAAATAATAAACGAATCTTAAAGCCCTGGATAACTCCTGGTATTCTAAGGTGTATCAGAAATAGAAACAAAATGCAATGTAAAGTTAGGTCTGATCTACATAATGATATATTAAAAATCGCATATAAAAGGTATCGCAACTATTGCACCAAACTGATTACTAAACTAAAAAATAAATATTTAAAAGAACAGATTAAGGTTGCGGAAAAAAACTCTAAGGCACTTTGGAATACTATTGATTCAATTACTCATGCAAAAACTAAAAAATCCTCAAACACATGTCTACTGCAACTTGCAACTACGCCAATAGAATCCGTAAATACTGTAAATCATCACTTTGCTACTGTTGGTAAGAACTTGGCCGAAGTTATCCTTTCAAGTGACCCATATACAAGACCAGCCCCCCTACTTGACGTGCATCCTCAGCTGTCTTCATTTGTTCTTTATGACACTGATCCTAAAGAAGTAGTTACTATAATAACATCTTTGAAAACGACTAGTGCTCCAGGATGGGACCTCATACCAACTGAATTAATAAAAATGGCTAAAGAGAAATTAGCACCTGTAATCTCACATCTAACAAACCTCTGTTTTCATAAAGGTGTCTTCCCAGGTCCTCTAAAATTATCTATCGTCACACCTGTGTATAAGAATGGAAGAAGGGATGATATTAATAATTATAGACCGATTTCTGTATTACCTGTGATTGCAAAGATAATTGAAAAGTTATTGAATCTTCGACTCATTAACTACCTCGATAAATTTGAAATTTTATCTGCTTCACAATTTGGATTTAGACGCAAAAAATCGACCGAGGATGCAGTTTTGGCTCTAACAAATCTAGTCACACATAATCTTGATAGTGGAAATAAATGCATAGCGGTATTCTTGGACCTAAAAAAAGCATTCGACACTATCTCTCCTTCCATTCTTATTGCTCAATTAGAAACCATCGGAATAAGGGGAACACCCTTACTACTTTTCAAAGACTACCTTCATGGTCGTAAGCAGAGAGTTAAGATTGATAATTACACAAGCCAAGATTTAGACATATCATATGGCGTCCCGCAAGGCTCGGTTCTAGGACCTACATTATTCTTAATATACAGTGTGTTAGGGATCGGATTTCCGATATTTTAGCCACGTATTGTACTTCTAATTTTATCGACAAAAAACCATACAAAGGGGGGTCGCACCCCTCACCCCTCTGAATGGCAGCCATTTTAAAATTTCATATCTCGTATTTTTACGAGTTCAAAAAAATCTTTTTTTTTGTGATCTTATGCTATTCACGTAATTGAAAGTCACCTTATTTTAAAAATGATGAAATTTGCCATCATTTAAGACCAAATTTGATAAAAAATTACAATAAATAATCATTTAAAACCTTTAGTTTAGTTCAAAAACTTGGTAATTTTTCTTGCTTTTTTTTAGTTATTATGCTCTACCTAAAAAACCGGGCCCTTAACCTATCGTTTTTTTTCTTCTAAATTGTTTGCAGTGAGCTGTGCTAACAAATAAACTTCAAATGATTACTGGTATTCACGCTAATAATTTAAAAACGGGGTCTAACAACAACAGTCAAAATTGAGAAATAATGACTCATTCATACCGCAGGTGTTGTATGTGGAATAAAAACAACAACATTTCATTCCGAAACTTAGTTTTATTTATCAAAAAAAACACGTTTTATAAAAATTGTTCAATATGGCCACCATTATTTTGAAGGCATGCCATTGCCCTTAATCCAACCTGTTGAGTTGCCCTCATCAACATTTCTCGATCGTTTTTTAACTCATCAGCTGTGACCATAATCCTTTGAAGGAGCTCCTCCCTGGTGTTTGATACTTCCCGATAAACTCTCTGTTTCATTGTTCCCCATAAAAAGAAGTCCAGAGGAGTTAAGTCTGGTGAACGAGGCGGCCAGGCGATTGTTCCGCCTCGTCCAATCCATGGGGTATACTTATCGTTAACATGTGCTCTCACATTTCGGGAAAAGTGTGCCGGCGCTCCGTCCATTTGCAGATAAAAAGGCCGCCGCTGCCGCCGGCGCCGCCTGAACACCAACGGAGCCTCTTCCATAAAATCATTTTGAAGAAACTCCAAAAATCTCTCACCGTTTAAGTGGTCGGGCAAGACAATAGGACCAATTAGCTGGTCATTAAATAAACCTGCCCACACGTTTATCGAAAATTCGTGTTGGAATTGACCAGGTCTAATAGCGTGTGGGTTTTCAGTCATCCACAAGTGGTCATTTCTGTGGTTTGTTATACCGGCTCTGGTGAATTTCGCCTCATCAGTCCAGAAGATTCTACGTAAAACATCCGGCTCCTGACGAATTCTTCTGTTTATCCATGAACTAAACACAACACGAGCGGCGTAATCCGGTTCAATAAGATTTTGCACTTTCCTAAAATGGAAAGCGTGTAAACCTTCATTTTTTAAAACTTTCCACACTGACCAATGTGATAAACCAAGCCTGCGACCTATTAGTCTTGTACTTAGGCGCGGGTCGTTTGCGATCAACCGCAGAATTTCTTCTTCGTCCTCAGGTGATAATAGGCGAAACCTTTCGTTTGGAGCAGCTTGAATTCCATGCTCGCGAAACCTAATGTGAATGTTCGTGAAAGTTCGAGCACTAGGCGGGCGTCGCCTTGGAAATCTTCTTTGGTATTCCACAACGGCAGCAGCTGCGTTACCATTGCAGAAACCATACACAAAATGTATGTCTGCTGTTTCTGCAGCTGAGTAAGCCATAGCACGCGATACAAACACGAACAATGTACAAGCGGTAGAGCGATGGTGTAGTTGTCACAACGCGGGGCGATGGATAACTGATTGTTATTGAAACACAAAAACACAAGCCCCCATTTGTAGTTTTTTGTCTCACTCATATCTTATCTTAAAAATATCATTCTCGCTCACACACAATGGAATGCGACCTACCTGCGGTATGAATGAGTCATTATTTCTCAATTTTGACTGTTGTTGTTAGACCCCGTTTTTAAATTATTAGCGTGAATACCAGTAATCATTTGAAGTTTATTTGTTAGCACAGCTCACTGCAAACAATTTAGAAGAAAAAAAACGATAGGTTAAGGGCCCGGTTTTTTAGGTAGAGCATAATAACTAAAAAAAAGCAAGAAAAATTACCAAGTTTTTGAACTAAACTAAAGGTTTTAAATGATTATTTATTGTAATTTTTTATCAAATTTGGTCTTAAATGATGGCAAATTTCATCATTTTTAAAATAAGGTGACTTTCAATTACGTGGATAGCATAAGATTACAAAAAAAAAGATTTTTTTGAACTCGTAAAAATACGAGATATGAAATTTTAAAATGGCTGCCATTCAGAGGGGTGAGGGGTGCGACCCCCCTTTGTATGGTTTTTTGTCGATAAAATTAGAAGTACAATACGTGGCTAAAATATCGGAAATCCGATCCCTAACACACTGTATATTAATCAGTTAATCAACCTCAATTTAGATAGCGGTAATATGTTTTGTTACGCGGATGACACTGCTGTTGTTTTTAGTGGAACGACTTGGGAACAAGTTCTTAGAAAAGCTGAAACGGGTATCAAAAGGATTGCCTTATGGCTAAAGGACAATTTACTGACTCTAAATGTATCGAAAACAAACTATATCTGTTTTGCTATCAGCGGTAAAACACAGCCAAAAACAAACTTCCAATCAAAACTTCACACTTGTGATAGACCTAATGTTGGTGGCTGTTCATGCCCGGTCATTGAAAGGGTAGTTTCGACCAAATACCTTGGTGTAATCCTAGACCAGCGCCTGGCTTGGCATCAGCATATTGAACATGTAAACAGTAGAATAAGAAAAATGATATGGATTTTCAGGTTGCTTAGCCCATATATGCCCGTAACTTTTTTGACGCAATTTTTTTGTGAATTTCGGATATGTTGTTATTCATAGTATCAGTATAATGTTTTATGAAGTGAATTTCAGTTTTTATTTGGAGAAATTTGTTTTTTTGAGAGGGTCGTTAACGACCACTGGTCATATCCACTGAGTTCGTACTATGGAAATAAAGACAAGAAAAAATAACAAAGCTCAGCAACATTTTAATAGTTTATTCTACGAGAAACAAATAATTATGCATGAAATTCAGAAAAACATTTGATACAAGTATCTTTTTTTTGGGCGGTAGATGTAAAACAAGCAACATCGTTATCCACATTTAAAATTAATTATAATTAAAATTACAACTATTAACTAATTTTTTCTTGATATTGTGGTAGTTTAATTTGATATTTATACTCACAAAGTATTTTTCAAGTGTATAATGTTATAGTTCAATAATTACACCAAAGTGTCCTGCTGGTTGAATTGTAACCTCACTTTCACTTTCTAATCAGTTTACAAGTGTCAGTAGCTATTATTATGGCTAATATCACTACAGTCCTTGAAGCTCAGCGGTCTCTGGAAGCTGCTTTGTTTACAAAAATGGAGCACTTTGACAGTCAACTTAAAGCTGCAGCAGCTGTCCCGCAGGCAGCTAGCACCCTGTCTCAACTCCAGGAAGACATTTCGGCGTTTCAAAAGCTTGTGTGTTCTATTTTAACTCTCCTGAGGCAACAGATTGCAGAGTGCACTAAGTCCATTGATATAATTGAAACAAGGCACAGGAGAAAATATCTTGTCATGAGTGGCATTTCTGAAGATATTGAAGATAACTTGCATGCTCACATTGCCAGGTTATTCCAGGATAAGCTTGGCTTGCAAGATGTTTCTGCTGAAAGCTTTAAGGTGTGTCATCGCCTCGGTGGACCCGTTGAAGGTAGATCTCGACCTGTATTGCTGAGGTTTGCTGATATCTCAGTTAAGTCTGCAGTATGGAGAAAGAAAATTGGTTTCAAGGGTACTCCATTTGTGCTGTCTGAGTTTCTTACGCAGCATAGACAAGCATTGTTTATCCGGGCTCGCAAGCATGTTGGTATGCGTAATTGCTGGACTCTTGACGGAAATATTTTTGTTAAGTCGCAAAATGGCTCAAAGCTCCGCATTACATCTGATGATGACCTGCAGGATCTTCCGAAAGTGGTGAGTCAGCCTGCTGTCCATTCCATGCACACAAATTTGCCAGAAGGTACCAATACGGACTCCGCTATATCAACTGATCAGACTAGGAGGCAAAAACGAGCTGCACGACTTAAGAAACATTGATCTATTACATTTAAGGTTGTGTTCATACTGGACTACTCTATTGTGTGTAAGATGTGTATCTCAATTTAGTATTTTTATATTATTTTTCTTCTTACTCTCTGTAGCTTTTTAATGAAGTGACTAACATTTGTGTGTCGGGGTAATCGTTCAGTCTTTTATAGTTAAGTATTAAGTACTGTCTGCTTGCTGAAGATAGATAGAAACCTTGATCTTAGTTTTATTTTATTTCATTTATGTTCGGGCGTGTTGATATATTTCTGTATTCCTTGTTAATTGTATGATGTTGTGGAAATCGTTCAGTTTTTTTTTTTATAGTTAAGTATTAGGTACTGTTTGCTTGCTGAAGATATTTCATTTATGGTTGGGCGTGGTGATATATTTCTGTATTCCTTGCCAATTGTACGATTAGTTGTATTTTGTGCACTGTTTAGTTAAGATCACCAATGTTAAGTTTGTTTTAAATGCAGGTAATTTGATATTTTATAACTTTTATAACTTCACTTTATTTAGATATGAATGTTTTCCATTGATATGAATTGTTTTCCATTTGTTGTCGAGTTGGTTTTTCGTTTTTTTACAATATCTTCTATTATTTAATTTTATCATTTGGTAAGACTTAACTTTTTTTTTTTCTGTATGTGTTTTTGTTTTTTCGTGTTATCATGTTATGTACTTGTTACTGTTTTGGTACATTCTTTAATATTTTTATTACTTAATTGTGTTGTAGGCTACGACTTCATTTTTCTTTTCTGTATATGTTTTTGTTTTTTCTGTTATCAGGTTTTGCACTGTGCACTTGTTACTGTTTTGGTATATTCTTTTTCAGCAACCAACCGGCAGGACCAGAACCTTGCTACTTTACTATATAATTTATACATAAACTTAGATATATTTTATTTTAGTACATACCTATTATATATATTTTATCTATAATTATTGATTTATATTAAGATATACATATTATGTCAGATGATAATTATTACTCTGCTTGTAGTGTTTCTCAGTCCTCCAGTGATGAGTCATTTTATGAGCTCGAAACCTTTGGTTCTTCCTTGCATGGTGCTCTAAGCATGTCTCCATTGGCTTTTAATGTATGCCATCTGAATGCTCAAAGCATACCAGCTCACCACACGGATCTTCTTGATTGCTTTGCTTCCCATACCCCTTCCAAAGTACATGCGATTCTAATTTCTGAAAGCTGGCTCAAACCTTCCTTACCCACCACGTCCTATAGCCTGCCCGGTTTTGTTTTGATAAGAAATGACCGTACCGATAGGGGAGGTGGGGGCGTTGCTATTTATCTCCGCAGCGATATTTCCTACAAAGTTATTGCGTCGTCGTCTCCCTCATCTACGACAACGGCGGAGTATTTATTTCTTGAAATTCGTGTCGGTAGAGCCATAGCTTTACTTGGGGTTGTTTACTGCCCTCCTTCTGTTGACTACTTCTCCAGTCTTGAATCCGTACTTGAGACTCACTGTCCAGATTATGCACACCACATCATCATGGGCGATTTTAACACTGATTTATTAAAGAGCACTTCACATTCTAATTATCTTCTTAACATAGTCAAGTCAGTCAATCTCTCCATTCTTCCCTCGGGACCCACTCACCATAATCTCGATACTTCCGACACTCTACTCGACTTGATCTTAACTTCCTCTCTTGATCATGTTATACTGCACGGTCAACTATCTGCGCCTGGTTTTTCCCGACATGATGCGATCTATGTTGCTTACAAATTAAGACCACCCAAATTAAGACCTGTAACCGTCATGATGCGCTGTCTTGCCAAAATTGACACCTCGGCCTTACTGGAAGACGCTGCCAGGTTGGACGTAAGTGGTATGTATACTGCATCAACAGTGAATGATAAGGTATCTCGGCTCAATTCTATAATTCTCGCACTGATTGATAAGCATGCCCCACTACGAGCAGTTAGGGTTAAAAGGCAACCAGCTCCGTGGATTACCAGAGGCATCCGGATGGCGATGACACGCCGGGACAGAGCCTTCCGTAAGTTCAAACGTGACAGGTGCCCAGAAAATTGGACTTCTTACAAAGTCGCTCGCAATCGGTGTAACAAGATGGTAAGAGCTGCCAAACGATCCTATATCTTTAATAATATTTACAACTCGTCTTCAGCTGATATATGGAAGTTCTTTCATTCTCTGGGCATTGGAAAAATTTCTGGCCAAGCCAAAAATCCCGATTTCACGGCTAATGACTTCAATCGTCACTTTACTTCTGCATCTCTTCTTAACTGTAATATTAAGTCCTCTACTATTTCCGAAATTACTTCCATGGCTCTTTCAGTATCTGAAGAATTTTCATTTTCTCCTGTAGCTCTTGAAGAGGTCCGAAAGGTACTCTTATCTATCAAGTCAGGTGCGGTGGGGTACGATGGGGTAAGTAGAGCGATGATTTTGCCTGTACTCCAATTCCTTCTTCCTACAATAGTTCACGTTATAAACTTCTCTTTAACCACTGGGGAATTCCCTATTTTATGGCGGAAAGCGCTTGTTATCCCCATTCCTAAAACTTCATGCCCCGGTGATTTAAAGGAGTACAGGCCGATCTCTCTACTGCCATTTCTCTCGAAAGTTTTAGAAGCTATTGTGCACAGGCAGCTTACCTCTTTTATTTATAAACATAAACTTCTCAGTCCACTACAGTCTGGTTTTAAACCTGGTCACAGTACTACCACCGCCCTACTGAAGGTAACGGAGGACATTCGCGTGGGTATGGAGGGTAAAATGGTTACCATTTTAGTTTTATTGGATTTCTCGAACGCGTTTAACATGGTTGACCACGATATCCTCCTTGCTCTTCTTGCGGGCCTTCGGTTCTCTTCTACAGCTATGGGATGGTTCTCCACTTATCTTCGTGGCCGGCAACAGGCTGTGAAGTTAGATGGGTGTCAGTCAGAATGGTGTGATCTAATCTCTGGCGTTCCTCAAGGTGGAATTCTTTCACCCATACTCTTTTCGATCTTCATAAATTCCCTGACTCCACTTCTTGGTTGTTCTTACCATCTTTATGCTGACGATCTGCAAATCTACACCCACTCTGACGTTGCGGATATTAAAAATGCTGTTAGCAAAATCAATGCAGATTTGCTTCATGTCAGCGTCTGGTCCCACAAATTCGGCATCAAAATCAACCCTAGCAAATGCCAAGCAATAGTTATTGGTAGTCCACGCCAGATGGCCAAAGTGGATATGGAGTCTGTGGCACCTGTCATGCTTGAAGATAATACCATTAGTTATTGCTCTAGTGTCAAAGACCTCGGTATCCATATCGACAGTAGCCTTAGTTGGGGTTCACATATAACTGAAGTCTGCCATGTTGTGACCGCATCACTGTCTGTTCTGAATCGGCTCAGGCATTTCCTGCCTACCGACACCAAGGCTTATTTAGTTCAAGCGCTCATTTTTCCTATAATAGACTATGGTGATGTGTGCTATCTTGATTTAAGTGAGGCTCTCTTAAACAAGCTGGATCGTCTTATAAATAATGCCGTCCGCTTTGTTTTCTGTCTGCGTAAATATGACCATATCTCTACTTTTCGCTCCAAGCTTAAATGGCTTCCCATCCGCAAGCGACGGCGTCTTCGGTTGCTCTGTTCACTGTTCTCTATCCTCTTTGATCCCCTTTCGCCGGATTATTTAAAATCCAAATTCGAGTATTTATGTTCTTCCCATGATCGGCAGCTCCGCTCTAGTGAGTCTTTCCTTCTCTCTATTCCGCTGCACCGGTCTGGCTTCGTTTCTAATTCTTTCACTGTTCAGGCCGCTCGCGCCTGGAACTCGCTTCCCAAGGAAATCAGAGGTCCCTGTGGTAAGTATACCTTTAAAAAAAAGCTACGTGCTCATCTGCTGGAGTGTCATAATTCAAGCTAGCTCTACATCTCTTGTGTATATTTTATATGTATATATTTATATATATTACATATTATAATTATTTATTATATATTATTATTATTATATTATTATTTATATTATATATATATTAATTACATATATATTGTGTTATTGGTTTGTATTGTATTTTATTGTATTGTTGACTATATATTTATATAGTCTTCTCTTCCTATCTCTGTTAATTTATTTTCCGTTTCGTAATTAATACCGCTCTTCGCGTCTTTTCTGTTTGGCCTAATGGTTAGCTGGTAGAGAATGCATTTAGCATTAAGCTCGCCATTTGTACCGTAATATTGTATTGTGGACAATAAAGTTTAAATAAATAAATAAATAAATTATGTGTATCTGCATTTGTCTCCCAATACATACGACATCTCGGCAAAGGGGCGTATCCAGTGAGAATAAGTATTCCTAGGAAGCAATACAGCTCATCTGCAGATAACATGAAGTTTGTGTTATGATTTTGATAAACAGCATACGTTACCGAATGTCTTCACTGAAAAATAATTCAAAGTACTCAATAGGTTCACTGTCTTTGCTCAGAGTAAGGACTGCTCGCGATGGTGGTTGAGACCACTCGCAGAGGAGACAAATATTTCCTGAGCCATTTTCGAGGATTACTTTATCCTGCACTCACTCGACGTTGTTCTGTGGGTTACTCTCGGTTTATAGAAGAGTAGAAGACCTTCATCCGTCATAGACAGCCTCAGCCTCAGCCTCAGCCTCAGAACTAGTCGATCTCGATGACGACGTGGTAAGGATAGGTTTATCATAGGCCTTAGGTTCCTCATAGTCTTCAGATCGATGAAAGATCAACTCGGCCGGAGCAAGCAGCTGATGTCAATTTAGTCTCGCAATATCACTGCAGTCTTCGTATTCAGAATCACCATCAGATATGGCCCCGTCACAAGGAGGGTCAATATAGCCATCGATAACGTGGACTTCATCTTCTTCAGCTAACTCCTCCAAGAGGTCAGCGATTTCATTCGTAGTTAGCACTCGTCGAGACCTGAATTATTATTATTAAAAAATAGTATTATTATATAAAAAATTGTATTATAAAATTATAACAAATAGTATCACATATGCCTAAAGGGTCGTTATCGACCCAAACAAATGTTCGCGACTGCTATTTCGTAAATAATAATTTATTTGTCAAACAAACATCAAAAATAGTGTGACGAAACATTCTAGTTATCTATCTATCTGTTGCAAATCAAAATAATTATAAATAAATAAAATACTTACATTTTTCTACGCGGCGACGCACACTTTTTAAAATGAATTTCAACGACAACTTTTGCAGATGGCATGTGAGTACTACGTGTCAAAAGTTCGAAAAAAACCTATCGCGTCTTGTACGTAGTACACTGGGTAATCGTTAGTTGGCGCTAAACTTAAAAAAATATATTTGGTTTACTGTCACGAAGTCCTTATATAGGGGTAAGTACGACGGGTCGTTAGCGACCCCCTGGGCATATATGGGTTAGACAAGTGGCAGATAAAGAACTTTTGATTAGAATATATGAGACACTTGCTCAATCAGTTATTAGCTATTGTATATGTGTCTGGGGTGGTGCCTTAAAAACTAAATTTCTAGAAATTGAAAGGGGACAACGTAGTTTACTAAAGGTCATGAACAACAAACCTTTTAAATTTCCAACTGAAGAACTATATAATTTATGTAATGTGCTAACTGTTAGAAAACTGTACATACTACTTACTACACTTAAATTACACAGGTCATGGTGATGGTCCGGCGGTACTTCACACCGAAACAGCTTTTGAATTGTATAAAGCCCAGATTAGACCATGTGCAGCTTTTGACGCTGTATAAAGCCCACATTAGACCATGTGTGGAGTACTGCTGTCACATCTGGGCTGGCGCCGCCAAATCTCAGCTGTCAGCTTTGGATTCGATGGAGAGGCGTGCAAAGAGGCTCATCGGTGATCTGGTTAAAACCAAACTGCAAAGCCTCGAGCATCGGCGTAAGGTTGCCAGCCTCTCGTGCTTCTACAGGGTACATTTTGGAGAGTGTGCCCAGGAACTGTTCGAATTAATTCCCCCATCCCCCTTCTTCCATCGAACAACCCGACGTACAGCCGGTATCCACCCTTTCGTCGTGAACATTCCACCGATACGAACGAAACGGTTTGCATCATCGTTCATCATCCGCACTGCGAAGGACTGGAATAGGTTGCCTGCGTCGGTGTTCTCACCTGCGTATAATGTGGGAGTCTTCAAGAGGAGAGTGAATAGGCTTTTAATAAGTTAGTGCGACCAACACCTTCGACTTCATCACCACTTACCATCAGGTGGGATAGTTGTCAAGCATTAACTTATCACATCGTTGTATCGGCACTCCAAAAGATATCAAGATTAAAAATAGTAGAACACTTGTTTGTGACGGGACTTTCTAATAACTGTTTGCTAAGCAGTACGAAGTGATTGACAGAAATAATTACATTCTGGAAGTGAATTCAGACGAAATATGAAAAAAATAAACATTTAAGGTTAGTCCATTCACAATCAAATCAACTGAACAGTGACAGTGACACATTAGAGAAATCTTGACATAAGACAGACAACTTGTCATATATTGTGGGGTTGCCATTTAAAGAAATACAACTTCCGCTATAACGTTCCGTTTTAAGCAAAAATATGGAGGATCAATTCCAACTATTATTTGATAAATTAAAATTAGAAATGAACAAACAAACATTGGAATTAACAGAATCTTTAACTAATACTTTGATGAATAAAATGGAGGAGAAATTGCAACCAATTATTGAAGAAAACCAAATTTTGAAAGGAAAAATCGAAAATTTAGAGAAAGAGTTGGAAAATCAAAAAAGGCAAAAGAAAAGCAATAGCATTATCGTTTACGGTCTGAAAGAAGAAGAAAAATCCACTACAGATCTACTTCAAAAAGTAAAAGATATATTTGAAGGTGATATGGATATAAATATTCTAGGTAATGAAATTAATCAAATACGCCGTGTCGGAAAACCGGACAATGTAAAGGACCGGGAGAAACCGAGGCCTATACTGATATCTTTGGTAAGTGAATGGAAAAAAATGGAGATATTAAAAAACAAAAAGAAACTTAAGAATCTATATGTACAAGAAGATTACACGAGAGAAGTTTTAGAAAAAAGGAAGGCATTGAAACCTCAACTAATAGCGGAAAGAGAAAAAGGGAATATAGCGTACCTAATTTATGATAAGCTGATAGTAAAAGAACAAGCTAGCAACACAGATAAGAGAAAGAGAGAGTTATCTTCATCACCAAAAGAAAATCCACAACCAAAGAAACATCAACAATCAGCATCAGGGAAAAATACAACAACAAACGCCTTTGATAACTTGATGAGAGCTAGATCGAACTCCTTCTCGAACCCTTTTTCTTCAGGAAAAAAACAATAGCAATTAAATATCGGCGAACGGAAAACAAAACAAAAAGGACAGAACCAAACTAGAAGAACTGAAAAACCTCTCCCAAGCCGACTGGTCATCGTGGGAGAGAAAGACCAAAACCCTCTAAGGATAAAGAAAAACAGTGAAGATATACACTAGATGGATGACCGAGCTTTACTCGGTATTTTTTTTTTATAAATTGTGTTTTTTGGAAATTATATTTAAGTACGAATAATAATATTAAGAAGACACAAATAATATAAATAAACAATTGATTTTCTTAGTCTAACCTCAAAGCAAACACTCATTGACTTCGTGTTACTTAACAACGCCATCTGCTGTTGTTTCGTTAAAGCAATTAGTATTAGTATAGTATAGTAGTATTATTATTCGCCAATAGATGTCAGGAAGAGTCATATTTTCAAAAACGCGAATAAAATAACATTTTATAAAAATTATTCCTAGCTAGATCGATTTATCGCCCCTGAAACCCCCTATATACTAAATTTCATGAAAATCGTTGGAGCCGATTCCGAGATTACAATTATATATATATATACAAGAATTGCTCGTTTAAAGGTATTAGATATAGCCACTTTCAACGCAAGATCACTACACACCCCTGAAAAACTATTGGAATTAGAACTAGCAATAGATAAAGTAAAATGGCACATAATAGGTATTAGTGAAATGAGAAGACTCGGGGATGAAATAGAAGAATTCGAAAACTACATAATAATAATAATAATAATAAACCTTTTTTCCCAAATATAAAACAAAACTTGCTCACAAAAAGTAAAATTTACACGAAACTTATAAAACGCAAAAAATTGTACATAATATTAGTTAAGAACATTTTTGTATGTCAAATTATTTATTACAATAAGATACTTAGATGATAAGAATTGTTATAAAATATCTCCAGGGTAGGTGGGCGTTTCTCGCTGTCAGAAAGGTCAGTCATGGCGTAGGATCCAAAATAATACCACTCAGGTTCAACTAAGCCTTTTAATCATTCGTCTACACAACCTTCTCGCAAAATAACAACGGATCGCACAGATACACACGGATTTCAAATTACCTATCAAGTTACTTTCGCGAGATCATAATGATTGCACTGATATACTCGGATTACAAATTATCGAAACAATATTGGAAACGCAGCGATTTCGATATCACGTAGACTCGCCCGTCCTCACCAACGTTCCGAATCTGAATGCCCAATCGCCGCAATGGCTACCGTCCAAACTGTCTTGCTGTCAAAGTCAAAGTCAAAGTGTGACCACGTGCTACCGACTTCGCTCAAGTGAACTACTTGACGCTTCCATTATACTAATAGATGGCGCTACGTGTTTACGCTCCGACAAATATATTATATGTATCTATTATTTTGAATGAATTAAGATTTGTATTAAACTTTAAGTTAATCGGTATAAATTACTTATTATTAATATATTTAAGTTTATTACATTCATTTTAAAATGACAATTAAATTATTATAAGATATTATGTAAAATTATTATTGTCTTCTCAAATAAATGTCATTTGAAAAAAATATTTAAATTAAATTATTCGATTTGGGAACCCATTGACGGGTAAAGGCCTCCTCCATCTCTTGCCACGCTGATCTGTTGCGAGCGAGCCTGGTCCACGTATTGCCAGCGACCGCCACGATGTCGTTGCACCAGCGGCGATGAGGTCTCCCGACACGGCGTGCGCTATCGCGAGGATACCAATGGAGGACTCTCTCGCTCCAGCGTCCGTCCGTTGTGTAACTAATAAAAAAAGGGGGGTAATAATACTATGTATGTATATAAGTGTATATAAATAAGGGTAAGAGGTAAATGTGGAATAAAAGTTTTAGATATGACCAAACTTGTTTAATAACTTTTGAGAGCAGTATAATTACATCAGTAATGTGGTTGCAGTAACACACTATTATAATATAAAAGTATAAGTAAAAGATTTAAGTAGTACAAAGGGAATGGCAGTAGCCAATCCAAGAGGTAGGGACAAACAGTACACCTAAAGAATATGAAGAATGGGCCCGTTGGTCGTTTGTCTGGCTTTTATATACCTATATTATAGGTATGTAAAATATTATTAAACTAAATTAAGTACGTAAATTAAAGTAAATTATGTAAGTAAATTAAAGTAAATTATGTAAGCAAATTAAAGTAAATTATGTAAGTAAATTAAAGTAAATTGAGTAAATTAAAGTAAATTAAGCAAGTAGTGCAAGGTGCTTTGCTTTCCGGGTACCAATAAAAACAGAGAAAGTAAGAGAAAAGAAAGTGGTACGGGTTCCCCTCGGCGAAGGAGGAGTCAGCGCGGGCCAAACAGCTGGCCCCGCACAAGCACACAGCTACAGCACTCAGCATGCCCCCGCAAAGCAGATAACTTCAGCCCCCTCAAAGCAGATAACTTCAGCCCCCACAGTGCAAAGACAAGCCACGCGCAAGCGTGTAACCCACACGTCGCGTGGTCAAGCACCACGACACAGCACACCATAAAACCGGAACACAGGCCAGACAGCTTCCAGACAGACTACAGAACAGACAGCACTTCACCGCGCGCGACCTGCAGGGCCGGGCACGACGAGCAGAAAAGAGCACATGTCCCGTGCACGCTCCTTTTATGCCCCGGGGAAAAAAACATCCATGCATGCGGGGTTCTCACATGAGCATTTCCTGTTCACGTTCAAAAACTATATCCCCTCTGCGTAAACAAACACCTTCTTGACATAAGGCTAAGAAAAAAACATAATAAACCTAGGAAGCACCCAAAACAAAGGAAACAAACAATCTCACATGTTTAGACTCTTCCCCCCGGACAACGCAAAGTGTTAACGTGCCCAAATGTGCACTGCGTTAATTTAGTAAACTTTAATTCGTGGTTGAGAAATTTAAATCGCGTAGTAAAATAGGGAAGCATAATCGCAAAGAGGTGTGTGACTCCTGGTACCTTGTTCAACTGCCGCCACATACGTCTCGCTCCCACTCAAGTAAGACTTTATATTACCAATACTGTGTGTGCGGCGACCAATCCTGCGCGTGCGCGTCGACGGCATCTTGAGCGGCGCAAGAAGCCACGCCTACATGGTAAGTGGTTGGGTGAATGACCCCGCTCTAACCACGCCTACTGTGACGTCAAAGCCAAGGACGTTCAATCAGTGAGCGAAGACGGGATGACATATTGTTCTACTACGTGCGCGGCGGCCAATCCTGCGTGTGCGCGTCGACGACAATCTTGAACGACGCAGGCAGCCTACGTGGTAAGTGGTTGGGTGAATGACCCAAGCCAAGGACGTCCAGTCAGCGAGCAAATACGGGGTGACATACTGTTCTAGCCCTAACGTCAAACTATTAGAGTGGGCAGTTCAAATAACACCAACTTGCTTCTGCTGCCCTAGTACGCATGGCTTCACCGGAATCTTTTACCGATGCGGAGTCGCCGCCGAACTATGTATCACAGCGTAATAAAAAGCCTACAGAGAATACGTCATGTGACTCACTGGTTGCACAGATATGTGAATTCAAGAATGAAATTAAGGAAATGATGACATTGTACACAAGTAAACAAGAAAAGGAACTTCAACAAGTTACGTCTACTTTAAAAATAATTCAACAATCAAACCTCTCAATAGAAAATTCAATAGCGTATTTAACTGCACAAAATGAAGAATTTAAAAAGAAAATTAATCATCTGGAAAATCAAGTCAGAGAAGATAAAAAGTACATAACAGTTTTAGAGAATAAAATAGAGGATATCCAGATGGGTTGTCGTAAAAGTAACTTTCAAATTAAAAATGTACCAAAGATGAGCAATGAAACCAAGGAAGAATTAATCGAAATGGTGTTGTGTCTCTCACAAACCATAGACTGCAAAATAAGTAAATTAGATATCAAGGATATATACAGGGTGCGTGGAAGAAAGCCAGAAGAGCAAAATACTCCGATTGTGGTGGAAACCAGCTCTGCCCTATTAAAGTCCGAAATACTCAAAAAAGGCAAGGTTTTTAACATAAAAAATAAAAGCAAATTATGTAGCAAGCATCTCGGATTCAAGAAACAAACCGAAACCCCTGTCTTCTTATCGGAACACTTGACGGTAAAGGGGTCCAGGCTTCACTTTCTTGCGCGTGACCTTGCCAAAACGAGATCTTATAAGTTTTGCTGGACGGCATATGGCAAAGTGTACATAAGGAAGGATGAAAATTCGCCTATCATTACAATTCGAAGTGAGGAGCAGGTACAAAGACTACAGTTATCAGAAAAATGACTATATGATGGTTTGCCTCGGGTAAAATTAGTAATAGATATTTTGATGTTATTATTAGCACATTATATCCAAAGATTTTTAAGTAGCATTAACGTAGCTGTGTATGAACATATGAACATATCTGTTAATAACATTGCATATAATACTTCTTATTTGTATACACTCCAATCACAAACATATTCTAACTCATTTGAACACACCAACTATTCTCTTCACACACACACCTACCTTAATTATTACATACCTACTAAAATAATTAAAAAACTGGGGTTCAGTAAAATAAACTTAAATATTAAATTAAATCTAAAAATAAAATCTGTATTAATTGTAAGATTCATGGCATAAATGTAATGATGTCTATTTCCGGAACTACACAAAATGGATAAATAAGTCCTTACAAACAATCCAAGAGATAGACAGTATTAGTATAGCGCGTTCCATTGAATGTAGTGCATCTGATCTAAATCAACATATATATATATAAAGAAGAATGATCTAACTGTTATTTCTCAAAATATCAGAAGCATATATCATAATTTTGATGATTTATTAGTTACACTATCTACATTTAAATTTAACACTGATATTATAGTTTTAACGGAATGCAGACTAAATTCTAATAAAACTATCCCACAGTTGCCCAACTATAACTACTTCTCTTCTACATGCCATTTGAATCAAAATGATGGGGTAGTAATTTATGTCAAAAATACGCTAAAACCTAAAGTTAAGGAAGTTAAATTAGCTCAAGCATCATGTGTCCAGTTAGATGTACTAAATCATATTATACTATGTATTTATCGTTCCCCGTCCAATACTAACACTGATAATTTTCTCAACTCACTTGACTCTCACTTAAATACATTTTCTACGCATAAAAACATTTTAATAACAGGAGATATAAATATTAACATAAAGTCTAAAACGACAGAGCTGTCCCATGAATATAAAAATCGAATAAATTATTTAAACATGTTGTCATCACACGGTATACTTCCTGGACATAATTTACCAACAAGAGAGAAAAACTGCTTGGATCATTTTATGCTTAAAATAAATATTCTGCATTTATCGCGGTTATGCCCACTTCTATCACAGACCATTACACTACATTTTTGTCAATATCAAAAGTAAAAACCAATTAGAGTCAAGCAAAATTAAATCTACTGTTGATTATGATAAAGCAGAAAAATACCTACAAGAGCAAAATCTGAAAGAACTTTTATTATATAAAGATCCAAATTTACTAACTAACAAACTCATACAAACATTAATTGACTCCTTGAAAATATCTACAACTACAAAAATAATTCCCTGTAGTCAACGCATAATTAAGCCATGGATCACACCTGGCATTTTACGCTGCATAAAAAATCGGAATAACCTGCAAAAGAAATCTCGAAACGATCCGGATAACAAAATCTTAAAAATAAGTTATACACGCTATAGGAATTATTGTAATAATCTTATAAAAAAACTTAAAAGACAGTATGAGAGGGACATACTAGCCAACTCAGTTTCTAATAACAAATTACTATGGAAGAATATTAAAAACATAACTTATTGTAACAAGAAGCAAGAACATAGTACAGAATTATTAAACATCAAGGAATCCCCAGTTGAATCAAGTAATTATGTCAATAACTTTTTTGTAAATATAGGTAAAAATTTAGCCCAACTAATTGAAGCAAGCGGATGTAACTTACGTCATAACATATTGTCGACACAGCCCAATTCTTTTGTACTCCTGGACACTGATGATAATGAAGTAGAGGGTATACTAATGAACCTGAAAGCAGACAGTTCTCCTGGCTGGGACAATATTCCTACAAGATTCCTAAAGCACGTTAAGAATGAAGTAATTCCTATCATAACCTACCTCGCTAATATGTGTTTTAAGAAAGGCATATTCCCAGATCAATTAAAAATGTCTACTATAATTCCTGTATACAAGGGAGGGGACAGAGATGATGTTAGTAATTACAGGCCCATATCAATATTACCAGCAATATCTAAAATACTTGAAAAATTACTAAATTCTAGACTATTAAAATATTTACATAAATTCAATATATTGTCTCCTAATCAATTTGGCTTTAGGCATGGTAAGTCTTGTGAGGATGCAGTTTGTTCTTTAAGTTCCCTAGTAAGTGATAAAATGGATACAGGACATAAATGCCTTACCATATTTTTAGATCTTATGAAAGCTTTTGATACTGTTTCTGTCCCAGCCCTTGTATATACACTGGAAAAGATTGGAATTCGTGACACCGCCCTTAATCTCTTTAAAGACTACCTCTCTAACAGGAAACAATGAGTAAAGCTGCATCTGTACACTAGTGAAGATGCAGACGTAACATATGGCGTCCCCCAGGGAAGTGTGCTTGGACCCGCCCTCTTCCTGGTATACATAAATGACTTGTGTAATTTAAAAATCAAAAACGCACAAGTAATATCATATGCTGATGATACAGCTGTTACCTTTACAGGAAGAACAGGGCACGAGGTTAGGGAAAGTGCTGAATTAGGAATGACCCAAGTAGTCAAGTGGCTAAATAATAGGCTATTAACTCTTAACACATCCAAAACAAACTATATTTGCTTTAGTATATCAAATCATTCTCAACCCCCTCAAGATTTTAATATAAGAGTACACACTTGTGACAACACATTTAATTGTAACTGTCCGCATTTAAATAAAGTTATACAAACAAACTATTTGGGCGTGATAGTCGATCACAGATTATCGTGGTATCCCCATATTGAGCACGTCTCTAATAGAATTGCAAAATTAAATTGGATATTCAGTACGTTGAGATATATTATTCCAAAAAACACACCCTATCATGATGGTGAAAATAAGCTTTTCAATCAAATATATGTCGCTTTGGCGCAATCGCTCTTGGCGTACTGTGTCACGATATGGGGAGGTGCGGTAAAAAGTAAACTCATCCAATTGGAGCGTGCTCAACGTGGACTAATAAAAACTATGTATTTTAAAAGGCGGAGATACTCTACAGAGAGGCTTTACTCCCTATCTAATTTACTATCAGTTAGAAAAATATATATTCTACAAATTTTAAAAAAACATAGAAAAGTACCCCAAAACCCTGATATTTTAAAGAAGAGAAAGATAAATTTTGTAGTGCAAGTTCCTCACACAAACACATATTTTGCTAGCATCCAGTATAACAAAAGGGCAGCCCAACTTTATAATAAAATTAATAAAAAAACTAATATTTACAAAATGACATACTATGAGTGTAAAAATGCTACAACTAAA
Organism: Ochlodes sylvanus; assembly: GCA_905404295.2. Classification (NCBI taxonomy): domain Eukaryota; kingdom Metazoa; phylum Arthropoda; class Insecta; order Lepidoptera; family Hesperiidae; genus Ochlodes; species Ochlodes sylvanus. The sequence goes on along the minus strand of FR990122.1, from coordinate 15,837,697 downwards.
TATCTGAAATCACTTAGTTACGAAGAGACAGAGACACTGTTACATGCATAGCGCACACACACACACACACACACGCATACACACACACACACACACACACACACGCACACACACAAACACACACTCACAGAGATCACACACGCGTACGTACACACACACACACACACAACACACTACACAAACAACAAAGCAACACACAACCAAAAAAAAAAAAAAGAGTTTTGTATTTTGTAGATAAACTTATTTTGTTTAAGCTTAAATAATTATAGCCATCGGAAGAGCAGAGGCTCCTAACACAGGCACTCTGGTGCTTAAAAGGAGGCTCTGGCCACTTACTATTGTAAAACAATGTTTTAAAGCAATAAAGAGTTATTATTATATTATTATTATTATTATTATAGACTCAAATTTCAATTTTGACAATCTAATTAATTAATTTGGATAATATTATATTAAAATAACCATCGACAATCCATAGACCAATCTCCCACTTCAGAACGGCTCATACTACCGGATCCATTTCACTGTATGACCTCTGCATCGACAACACAAAAATAACTATAATTAAATATTTAATTATTTAATTAAATATTATATAATTAATAATTATATAATTATATAATTAAATATTTAATTATTTAATTATATATCCTACCAAGACAAAAATTTTACAATACTAATTTAAACAAATTCAGCACTCCAGCAACCTAAAAACAAATTTTCATTAATTAATTAACCTCAGACATCCTACGTAGTATAATTATATAATTATATAATTATTAAGCAGTGATAGCGGTGTGGTTGAACGTTGGACTGCCGAACCGGAGGTTCCGCGTTCAAACCCCGCACGCACCACTAATTTTCAAAAAATTATGTGCGTATTAAAATTTAATTATCACTTGCTTCGGTGAAGGAAAACATCGTGAGGAAACCTGCACACCCGAGAGTTCTCCATAATGTTCTCAAAGGTGTGTGAAGTCCACCAATCCGCACTTGGCCAGCGTGGTGGACTATGGCCTATACCCCTCACACTGTGAGAGGAGACCCGTGCCCAGCAGTGGGACAGTTATGGGTTGTGATGATGATGATGATCCTACGTTGATCAGGCCATAAACAAAGTAATAATAATAATCTTTATTGGGAAAACAATTACAGGTTACAATCAAACATTGTTGAGTCCTTCTTTTAAGTATAAAGATACCTGTGCCAGAAGGACCCACTCTTCCACATCAATTTCATACAATAAAATTAGCCTGCATAAAGTATACAAAAAATAAAACAATAAGAAAAGTTACTCGCTTACAAACAAAGTAAAGAAATTTTACATGAAATTCATAGAATTAGGTATATTAAATATTGAGTTATATCGTGCGTGCGTGTGTGTGTGTATGTGTGTGTGTGTGTGTGTGTGTGTGTGTGTGTGTGTGTGTGTGTGTGTGTCCATGTGTGACTGTGCGACTGTGCGTGAGTGTATGTGTGTGCGCTTATGTATTTTATGTTTATGTTTTATATTATTGTATTATGTAGAATAGACTCGGTTTCTTCATATGATAATTTCATAAGCCATTCGGTTACGATTTTCTTACAATCGTACTGAGTTTTGGAATGTATTGCTAACTTTCTATTTATTTTATTATAGAGAGAGGCACTTTGAGCTACATACTGATGTCTGGCAAATGAAATTCGGACTCTAACCGGAGTTATTATAACAAATTTTCGTCTCGTAGTCGCAATAGGTGATTTGTATTCAGTTGTTTTATGTACTTTTAGAATAGCGTTTAAGATAAATAATTTTCTAACAGATAACAGGTTGCATAGTTGATAAAGATCTTTTGTGGGGAAACGGTATTGTTTGAAGTGCATAGTTTTTAGAAGAATTCGTTGGGCTCTTTCTACTTCCAAAAATTTAGTTTTTGCTGCACCACCCCATAAGGGGATGCAGTAGGTAAAAATTGATTGGGCAAGAGCAATATATATTTTTTTAAGTAAAACGGCGGAGGCAACGCGTCTAAGTAATTTAAAAATCCATATTAATTTTCTGACTCGATCACTTACTAAGTCAACATGATGATTCCAGGATAATCTTTGGTCCAAGATAACACCTAAGTACCTTATTTTGTCAACTTTTCTGATGGCCGAACATGTACAGTTGGAACTTAGGATGTTATCACATTGATGCATTTTTATACTAAAGTCTGAACAAGGTTGATTTTTATTAGTAAGAGCAAAACAAATGTAATTAGTTTTTTGTATATTCAGCGTAAGTAAATTGTTTCTTAGCCAAGAAGCAATCCTAGCTAAACCTAGTTCGGTGTCTCTGCGTACTGCCTCCCAATTATCTCCACTAAAGACTATTGCTGTGTCATCGGCGTAAGAGAAGATGTTAGCTCCGTTTGTCTTTAGTTCACATAGCTCATTGATATAAATAAGAAATAAGGTAGGCCCTAGGACGCTACCTTGAGGGACTCCACATATACAATTTAGATCATCACTAATAGTTTGACCAATCTTAACTTTTTGTGTTCGTTCGAATAAATAGTTTTTAAAAAGTTCTAAAGATGTACCTCTTATTCCAATTTTTTCCAGTTTGTACACGAGAGTGGGAATAGAGACTGTGTCAAACGCTTTTTTTATATCAAGGAATACTGTCAGACATTTTTTTCCTCGATCAAGTAGCTCAGTGATAAGAGAGGTTATACTTGTTACTGCATCTTCAGTTGATTTACCTCGGTGAAATCCGAACTGTGACTTAGATAATAGTTCAAATTTGTTTAAATAATCAATTAATCGTTTGTTAAGCAACTTTTCCAAAATTTTTGATATACATGGCAAAACTGATATAGGTCTATAGTTACAAATGTCATCTCTATTCCCATTCTTGTGCACAGGTGTGATAATAGATCTGTTAAGGATGTTAGGAAAAATGCCCGTTTTAAAACATAGATTAGCTAAGTGAGTAATGATTGGAACTATTTTATGTTGAGCTAACTTAAGAAAAATTGCCGGAATGCCATCCCAGCCTGGAGCGCTATTTGATTTTAGATTTTGGAGATATAACTGTACTTCTTGATCATCTGTATCGAAAAGTACAAATGAATTTAGTTGATTATACATATTAATATTAGGGATGTTATTAATGTCACTGGTTTTATCTGTTACAATGTCCTGGGCAAGGTCCGCACCTACATTTACAAAATATTTATTAATATATTTGACGGATTCAATATGTGACACTTTCAAATTTAAAAGATTACTATTATCTGTGTTAGCGTTTTTTATGTGAGTTATGTTTTTAATGTTATTCCAAAGTTGCTTATTATTTTTACTTGATTTGGCTAGTTGCTCCCTTTCGTAATTATTTTTAAGTTTTTTGATTAATTTATTACAAAAATTACGATATCTTTTGTAACTGATTTTAAGAATTTCATTATGAGGATCGTCTTTTAAATTTTTTTGCATTTTATTTCGATTTCTGATGCATTTTAAAACACCTGGCGTTATCCAAGGTTTTAAAGTTCGTCTACTTTTAGGTATATGTATATTACTAGTATTTTCTTGCAATGCTGTTTTAATTCTAATTATTAATTGTTCAACCACAAAATTTGGATCAGACGATGTTAAGAGTTCTCCTAAGTTTTTTTCCAGTAATGATTTTAGTGCGGAATCGAAGTCTACCTTAATTTTTGTTTTATTAATTTCATTTTTTAGTTTAGCTTTAGTTAATTTTAAAAATAATAAGGAGTGGTCAGTTATTGTGGTTTTTAGAACAGCAATATGAGCAGACATTTTTCCCGGTTGAAGTTTTAACATAAAATGATCTAAGCAATTATCTAGTCTAGTAGGTATAGTATGGCCTGTAATTAGTCGATGTGAAATCAACATATTAACATAGTTTTGTCTGTTGTTGCGGTCATAAATTTGCTCATTCGGTGTCGATATAAGGTTTATATTGATGTCTCCAGTTAAAATTATATTACTAGTAGATTTAATTGAATCCAAGTAAGAGTTAAGAGAATTAATAAACATATCTGCATTAGTATTAGACGGAGATCTATACACTCCCAACACTAGGCTATTATTAACTCTAATTTCTAGGGCAGAAGCATGAATAAGTCTGATTTCTTTTACTTTTGCGGTGATATTTTTTGTGATATAAGCTACTACACCGTCGTTCTTATTTAAGTGATGTGTTGTTTGGTACGCTGAGTAGTTAGGTAAGGCAGGTATAGGTTTATTGGAATTTAGGTGGCATTCGGTTAATATCAAAATATCAGGAGGTAACTTTAGACAAGCTAATGAAACTTGGAGATTATGGAGATTATCAAAATTACTATAAATACTCCTTATATTCTGGCAAAATATTTTTAAATCATTATTTTGAACAGTAATATAATGAGACAAATCCTCAATATCACAGTGAAAAGATTGTCCTGTTGTTGCATCATCTATTTCATGTATAGTTGAAAGCGAACTATCCATTATGTAAAATATGTTAAAATACTGAGGGTGAAATGAGAATAATGTCTATGTAATTTATACATTGTAGTCCGTAGCAACGGAGTTTGCAAAGGAGTTTTTAAATTACGATTATGATTAAAAGTAAGTATTTTATATGGAAGTGATAAAGTCAAAATGAAGTTCAGGTTTTGTGTAATGTGTGTGTGTAATGTTGTGTTGAAGGTGTGTTTGTTAATTTTTGTGTAGGCAACTAGAGTTGTGTTAAAGTGTGATATAGTGTTTTGTAACAAATAAGGTAACAATAAATTATTTGAGTTATATGTACCATATAGTCAGGATGCCACAAGCTGTTGGATTTGGATTTCACTCTTGATCAGTATTTTCGGGGAGTGTTCATCCTTCCTCAAATACACTTTCCCGTAGGCAGTCCAGCAAAACTTAAACTTCTTAGTTTTAACTAGGTCACGAGCGAGGAAATGGAGTCGAGAACCCTTCGCAGTCAGGTGTTCCGAAACAAAGATAGGGGCATCAGTATTAGTTCGGAGACCCACATGCTTAGCAGTCAATTTGTGTCTATGCCTTGTATTGAATGATTTGCACATTTTAAGAAAGTTGGTCTTCATGAGTGTTGAGGATGTTTCCACTATGATTGGAGTATTTTGCTGATCAGCTTTCTTGCTATTTACTCTGTAGATATCCTTAATGTCGTTCTTTTCTATTTTGCAATCAATATTATTCGAAAGGCATAACACCATTTCCAGCAAGTCTTCCTTCGTTTCTTCATTCTTTTTAGGCACGTTTTTTATTTGAATATTGGATTTACGACTTGACGTTTCCATGTCTTCAATTTTACTTTCTAAGAATGATATATGTCCTTTATCCTTTTCCGCCTGCCGTTCCAGTTGCTCAATCTTAGTTTTCAACTCAACGTTTTGTGCAGAAAGATATGTCATGGAGCATTCAATTTTTGTGTTTGTTTGCTGAATCTCAGACAGTACTATGCTAATCTTTTTTATTTCTTTCTGTTGCTCTGTCATAAGAGAGCATATAAATGTTTTTATATCAACCGTTTCATCCTCCTCTCTCTTCCTTTTCGGGCAAGTAAAAGCGTAGTTTGGAGGGGTTTTTTCTATGCAACCTAAATCCGTTTCGGAGTATGATTTATCCATGTCTTAATTATATAAGTTGCATAAATTGTTTTATGAGTTAGAAACTAGCATAGCATAGTATTTACGCATGTATACAAGTCTTCTATAGCGTAACTTGACAGTCAAACATCCAAGTAGGCAAGCTCGGCAGAAAAAAATATTAGATTTCACCTGATTTGCTGTCTTGTTTATGCATATTTGTACAACGTAGTCCGTAGCACGATCGTGGCGAGTATTGTGTTATCAGTTGTCTCGTTTTCGCACCGCTTGTGGTGTCCGTGAACTGTCAGATGACAATAATGAATATTATACAAGACACACGTCCGCTCGCGGCGCCGTCACAGGGGGAAGAGGAGCTCGAGGCGCCGTCACAGGGGAAAGTAATCAGGCCATAAACAAAGTAAGCAGAGAAACACAATTTCATAGATTCCTCCGTGAAACTGTGGTAACGGTCGATAAAGCAGGAACTTCACAATAACGTCGGTAAAGCAGCCGGCCTGTCAGATTGCTAATTGTCACCTACTTTGTTTACTTTTGTAAATACAAAGTATTTTGGTTGTAATTATTAATTTAAACAGCCAGAACAGCTAAATAGGTGGTATAATTTTAAGGGATTTAAAGTAAATGTGTAGATAGTGCCCCAGGGCCTAAAATTGAGGTCACTCGAAATGGAATGTAATAGTAATATGTACAGTAAGTAAACATTTCAGCTACCACAGAAAAAAAGGTGTTACAGTTGCTCTAGCAACATGACCTGCCCATCTCCATTTTAATTTGCAGGCTAGTTCGGCGGCATCAATGACTTTCGTTATTTTCATTATATCTATATTGCGTTTTCTGTGTTTTAGGGATATACCGAGCATGCTTCTCTCCATTGACCGCTGGAAAGTTAGTAATTTATTAACGACTTTTCTGGTCAATGTCCAAGTCTGACATCCGTAGAGTAGAGATGGTAGTATTATAGTATCCATTGCTTTCTTTTTGAGCCCCGTTGCTATATTAGATTTGAAAATTTCTTTTAAAGACCAAGATTTCTTCCAGGCGATTTTAATTCTGCGGTCCACTTCTTCCAATGATGGATTTTGGAAGCAAATGTTCTGGCCTAAATATACGTAGTTGTCTACATAAGCGATTTCTTTTGATTGAATAGTGATTTGCATTTTAACTCCGTTTGTAATGAGACTTGTTTTCTCTGAATTCATATTCAGGCCACATTTACGACTCTCATCGTTTAGAGTTTTCAGCATAAATTCGAGTTCACTGTAGCTTTCCGAAATAAGAACTACGTCATCTGCGAACCGAAGATGATTAAGGTATTCACCATTTAATTTAACTCCTATATTATGCCAGTCCAGTTGTTTAAAAATGTGTTCTAATACAGCATTGAATAGGTTAGGCGATATTGGATCACCCTGTCGTACGCCCCTTTTTATATAGAATGGCTCTCCTTTTTTTTCTAACTTGATTACGGCTTTAGATTTATTATAAATTTCCTTTAATATGTTTATGTATTTTCTATGTATGCCTTGTTCTTCGAGCGATATCCACAAGGACTCATGTGTGATAGATCCGAAAGCTTTGACGTAATCTACGAATGCTATGTAGAGTTTCTTCCCATATTCCGAATATTTCTCAATTATTTGGGTTAAAGTGAATATGTGGTCGTTGGTAGAGTAACCTGCTCTGAATCCTGCCTGTTCCCGTGGTTGATTTTCCTCTAACAGTTTCAAAATTCTTTTGAGTATTAAATTTGTAAATATCTTATATAGAGTTTGTAGAAGACTAATAGGACGATAGTTGCCGATATCCGACGGGTCGCCTTTCTTGTATAGCAGAGTGATAGTAGCAATTTCCCAGTCTGTTGGGATCGATTCGTCTAGGAGAAATTGATTAAAAATTTTTTGCAAGATTGGAGTAACAGGTTCGATGATGGCTTTAAGAATGTCATTGGAAATAAGATCTTCACCAGGACTTTTCATTGGTTTTAAACGTTCTATAGTATCTCTGATTTCGCTTTGCAAAAACAACGGAACGGTGTCTAGACTCTTGAGGCATATTGTTTTATTAAAACCACTACCGTTTGTGCTGTTATATAACCCCGCGTAAAATTCAGTGGCAATTTTAAGTAGATCTCTTCGATTTGATGTTAGCGAGTGGTTTTCTTTTAGTGCGTGGATCCAAGACTTGCTAGATGTCAGTCTCTTGTAAGCCCTTTTGGCGGACGCTCTTTTATCAAGCTCTTCCTCTATTATTTTATACCTGTGTTCCTTTTTTGCACGTTCCAACTTTTTCTAAGTTTGTAAAGATTTGTAAGTCTATTCTTTTCTGTGGCAGTTTTGTTATTTTTTTCTTTAAGTATTGTTCTTTCCGTAATTAGGCTTTCGATATGTTTAGATATAAATGATGTTTTGATTTTCCTAGGTTTTGGTAGTGAACTATAGGTTTTTCTGATTAATGTTTTTAACGTATTGTACGAAAGTTCTAAATTTCCATTTTCTATTGCATTCATTTGGTAAGAGAAATTATGTTTTAAAAAATCTTTTTCTTCGGTTGTTAAGGTGTTGGACCGATAGTTGCCAAAGTTTTTACGTGAAATGACACATTTGGTCTTCAGAGATAGAGACGTTCTTATCAGCCTATGGTCGGTAGGATGCGAGGTGGGTATAACATCGTAGTTCTGTATCATTCGTTTATCCCTTGATAGAATGTAATCTATTTCATTGCGTGTAACTCCGCCATGATGTAACCAAGTCCATTTTCGTTTTGGTTTCTTTTTAAAATATAGGTCGGGGAAAAAGTTTCTTCGCATTTTATATAAAAATTCAAGACATTTTTTTTCAAAGTTTATTTCATTTAATTATGGTATATATATACCGTTTTGTTCGATAACTTTCTGCCATCTTTTATGTATGGACCTGATCCCCTTGCTCTAAAAATTTTGGGACTTCTGATCAAAAAAACGCGACAAGTCGTTTTGGCAGTCCTCTCTTGTGGTTAACCTGACACTGCCTAAATAATTCTGTAGAGACCGAAACAGCTAGAAATCTAAAGGTGCAAGGTCAGGGCTATATGCCGGATGCATTAACAACTCCCAGCCAAACTCTCTTAATTTTTGCTCAGTGGCTAAAGATGTGTGTGGTCCAGCGTTATCGTGATGAAAGAACACATCCTTTCTTTTGATCCATTCCGGCCGTTTTCTCTCAACTTCTTGCTTTAATCTCATCAGTTGTTGGCAGTAGAGAACCGAATCAGTAGTTCTGCCCGGTGGTAAAAGCTCGTAATTAACAATGCCCTTGCAATCCCACCATACACACAACATCACCTTATTGCGAGTTTACCCGAGGTTTGCCACAGTCTGTGAAGCCTGAACGACCTTTGACCACGACCCTTTTCACATTTTCTTGTCGTACGTGAACCACTTTTCATCACCAGTTATCAATCTCTTCAAAAAAGGCTCGGTTTCATTACGTCTCAATGAAGAATCGCACAGGAGCACACGCTGCATTAGGTTTCTTTCAGTGAGCTCGTGTGGCACCCAAATATCCAGTTTTTTTGGGTACCCAGCTTTTTTCAATTGGGTCAAAACTGTTTTGTGGTCAATTTCCAGTTCTTCAGCTATGTCATAACTGCTGAAATAGCGAACTTACTCCACTTTTTCAAAAATGACGTCCATTTTTTTCGTAACAGGGCGACCAGAGCGCTGTGCATCTTTGACATCAAAATTACCGGATTGAAAACGCTTAAAAAAACTTTGTGCTGCTCTTACTGTCACTACGTTAGGTCCATAAACGATAAAAAAATGTTGTGGCTTGCGTGGCATTTTTTTATTTATTGTAATGAAATTTTAAAATATGTATCGAATTTCTTCATTAGATTCACTCATTTTGACAGAAAGAAAAACAAATGAAAAAAGGCTGGAAACAATAATAATAATAATAATAATAATAATTCTTTATTGACATATTTTTACATTGACATAGAATAATGAAGCCTCTGATCCCCGAATTAGCTCGAAACTGTGTTTCGGGTATCAGCGTCTTCTCCCAGCTTTTAATCCAACTTAAACAATATGTCTAATATCTATTTAATTGCTTAGGTGTGTGCAGACGTTTTGAAAAAAGGAAAATAATAATAAAAGAAAAAAACAGTGAAAAGTTAACAATACCTACAAATAAAAGATAGTTAACATAAAGTGTGTGTGTGTGTGTGTGTGTGTATGTGTGTGTGTATGTGTGTGTGTGTGTGTGTGTGTGTGTGTGTGTGTGTGTGTGTGTGTGTGTGTGTGTGCGTGTGAATGCGTGTGTGTTCATGCGAGTCTGTGTGTCATATAGATGTTAACATACTTTCAATATCATCATAATCCATTATACTGAGCCAGGCAAGAATTCCTTTTTTAAATACATTTTTAGTCATTTTTTTTTATTTTAAGTGTTTTATTGATTTTATTAATTTTATTATATAGGCGAGGGGCAACCACTTTATAGTGTCTCTGGGAAATTTTACAATGGGCTCGCGGAACTGGGCATCTGTCTACACGCTTATATGTTTCAGGAAAATACGGAACAACAGTTGCATGATATCGTTTCAGGACTTGGTATATATACATTTTCCGTACAGAAAGAACGTTTGACATTTTATATACTTCTACGGTGGGGTGTCTATAAGGTAGGTATAGCATAACTTTAAGTACTGCTCTTTGTGCTCTTTCTATGTGAATATGATGTGTTTTTGCAGCGTTTCCCCAAACACAGATGCAGTAGTTAGTGATACATTCACACAGGGCCTTATAAGTATGGATCAGTATCCTATGCGTTGCAAACGTTCTTAGCTGCTTAAAAATGTAGATCAGCTTTCTGACTCTGGCTGATAATGCGACTACGTGAGATTTCCAGTTCAAGTGGGAGTCAACTGTTACACCTAGGTATTTAATATTCTCAACTCGAGTAAGATGGTCGCAGGTGCATAGTGTATTAACGCGGCTAATCTCTCTATTACAGAAATACGTGTGTATTTTGATTAGGAAATCACCAGCGGGACCAGCGGCAGAAGTCCTACTAAAGCACAGGAATTTAGTTTTACTTATATTGATGGATAGGAGACTATTTTCCAACCATGTAGTGACTTTAGCAAGGCCCTCCTCCGCCAGAGCCGACACCAATTGCCAGGATTTGTCATGAAACAGCAGGACCGTATCATCTGCAAACATCAAAAGTTCCATTCCGGGTGCTTTTAATTGGCTAAGCTCATTTATAAGGATGAGGAAAAGTGTGGGTCCGAGCGTACTACCTTGCGGAACTCCAAAGCCACTAATTCCAGCTTCACTCAAAGACTCACCGATCCTGACCCTCTGTTCCCGATTACTCAGATAAGTCTTGAACCACTCTAGAGCTACACCTCTGATACCAACGTTCTCGAGCCTCGTAAGTAGTATTGGGATAGAAACCGTGTCAAACGCTTTGCGCAGGTCAAGGAAGATTCCCACACAAGCTTCTCTCTGGTCAAGATAGTCAGTAATCAGAGTTGTTAGTTTAAGAACTGCATCTTCAGTTGATTTTTTTGCCCTAAATCCAAATTGCTGTTCACTAATTAACTTATTCTTTTCTAAAAACGACATTAAGCGTTTGTTTACAAGTTTCTCCATAATTTTAGATATTGTACTAAGAAGAGAGATGGGTCGATAATTTGTAGGATGAGATTTATCTCCTGCTTTATAGATTGGACATACTATGGCTTTCTTGCAGATATCAGGAAAAACTCCCTGCTGAAAACTCATGTTGCTAATATACACAATTGGTTTTGTGATAAAAAGAATAATCTGCTTGAGTGTTTTGGCAGTAATATTATCAAAACCAGGTGCACTTGAGTTCCGAAGCGAATTTATGACCGATTTAACCTCAAACTCATCCGTCAGGAACAGTGCTAGCGAGTTTTGTGGTTTATCTTTGATTTTACATAGTCTACTTAGATCTTGTTCAGTCACGTTAAGTTTATTTAGAATTACATTAGATAAATTATGCCCTACTGATATGAAGAAATTATTAACCTGATTCATAGAGTCTGTCGGATTCGGTTGGATATTTAATAGATCAATAGCTGATGATTTATTTTGATTAATGTTACAAGCTTCTTTAATAGTTTTCCATGTCTCTTTTGTATTCTTACTATGCATATCTAGTCGTCTTTGATAATACTGTCTCTTAAGATTTTTAATTATTTTATTACATACATTTCTATAGTCTACATATTGTTTTCTAATAGTATCATTTTCAGGATCCCTTTTCATCTTTACATATAGTTTATCTCGTTTTCTTATTGACCTAACAACACCAAACGTGATCCAGGGTTTGAGAGGTCTTTTATTTTTTGGTACTTGCGTTACTGTTGTGTTATTACTAATATAAGAGCTGAGACGGGTTATAAATAATTCTACAGCAATGTTAACATTATCCGTTGAGTAAAGGTCTGTCCATGTCTCCTTGCTTATCTGATTTTGCAGTTCGTGATAATTTATGCTAAGTTTACTATGTGTTGTAGGGTTTCTATTAATGTTAGTTTTATTAATGTAGAGTAGTATAGGAGAATGGTCAGTCAGCAGTTGTTCAAACAATAGTTTTCCAGGTGTGACTACTTTTTATCATAAAGTGGTCAATGCATGTATTGATCCTGGTGGGGAGGTTAACACCTTGGATAAGCCCATACATGGCCATTAGATTGAGATAATTATTTGCGTTATTATTTAAATTATTCGGTAATATATCTATATTTATATCTCCTGTGAGAACTATGTTTTGAGTAGTGATATGTTGCAAAATTAATTCAAGTGAATTTAGATAATTACTGGGATTTCGAAAACACGGCGGTCTGTATGAGCAGATAATGGAGTAATCATGGTCTATTGTAATAACTAGACAGTTTCCTTCTAAAATTTCAGGTTCTTTAAATGTTGCTGTAATTTCCTTGCGTACATAGGCTACCACGCCGTCATTCTGGTTCAGACATTTTTTAGTAAAGGACATATTGTAGTGTTCAATTGCTGGCGGGGCATTATTTGATTGTAACCAGCATTCAGTTAACACAATAACGTCTATTCTCGTATTAATAGAAGATATAAATGCCAAAAATAGATCTAAATTGCGGTGTATACTACGTATGTTCACACTGATCATACACAAGGCGTTGGCATCCCTTGTCTGCACATTAAGAGCCTTTACACATAGTTTGGCATCGCTGACTTTTAGACATTCGGAATTTCCTGTACTGTCTATTTCTGACAGCATAATATCATTAAAAATGGGTTCTTTTCTTGTACTATCCATATTTTGCTTTAAAAGTGATCAGGTGCAGAATGCAAACATATAGGAATATAATGTAATTATGTGCATAGCAGAGAATTATAGATTGAATATTATGACAATGATAGACATGTAGTGTATTTCTAGTAATTATAGAAGTTAATGTGTATATTTTATTTAAGTATGTTTTTTTATTATATGAACAATAGTGGTAAATGTGTAAATTGTGTTGTACGTATTTGTGTATATTGTATGGTATGGTGTGTTGTGTAAATAAGTGTATTATTTATATATTTCGTATGTGGTGTGTGTGTATAGTCTTTGTAGTTTTATTTAGCTGTAATTATGTGTATATTACTATATCTATATCTAATTTACAAACAGAAAGATCGGGTATGTATGAAAACATATGAACAAAAATATAACGGTTAATACTAACAACTAGTCATTTGCTCATTTTCCAGGTCACTTTCCTTGTTGATTCTAATAAGTGATGCTCCATCCGTTCTCCTTAGATAGATTTTCCCTTTAGATGCCCAGCAGTATTTGTAGTTATTTAATTTTGAAAATTCTCTAGCCTGGAAGAACAGTTTCTTTGCTTGCATAGTGAGACTCTCTGATACGAAAATTGGCTTAGGGGGGCCTTCAATTTTAAGATTTGTGGTGCTGAATTTGGTGGTTTTATACTTTTATTGTACGCCTTAACGGAGCCAACGATTTTGTCCCTCAAAACAACAGTACCGAATTGCGCGACTATGGGCTGGTTGGTGTCGTTCTTGGTATTGATACGATATACATCACGGATCTCACCCACCTGAATTGGAACGCTGAGTGCATCTCCCACCTTTTTAACCATGTTTAAAAGATCCTCCTTCGTTTCGCCTGTTTTTTTGGAACATTTCGCACTTCAATACTTGAGCTATGCAGGCTTCGCTCTATTGATTCCAGTTTTATTTCTAGAGGTCGAATATATTTTTCATCCGATGCAACTTTTTGTTCCAGGGTATTTATTCGTGAAATGGCTTCCTCATATTTTTGTGATAGGAACTCAATCGATGTGGAGATATTCGCGTTTTGCTCCGTGTGCGCATTTATTCCGCTCTGCACCTTGTTCATGAGTGCGTCAAACTTTTCATCCTGCTCTTTTTTGAGTGCCGTAAACATCTCTAAGACTTCCTGCTTAGTGAACCCATCATTATCTCTCTTACGCTTACGGAGTGTAATGTTTGGTTCACTCGTAGCAAGGTCTTGTTGCATGCTGCGCGAAGGCGGACTTAAGTTGGAATCCGATTTACAGTGTGTTAGCGTCACTGGCGGTGTAGTGATTCCACGCGGTGGGGGCGAGCGGCGGAGTGGCATTATTGTATGAATGCAGTACGCGCGCGCGCAAGCGGTATTAAGAAGTATAGGCGCGATGCGATGCGATGCGCATACACAGCTGTCTACCAAGCAAGCAGCACTCGGCAAGCAGACATCGGTGCGCTTGGTCGTGCAATAGGTGGTTACGTACGCGCTGCGTATGTGTGCCCTGCGTACGTTCCAGTCGCATCTGTCGTTATACGGTTATCGCAGCTTTTTGCGTATGTGTGCCTTGCGTGCGCTCCAGTCGCATCTATCGTTATCGCAGTTTGTTTGCGTGTGTGCCGTGCGCAGATCACTCACCGTTTGCGTATGAACAGGCGAACACAATGCTTCACAGGGCTTATGCGCTCCTATTATTTCACACAGTTATATGCAATTTAGAAACTCGTAAAATGTATTTAAAATTAAGCAAATATTCTAGTTAAACACGTCTGCACTACACGGGGTCCGGGGGAAGAGGTGACAATATTTTACTAATTTGTTTCTTTTTTTGAAAAGTAGCCTTTTAAATGACATCAAAACCAGCCAGATACAAAGAGTACAGCCAAAGATATTTTAGTACAAGTTTACACATACTAAATGCGAAAAGACTTTTTCCCCGACCTATTATGTATTCATAATGTGAAATTGGTTTTCAAAGCAGAAATGTACTAATAGCTTGCCTCTCGAATTTCTTTTACCATTACCCCACGGGCCCATAACACCTTTATCTTCTACTGTTGGCATGCCCACTTGCGCATTAAAATCTCCAATTATCAATGTGTTTTTATTTGTAAATTGTAGTGCCTGTCTAAGGTTGGCGTAAAATAATTCTATTTCGTTGATTGGAGCTATATATATATATTCTTCTTTTTCGATTATTTCTTTGCCTTCTAATTTTATTTCAGAAAGACCCAATATATCCCATTTAATATTTTGTAGAGCGTAATCTAACTGGATACATCTAGAAGGCGAAATCAGAGACCTTACATTCAGTGTGCCGATGTATGTAGAATTTATATTTTTCTTTAATATTTTTTCATGCTGTCTGAAGATGGAGGGTTTCGGTCTACTACTCCCGCGGGGACCAACCGAACTGGGAGAGTGAGAGGGAAGAGGTCAAAACTCCTATTCGTTATTTACTTCCCACTCTCCTGTATTTTTCTTTTGCAGCATATATGATGCAATGTTATTGGTTTTATTTTTCTTAGAAGCTTGATTCACTTTCCATTTTCCTTGTTTTTCTATTGTGAGAGTTGTAGGCGACTCAGACAGATTCCTTATATTTGAGCGTGTATCTTTGCTATTTTGTTGATTGACATTTTTTCCCGTGACGTTAGGTGGTGATAGTGATTGTTCTTTGTTATTACTGATGGTAATTATTTTATCATATCGTAGTATAACTTTATTGCCCAAATCTTGTTCTTTTTTTATTTCCGCTTGAAGATTTTTACGCTTTTGGAGAACTTTGAGTGGGAAATCTTGTTTGATACAGATTGGAGTGTTTTGAAGGCTGTTTTTTTTCTTGAGAATCTCAAGTTTTCTTCCTATAGTAGTCATTAATATTTATTTATTTATTTATTTATTTAAACTTTATTGCACCTTACAAATGTATAGGATACAAAAGGCGGACTTAATGCTAAAAGCATTCTCTGCCAGTCAACCTTAGGGAGTGGGAAAGTGTAGTAGGCGGTTGCATTAAACCACAAAAAAGGAAAGGTATAATAACTAAATGTATCAATATTGTATAAACAAATAAAGAAATACGAAAATGAACATAATTAATGATAATTTAAATATCAAAAATGTAAAATACATACATACATACATACATACATACATACATACATACATACAATTAGGTATGATTATGATGATAATGTGTTTAGTGATGGTATCCTTTTTGGTAGTAATCCAGAACATTCTTCTTGAATGTAAATTTGCTGGACGGTTGTCTTAGATTCACAGGTAGGGCATTCCAAAGGCGAATTGCTTGTATTGTAAATGAATAGGAAGTGAAACCAGTACGGTGACGGGGAATAGCGAGAGCTCGAGTCTCAGAAGAACGTAACTGTTGGTCATGAGTGTTACACCGGAATTGAAATTTACTTTTCAAGTATTCCGGTGAAGAGTGATCGTGTAAGATCAAAAATAAGGTGCTGAGAATCCTGACATGTCTTCGTTGACGAATTGGAAGCCATTTAAGCTGACGTCTATATGAGGAAACATGATCGAATTTACGAAGACAGAATATAAACCGGATACAGTTATTAACGAGGCGATCCAGCTTATCGAGAAGAGCTTCATTTAGGTCGGGGTAACACACATCTGCATAATCGATGATCGGAAGAATAAGAGACTGCACCAAAGTTAATTTAGCCTTGATAGGAAGAAAGTTTCTCATGCGGTTCAGAGCGTTCAGCTTGCGGATAACCGAACTACTGATCATTCGGATTTGGTATGACCAGTTCAATCCAGAATCAATGTATAAACCTAAATTTTTTACTTGCTGGGTAAAAGGAATTATGCAATTGTCAGACATGATTGCTGCCACGTTACTATGCACGATCTTTGAAAGCTGGTGTGCACTTCCTATTAGTATGGCCTGACATTTAGTAGGGTTAACCTTAATCCCGAATTGTTGAGACCATTTGTTTATGGTGTGTAAATTTTCATTGATTTTAAAGACAGCGGAATTTAAGTCAGCAACGCATGAGCATAAATTTGGAGGTCGTCAGCATACAAATGGTAAGGACAGCTAAGGAGATCGGAAAGAAAGTTAATAAAGATGGAAAACAAAAGAGGAGATAGTATCCCACCTTGCGGCACGCCAGTAAGAGTTTGATACCAGTCCGATATACGGCGGCCATGTTTGACAGCTTGTTGACGGCCGATAAGGTAGGATGAAAACCACTTTAAGGACTCAGGGGAGAAGTTAAGATGTGTGAGCATGGCAAGGAGGATATCATGGTCAACCATGTTAAAAGCGTTACTGAAGTCAATCAGCACAAGTACTGTAACCTTTTTATCCTCCATGCCATCTCGAATATCATCTGTAACCTTCAGAAGAGCGGTGGTGGTGCTGTGACCAGGACGAAAACCTGATTGAAACGGGGAGATAAACCCATTAGTATAGATGAAATTACTAAGTTGTTGATGAACAATGGATTCTAAAAGTTTTGATAAGAAGGGTAGGATAGAGATAGGTCTATAATGATTGAGTTGTGAGGGATTGGTAACTTTAGGAAGAGGAGTTATAAAGGCATTACGCCATATGATAGGAAAAGTCCCTGACAACAGTGAGAAGTTGAGTATGTGAGTGATCACTGGGAGAAGGTGGTCAAGGACCGAATTTATCATAGTACCACTCACATCGTCACAGCCCACCGCTTTCGATTTTAAAGATGCAAGTACTTTCCGAGAAGCGTCTATAGAAATGGGACTAAAAGCAAATGGTTCACATCGAGGCTTGGGAAGGGAGGCAATGGTTGCGATAGTGTTATCTTTTACGTAAGAAGAGAGAGTAGGGGCCGGACTAAAATGTGAATTAAGAACGTTAAGCGGAAAAGATATATTATCATTAGTAACAACTTTTTTGCCTATACCCAGGGAATTGATAAATTTCCAGACGGTGGCTGGAGAGGAATTCAAGATATTATCAAAGAAGTAACGACGTTTAGCAGCCCTTACCATCTGGTTGCAACGATTCCGAGCGACTTTGTATTTACACCAATTTTCGTCACACCGATCCCGTTTATACTTACCAAACGCTCTGTCCCGACGAGTCATTGCCATTCTGATAGCACGCGTAATCCATGGAGCAGGAGGCCGCTTTAATTTAACATCTTTCACAGGTGCATGCGCATCAAACAGTTGCAAAATAAGACTGTTAAAAAGAGAGACTTTGTCGTCAACCGAGGACGCAGCAAACACCGGAGAAAAATCAATGGATGCCGCATCTTTCTTAAGGGCTTCGAGGTCCATCCTGGCATAATTACGCATCCATAATACTTCAGGTTTTCGTCTAATGGGTTTCAACCTATACGCAAGGTAAACTAAATCGTGGCGCGAAAAACCGGAGGCTGACAACTGACCATGGTGATTAACAAGATGAGGTGAAGATGTAATAATAAGATCAAGCCAAGTATCAGGACTGTCAAAGTTATGATGGGTGGGATCACTTGGAAGTATGGACAAATTAACAGACGCAAGGATGTCGAGTAATTTGGTACTTTGAACTGAAGTTTTGAGGAGGTCAGTGTTAAAATCACCCATGATTATGTGATGTGCGTAATCCGAGCAAAGCGATTCCAAGACGGTCTCTAAGCTGGAGAAGTAATCGATAGAGGGTGGACTGTAAACTACTCCCATTACAACCTTTGTACACCCCACCTGTAATTCCAAAAACAAATACTCGACAGAGGCAGAGTATTGAGAGGGTGACGAGGCGATAATTTTGTAGGGTATCCCGTTGCGTAAATAGATAGCCACTCCACCCCCACCCTTACCTATCCTGTCGTTCCTTATCAAGACATACCCTGGCAGACCATAGGACAAGGAGGAAAGCTGCGGTTTCAACCAAGTTTCTGAAATAAGGATGGCCTGCAAGGGAGATGCTGATGTGAACGTGTCCAACAGATCACTGTAATGAGCGGGAATACTTTGTGCATTTATGTGGCAGGCAGAAAAAGAATTAAGAAAACCTTTTAAAGAGTTATCCAACAAATTACTTAACGTGACTGGTTCATCAAAGGAGTCACTACTACCAGATATTTCAAGCGCTGAATAAAAAGAGTCATCATCAGATTCCAACATTATAATTTAAATAAGATAATCAATATATATAATAAAATAAATATGTATATAATATATATAAATATAGTAATATTAATAAAAAGGATCGGCAAAAACCTAAATAAAAAATATATATTATGATATAATGCCTATCCCGCCGGTCAACCTCGGCAACGAATACTGTACACAACACAAAATTGTAGTACACTTAATTATTGTAATATTAAAAGTAAAGTAACATAAACTAAAATAAAAAAAAAAATTAATAAACACCAACAAAAGAAAAAGCAGTACTCCACAGCAGAGTTTATACATAGGTATTACTAGAAATTACGAAAAAAACACAGTAAGATTAAAGTGAATAAAATCAATCCACAGAATATCATTTTGTGATTACGCGCTACTCCATTGTACCATACTCAATGTTATGAAATATACGTCATTATGAAAGTCGGAAATATGACAATTATGGCAGGTTGTAAGTATTAACGTCTGATTGACAGCAAACATGACAACAAATTGAGAAGATAGATACATCAAGTCAATTGTCAATATTGTCATACTTAAAAAATACAACAAATTACGAGACGAACAAACTTTATGTAAGTACCCACATTTTGAAACAGAAATACGACGACAGTTAATAAGCATGAGGTAGTGGATAAATTAACCTAGGAAATTAAACGGGTGAACTATATAACGAAACGAACTCAGCGAGGACAAAAGAGAGCTTTTATAATTGATTAAACGATGAAGTTCACTTTCTATTTCTCGTAGTCTTCTTTATTTTAGCTTTATTGTCGGAAGAAGCAACGATAGTCGGAGAAGTCGCGCGGCTCGTATGACTCTTCTCCGATGAGTATTTGTCAGATCCAGGGTCAGGCACCAAACTATTCAATTCCTCATCTGTGGTGACGCGATGTCGAGAGCCGTTTTCGGTTTTAATGAATATATTGCCATCAAAGGTCCAGCAATTGCGAACACCGAGACGTTTGCGAGCTGCCATTAAAAGTAGCTGCCTCTGTCGAGTCAGAAACTCCGACACTACCACAGAGGTGCCTTTGAGCGCTGCCTTTTTCCTCCAAACTCTTGATCGGATTGAAGAATCCTTAAGACGGATAAGTACTGGTCGACACCTCCCCTCAACATTTTTACCGAACCGGTGACAGGCAACCAGCATATCAGCAGTGAACTCCTGTAGATCAAGCCTGTCCACAAATAGCTTAGTAAGGAAGCCAGATGGGTCATCAGTATCTTCAGGAATGCCATGGACCATGAGATACTTACTCCGGTGTCTCATCTCAATTACTTCTATGGACCTGCAGCATTCAGAGACTTGCTGGCGGAGGAGGACCATTATAGACCATACTTCAGTTTTGAACAGCTTGAACTCATCATGTAGCTGAACCAATGTTGTATTACTATGGCCAGCTGGATTCTGAAGCTGGGATTCAAAAGTAGCAAGTTTCTTCAACAACATAGACTCAATGGCTTGTTGCTTCTCCAATACAGCTTCAAAGGAGGACATTTTGTAGCACTTGTGATAATTGTGAAGTGAATAAAGTTTGAGGTTATGTGCAGAGGTTACCGGCAGGATAGTGCAATCACAGTTTGTTATTACCTCATAAAACTGGATTCCCCATACACTACAACACTAAACTGTGAGTTAACTTATTCTTTATCTATTAATAGCTAGTTATTGAGAAGTAAACAATATTTAAAATGAATTTTGAAAGGGAACACACTTTCGTCTTTTTGACACCTACCGCCTCCAGTGCCGCCTATAGTAGTCATTAATATAACCGGCCTTAGTTTTTATTTCTATTTTTCCGAGTCTATACTATACTTATATAGTACTTCTTCTATTTCTATTATCTGGCAGGAGATGTCAATATAGTTGTTAAGAATATTTAGCATTATGTTTAATAGTTCGTCGTAGTTGCGTTCTGTTTCTTCAACCTCAAAAAATACCAAGTTTCTTTTCCTTACTTGCTTCTCCAGACGATCTATGGATTCCTGCTGTTCTTCTATTTTATTATGTAGTTTTTTAGTTTGGATCTCAAAATCGATAATTTTTTCTGCTATTTTGTCGCTGATTGCTTGCTTAATATTTTCTTCCATCAATTTCATTTTCTTTTTCTGGTTGGCAAGTTCTTCCTGAATTAACTGCAACATTTGCATAACATTATCCATTTTTTAGTGTATAGATATTACGATGTAAACTTATTCAGTAGTTCGGCTCCTCAACAAAAGATGGCGCTGTATGCTCAAGTCCATTTGACGCTAGGTGGCATTATGTTGTTTTGAACTACTCGACAATGGATGGCGTGTCTTGTTATATCAATAGCACATCAAATAATAATTATCAAATTCGCAGGTTATATTGCGTCTTCTTGTTAGTACTTGTGTTGTTTTCGTCTTTAAATCGTTATATTTTTGTGTATACTGACCTTATTTCTCTTTTAGGGTAAAAAATGTTTCCTTGTGCAATGAGTTTTGATATTTACCGTTGCACTCCACGATAGCAATTTTGTTGTTAATTCACCCTTAAATGGCACTTAAATCACAGTACTCCAACTTTTATTTATGTATTAGGATACTAAACACGATTTTGTATGCAATTTACGTAGTATAGCTTCATATTAGTATTTTTAAGTCAAAGATAAACACGTATGCGGTGTTGACAGTGGCAGACCTGTCTACCCTCCATAATACACTATAAAGGAAACACACCAGGACAATTGGGAGTTGGATTTTTAATTAAAAAATAACTAGCACGAAAAATAGTGGAAATTAAAGGAATATCGGAAAGAATTACAATGCTCAACATACATCTACCTACACACCAAGGTGGTGATGAATTGTGGACGATCATCCAAGCATACTCACCAACGGAATCAAACAAGAAGGAAGAGATAGCTAAAACAGAAAAATTCTACGAGGAATATTACAAGAAACCATGCAAAATTCAAGCAAAAACGTCATAGTGATGGGAGACTTTAATGGACAAATTGGAACACAGGAAATTGGAGAAGAATATGTCATAGGTAAATACGGATATGGAAAAAGGAGCAAAAATGGTAAGAGATTAGTCGCTTTTGCTTTAGGAAATAAACTCGCCATATTAAATAGTTTTTATAAAAAGAAACACACAAAGAAATGGACCTGGATCTCCCCCGGCGGAAATTACATGAACGAAATTGACTTCATTCTATCGAATAACGGCAAAGTATTTAAGGATGTATCCGTTCTAAACAGCCTAAACTTTAACCGGCTTTGTCAAAGCTTTTCGAAAGTCTTGTTCATAAAAACATATACCCATCCTTGCATAGTAAAATCATTTAACAGCAACATGGATTTGTACAAAAGCGATCTACTACTACATACTTATTAATTTACACTACATATCTTTTCGAATCACTAGATAATAACACACAAACTGATAGCATATACACTGACTTTCGAAAAGCCTTTGACCGAGTCGACCATAAAATTTTGCTTAACAAATTGGCGTACAATGGAATACGAGGCAATCTTTGGCGCTGGTTCAAATCATATATCTCGAATCGTACACAGAAAGTTGTCATCAACGGATTTGAGTCGGCATTCGTTCCTGTAACTTCTGGTGTTCCGCAAGGCTCGATTTTAGGGCCACTATTGTTTGTCCTATTTATAAATGATATAAATAAGTGTTTCAAATACCGTAATATACTTTTGTATGCTGATGATCTAAAGATCTATCACACTATCAATAATGCTGACGACCACATTAGAATTCAAGAAGATCTTGACCGCTTCTCGGTATATTGTGTACAAAATAAATTGAGTCTCAGCTTAGATAGTAATAACGTTCACCAAAAAACTATCAATTAGTAAGTACCAATATAAGCTATGTGGTGTTGACCTAAATTACACTGAAAGCATAAAAGACCTGGGAATAACACTAGATACTAAGCTGCATTTAAATATTCATATAGATAACATTGTTAATAGGGCTTTCAAAATGTATGGCTTTGTAATGCGTACGTGTTCAAAGTTCTCTCGACCGAAACTTTTCATTTACATCTTTAAATGCCTCATTAGATCTCAATTGGAATACGCTGTACCTGTATGGAATCCATATTATCAAAAATATATTGACGCAATTGAATCAGTGCAAAAGAAATACTTAAGACGTTTACATTTTAAGTTTACTCGTAGTCATTTGCCATATCAACACCTCCTTAATAAATACAACTTGCAGACGTTAAAAACTAGACGGCTTCAGCTTGCAGCACTACTTCTATATGATATATTTCATGGAAAATATGACTGTATACCTCTCAATAATAAATTGAACTACACAGTTCCTTACCGGTCACGAAAGCGTAGAGAATTACCTATGTTTGCTACTAGAAAATGTCGTACAAAAGCTGGTAAGCGTTCACCTATGTATCAATTAATGAATGCATATAATGTAAATTTCAATACTATAGATATTATCAGCAGCCGTCCTGGTGTTTTCAGGAATTTAATATTAAACACTATTTGTAAGAAGTAACAATACATCTGTAATCAACCTCTAAAGGGAATTGTCTTTTTTTTTATTAGTAAACATCGATCAGTTATATTTTATTGTATAAATTTAAAGTTCAATATTCTTTTCTGAAGTTCAGTTTCCTTTTGGTTGAATTTGATGCTGCTTCACTTTCAATTTATAATAGTATTTATAGTAATTTTAGGTATTCATACCTACTACACAATTTGCACATTTAGTATCGTATTTATTTTTTATCATATTTATAACATATGTATTGAAATCGTATATTTATATCATAATATATAGTATTTTTTAATATGCTTGTTATCATCATATTTATAAAGATAAGAGACGTGCAATGTTAATGCATCTAAATACGCATGCTGTGTTCATCCGTAATTAAAATTACAAATAGACTAATTTTAAGACTTAGATCTGTAATCACTGCTGGTTTTTGTAATTTTGTGGATGATCCTATAAATAAATAAATAAATAAATAAATAAATAGTATTAAGAGTAATCTGTTGTTAACGGTGTTGGTTCACAACCTAGTATTAAGTTAGAACTACATACATATACTTAAGATCTGTTGTGTTACTGTTTGTTAACCTAAATAAAGAGAAAAAAAAACACAGACCACAGGATGGTTCGGGCAACAATATCGGGGAATCATGCACGAAGAGCCAGAAGATTCCATATTACAAATCCAACTGTGATGTGTTTGGGTAATAGCAAGAAACTCATTAAGAACTTGGAAGTAGCATTCGACGCAAACAAGGAAGAAGATACTACAACTACAAGAAAGATACAGTAGAATAATCTACATACTTAAGAAAGAAACGGAAAAAATAAATAAACAGCACAAAAAAGATATTTCAGAACAGACTTATCAACTATTATGTGACAGGAAAGTACTTTTAATAGAAGGAAGAAAGAAACATAAACGAGAAATCTCGCAATTAAGCAAACAAATAAATGAAAGTATTAGGAAAGATAGAAAAATAAAAAGACAAGACACATTGAAAAAACATATAGAAAAGACTGGTGGAGTAAAGAAAGCGTACAAGGAATTGAACTTGAACAAAAGCTGGATGCCTAAAGTTAAAAACAAAGATGGAAACTACACAAGCAAAAGAAACGAGATAATAGATATTGCAACTAACTTCTACCAAAAGTTATATCAAAGCAAATGTGTACATACAGCAGAAGACGAACACAAAAACGAAGACATAGTAACAGACGAAGAGACGATACCAACAATATTAAACGAAGAAACAATTAATGTAATCAGCACACAAAAATTAGAAAAAGCTCCCGGTCTACACCAAATAACAAACGAACTGTTGAAAACTACAATTACAGTACTTGCACCGAAATTAACCGAAATATTTAATGAAATCATACAGACAGAAAACATCCCTACGGATTGGACAAAATCAACAATTGTGCTAATTCACAAAAAGGTGACAAAGGAGATATTGGGAACTACAGGCCCATAAGCTTGATGTCGAACATTTACAAGGTATTTTCAAAAATACTTCTTTCTCGTATTGCAAATACGCTCGATGATAATCAACCTTAAGAACAAGCTGGGTTTCGTAGCAAGTTTTCCACAATAGATCATATCCACGTCGTAAGGCAAGTTATTCAAAAATATCATGAATACAAATAAATAATGATGATATCGAATACTTAAATGAATATACCTCAGCGGCACGGAATCTTGGCCAAACTCATAGCGTACGATAACAATTTTTAAGTGTATGTAACTTTGTTCTTAATGTATAATTGGGTGGAAATAATGTTTACGTTAATCCTAAGATGCTAATTAACTAAGTTGAAGTGCATTTTGATTTGATTTCTGAAGTTTAGTTGAACCGTGTCATTTATCCGACGAAGTCTACGTTTTGAATTGTGTTCTGGAATTTGCAAGTGTTAAGTTGTCGAAGTTCTTTGGTTTCATTGTGATCAATAAACATCTAAAGGCGCATTAGGATCCATAAAAATGCCTCTATCACCAAGTCAGATAGCACAAGCAGTGGCATTAGTCGAACTAGGGATGACCCATCGTGAAGTGGCTACTATCCTTAAAGTACCAGGTTCTTCGATGCAATATGCACTAAAACGGTACCAAGAGACTGGCCTCTGCACACGCAGACCAGGTAGTGGCGGTGTACTTTGCACGTCAGCTCGTGACGACCACTTTAATGTGTTAGAGATTTTAAGAAATCGCTTCCTTACTGATGTCGAGATCCGGCAGCGGCTTCAAATCTCCAGGAATGTAAATGTTAGTGAGCGTACGGTGAGAAGACGTATGGAGGAAGTTTTTAAGATCAAGAAGACCAGCCCGTGGCCCACAGCTTCTCCCACAGCATAGAGCAGCGCGATTTCAATTTTCCCGCGAACCTGCTAACTGGTCTCATGAACAATGGGAAAGGATTTTGTTTACGGACGAGTGCAGGATCGCTTTAAATGTACCTGATGGTCGACAACGTGTCTGGAAAAGTAATGTTGAACGATATCTGGCGATTACTACCACTCCCACAGTGAGTTTTGGTGGAGGCTCTATAATCGTATGGGGTGGCGTTAGTTCTGATGCACGTACAGAATTGGTCATCGTCAATAACTCTCTAACTGCAACACGATACGTCGAGGATATCCTTCAAGAACATGTTACCCTTTGGAGGGTTTATTGGATATGACCGATTCATTTTATTGCATGATAATGCACGACCATACGTCGCTCATATCGTAAATGAGTACCGTCAAGAGGTTGGTATTCAAAAATTGCAGTGGCCAGCTCGCAGCGCCGACTTAAACCCAATAGAGCACATTTGGGATAAGCTAAAAACGACAATTAAAACAGCATCGAACCTACCACAAACCCTTAGCCAGCTTCGAGATGCTGCACTGACTGCGTGGCGCGACTTATTGCAAGTGGACATTAAAAAATGTCATCCAAAGCATGCCAGACCGAATGCAGGCGGTCATAAGGGCTAGAGGAGGAAACACGCGATATTAGAAAGTACAAAATGTTGTCAAAGATCAAACAGTTTTTAATTCCTAGTGCTCAAAACTGCAGTGTTTAATTTTGTGTAAATGTGATTTTGCGCTTAAACTTCATTAAAAACTTAAAAAGACGTTATTTATGAGTAAAAATGATAAAAGACGTTAAGTGGATGAACAACGATTAAATTGGCCTAAATAAGAAGTGTACAAACTGAAAAAAACTTAAGTTATCACAAATTTTGTAGGTGGCCAAGTTTCCGTGCCGGTCAGTATATACAGGGTGTTAGGGTTAAGACCAGAAACCTCGTAACCACGCTTTCGGACCGTGAAGTTAAGTCGTATGGCATACAAACTATATTTATTAATACATTAATTTGCCCACAATTTACAAATTTCATTTTAATTCAAAAATAAATGCAAATGAACTTATAACAGTATGCCACTGGAACCTCCACTACGCTAGTACTATAATTACTATAAACGCACGCCGCGTACGCCGTTATTCATTACGAAAATGGCCATGTGTGCGTAGCGTCCGGCTACACTACTACATCCACGCGAGCGACCTAGCAATGGCGGCAATCGTTTACTACCAGTACCTACAGTTATAGTAAATTAATCACCTTTTTATTTTATGTAATTTTGTTTGGTTTCAAGATATAATACTATTTATGTAACGGCATTAGCTTATTAATAAAAGCTACCGATGTCATAACAAAAGGAAAAAATACGACTCAATAATAGGTACAATACTCAATAATATCACATCCTAGATACCTATCTAGGATGTGATATTATTGAGTATTGTACCTACAAGTACAACATACTAAAGGTAGGAATGGTTAGTATAGGTAAGTGATTCCTATTCAAACATTTGATGTTGTAATAGGTCCTTTGTTTTAGGACATTTTGTATTAATTTATTAAACGAAATATCTACTAAATTTACTTTTATAAAGCATCACATACCTAAGTAGTTACATAATAATAAAATTACTTACCGAGCAGGGTGCATTTAATGTGATTCAATCCACAGCACTTCAATTACACTAAACACACTTTACTAATAAAGCAAAGTCGCCAGTATGCGGACCATGTCCGTAAACTCGATGGAACTAAACGTGGACATATTGATAAAATAACTAAATAACTAACTAAATTCACAGAATCACAATTCACATCCATATCCGACCTGCGAAACCAAGCGACTGGTATGTCTTAGTTTAAGTTAGCGAAAATACTAATAAGTAGGTAAATAACACAGAGTCGGTCAATTTGAAAGACTTCCGATTGCACAAATACGGGATCTATGAACCTCCGTAACCGTAACCGAAAGTATCGGATATCCGAAATAAAAAATTTATCTGTCCAATTTTCGGTTAATTTCGAATAGGGGCGACATCTAAATGAGACATGTAATGACAGGTTTTTCTGTCTGCCGGCTGAGCAGAGAAGCATACACTAGCCGCGCGCGAATCTTGTACAGTTTTATTATTTCTATTGTTTAGTCAAAATTATATCTAATATCCGTAATCGACTACTACTAGACTAACTATCTGAAACTATCGGATAATGCGGAATAATTACATATTCGTAACCGTATCTAAAACCGGTATAATATTATTCCTATATCCGTATCCAGATCCGAAATTTCATATCCATAACATCCCTGGTACACATGCCGCGCATCTTTGAATGTTTTGCCGCCAAACGTGGCCAAACCGCCAAAAGAATGCGAAGCCGCTCAAGGCGCGGCGCGACGAGGCTCCGTAATCATAGAGCAGTTCTATCGATTTGAATTATTTTAATAGAAGAATCGATTATTTTCCTTTAATAAATCTGTTTAGCAAACCAAATAAACCTAAGTACTTACATTTATTATTTTATTTAGATAAAGATAACTTCAAGTGTTTGTGTAACGTTAATCGATTAGGTAACGATTACAGTTAAGAAGAAGGTACAATTTCAAAGATATCTTTGCAAAATCGATTTATTCGAGTAACTCATGTGCTACAAAATATAATATATAATATTATAATATAATATTATAAATGCGAAAGTAACTCTGTCTGTCTGTCTGTCTGTCTGTCTGTCTGCGTCGCTTTCCCGCTTAAACCTCTCAACCGATTTTGATGAAATTTGACACAGACAATCTTTAGACCCTGAGAAAGGACATAGGCTACCTTTTATTGCGACAAAAAGGGATGAAGAGGTTGAAATAAAGGTTGAAAGTTTGTATGGGATTTCTTCGGGTTTTAAGCACAGCGCCATCTAGGGGTGAACCTTCCTAACTTAAAGAATAAGAACGCCTAGCGCCATCTCTTAAAGAACCATGAAACTTTATATTTAAGCACTTGATAATAAGTTTCCCGAAGCGAAGCGAGGGCGGGTCGCTAGTAATAAATAAATGTATTTATTATTATCATTAATGTTATTTAGCAAACTGCACACAAGTGACACAAGGCATATTATTTATTTATCTTTTTTACTTTATCATATTTCACAATTGAAATGTAAGTTAAATTTTATTATTTAGAATTAATGATATTATTTAACAATTCGTCTTAATTGAATAATCGACCAGTTTTTAATTTTTTATTTCTACATACAGTACGCGCTAAGTACATAGGCGGAATCGTTTTTATTCTATTTATTTATTTATTTATTTACTCATAATGCCGACCATTACAATTATTAATAATTAATTGACTGTTTATCTATGTTGGATAATAAATACATACGTAATTTTCATGTTAACACACATCGATTAATATACGATTAATCGATTGCATTCTCAACAGTGAAATATCAATTTTTCAATAACAACAAATGCTCGAAAACTGGGAAGCGCCTGAATGGCCTGACAGCCTGATAGGTACCTAACGTTGCAAACTATTAGTGTGCGTTTCTGCGTTGTGTCTGTGTGGGTTTATGACTTTGAAGATTTTATTTTTGAATTTGTACCGCGACCAAACGATTTTAATATTGTAAGCAGTGTAAGATTACCTAGTTTGTATTTTTATGAGTACAGCTACGTAGGTGTTATTTTTAAAGTGAAACTTTTATTTATTTCTAATGCTTTAGATAAGTATTGACAAATTCCTTATTAATGACGTTTTTTAATTATGTATTTTCTCTTTTCAATGTAGGTATGTTAAGTTAGATAATTCGGTATTGGTAGGTAAATTATTCTTTAATAGTGTTGTTATTGCCAAGCCACATTCTAACAGTGTAGAATTCAGATTAATTTGTTGTCAGAGTACATTTGAGCTGGGCAGTGTGTTTCGTTAGGTATCAAATTCTACCATAACTTTCGTTTAATCATTTTAAGGTTGTAGGTATAACATTTATCGTAATGTTCACTACGAAGATATTTATGTACCTAAGTTACATTAAATAATTCTAACATTTTCATCGCAGAATAAGATTGATTTAAAATCAAGTACCAAGATCATTCGAACCGTGACAAATTAGAGCGCTACCTTGAGGTTTACGTGTAGAACTGAATGGGAATAGTAATTTTCATTCACTGTATAGCTCGGATGGGCCGCAAGAATAGTGTCATATTTCAATATTTCAGAAAAAAAAATGTTATTTAATTTTATATGGAATAAAAAAAGGGCACTGACATTTTTTTTCTCTATGTAGTATTACTTAGAATCATGGTCCGAAAGCGTGGTTACGAGGTTTCTGGTCTTAACCCTAACACCCTGTATACTTGGGACAATTGATTTCGACTGAAGACACGATGCATAAAGAAGTACAGTGAAGGATCACAAACACCTGGAAACGATATTGGTCTCTCAGCGAAATCATGAAAAACAACGAAATACCTATTAAAGACAAGAGAAAAGTTTATAACACCTGCATTCTGCCATGCCTCACATATGAATGTCAAACGTGGACACTCACACAAAAGCTCTCAAATAGAATAAGGACCTGTCAGAACCCGATAGAAAGAAGTGTGATCGGAATAAAAAGAAGAGACCGAGTAAGATTGGAAAACATAAAGAATATAACAAAATTCAAAAGCGTAGAAAAAACATATAGAACACTGAAATGGAAATGGACTGGACATATGATGAGAGAGCTAAAAGAAAAATGGACAAAAATAATAACGGAATGATATCCAAGGGGAAGCAAAAGAAACAAAGGGCGACAGATGAAACGATGGGAAGATGAAATTAAAAAAGTAACAGGACCGATATGGACTCGAATAGCGAAAGATAGGAAAAGATGGAATGCCTTAGAGGAGGCCTTTGTCGAGAGACAAGCTGCCGAAGAATAAACAGTTTGCCGATTTATGTTAAAGATTTACCCTAATTTAAATTTAAAATATATAAATATATATAAAGGTAGTTAAGATATAAGTTAAGTGTATTAAAAAAAATGTGAAGCAGAAATAAAGGCTTATTTTATTTTATTTATTTTTAACTTATCTCATGTAAAAAAAAATTAAGGAAATGTATACCTGTTCCTGAGAACAATGTATAATACGCGCTAGTAAAGACATTACTATCAAACGATGGTTGCAATGCTTTCGAAGGGATCTGATTTCCATCGATATACAGGGTGTTAGGGTTTAGACCAGAAACCTCGTAACCACGCTTTCGGACCGTGATTCTAAGTAATACAACATCGAGAGAAAAAAATTCAGTGCCCTTTTTTTATTCCATATAAAATTAAATAACATTTTTTTTTCTTAAATATTGAAATATGACACTATTCTTGCGGCCCATCCGAGCTACAGTGAATGAAAATTACTATTCCCATTCAGTCCTACACGTAGACCTCAAGGTAGCGCTCTAATTTGTCACGGTTCGAATTGTCTTGGTACTTGATTTTAAATTAATCTTATTCTGCGATGAAAATGTTAGAATTATTTAATGTAACTTACATAATTATCTTCGTAGTGAACATTACGATTAATGTTATACCTACAACCTTAAATTGATTAGACGAAAGTTATGGTAGAATTTGATACCTAACGAAACACACTGCCCAGCTCAAATGTATTCTGACAACAAATTAATCTGAATTCTACACTGTCAGAATGTGGCTTGGCAATAACAACACTATTAAAGAATAATTTACCTACCAATACCGAATTATCTAACTTAACATACCTACATTGAAAAGAGAAAATACATAATTAAAAAACGTCATTAATAAAGAATTTGTCAATACTTATCTAAAGCATTACAAATAAATAAAACTTTCACTTTAAAAATAACACCTACGTAGCTGTACTCATGAAAATACAAAGTAGTTACACTGCTTACAATATTAAAATCGTTTGGTCGCGGTACAAATTCAAAAATAAAATCTTCAAAGTCATAAACTCACACAGACACATCGCAGAAACGCACACTAATAGTTTGCAATGTTATAGGTACCTATCAATAAGGCATCACCTTTGCCGCCGCGCATCAAAAGAGGCCGCCATGTTCGCTTTGGCCATTCAGGCGCTTCCCAGTTTTCGAGCATTTGTTGTTATTGAAAAATTGATATTTCACTGTTGAGAATGCAATCGATTAATCGTAAATTAATCGATATGTGTTAACATGAAAAGTACGTATGTATTTATTATCCAACATAGATAAACAGTCAATTAATTATTAATAATTGTAATGGTCGGCATTATGTGTAAATAAATAAATAAATTAGAATAAAAACGATTCCGCCTATCTACTTAGCGCGTACTGTATCTAGAAATAAAATATTACATTTATTTATTACTATTTTGTAGCACATGAGTTTATCGAATAAATCGATTTTACAAAGATACCTTTGAAATTGTACCTACTT
The DNA here is from genome assembly GCA_905404295.2 of Ochlodes sylvanus. Lineage (NCBI taxonomy): Eukaryota > Metazoa > Arthropoda > Insecta > Lepidoptera > Hesperiidae > Ochlodes > Ochlodes sylvanus. Next base: position 15,805,329 of record FR990122.1, on the reverse strand, counting down.
CTAAACCGTAAACGTTACACAAGCACTTGAAGTTATCTTTATCAAAATAAAATAATAAATGTAAGTAGGTTTATTTGGTTTGCCGAAGAACGGATTTATTAAAAGAAAATAATCGATTCTTCTATTCAAAGAATTCAAATCGACAATTCGAATCGTTTGTATGCCATACGACTTAACTTCACGGTCCTAAAGCGTGGTTACGAGGTTTCTGGTCTAAACCCTAACACCCTGTATAAACAAAATGTATTGATACCATAATTTTCAAAATTGAAAGAAAAGAAGAAAGAAAGAAAAAATGTTTATTCGCCATTAAAACCGCAGTTGACATGAATTAAACAGTTGACTTATAGTAGGTAGACATAAAATAAAAAATACAACATTAATAATAACACAAATAAAAAGTGAGAAAACAAAACTAAAATAAAAAAGGGTAGGTACAGAACAATCGATTCGACAAATGTCCGTGCTGCAGCGTAATGACCGGCGAATGGGCCCAGCCTCAGCTTTAGCCGCGCGTGAGCACAGCGCAGATATTTCAGTCTGGGCCCCGACTTTCGTGACGGCAGCTGTAACTTGTATAAAAGGGGGGGGGGGGGGGGGGGGGTAATATTCAGGTATGTATATAAGTGTATATAAATAAGGGTAAGAGGTAAATGTGGAATAAAAGTTTTAGATATGACCAAACTTGTTTAATATCTCTTGAGAGCAGTGTTATTACATCAGTAATGTGGTTGCAATAACACACTATTATAATATTAAAGTATAAGTAAAAGATTTAAGTAGTACAAAGGGAATGGCAGTAGCCAATCCAAGAGGTAATATCCCTTAAGCAGTATATTACATCAGGAATGTGGTTGCAATAACACACTATTATATTATTAAAGTATAAGTAAAAGGTTAAAGTAGTACAAAGGGAATGGCAGTAGCCAATCCAAGAGGTAGGGACAAACAGTACACCTAAAGAATATGAAGAATGGGCTCGTTGGTCGTTTGTCTGGCTTTTATATACCTATTTTATAGGTATGTAAAGTATTATTAAACTAAATTAAGTACGAAAATTAAAGTAAATTATGTAAGTAAATTAAAGTAGGTATTGCAAGGTGCATTGCTCCCCGGGTACAAAAAACAGAGAAAGTAAGAAAAAAGGTACGGGTTCCCCTCGGTGAAGGAGGAGTCAGTGCGGGCCAAACAGCTGGCCCCGCACAAGCACACAGCTACAGCACTCCGCGTGCCCCCGCAAAGCAGACAATTTCTGCCCTCACAGACTGAAGTGTACATAAACAAATATGTCACCCTCAGAAAACAATTAAACCCCATCAGGGTTACTCAGAGCCAGACAGTGTTTAAATTCAATAGCCAGACAGCGCTTACACAGATTTAGTATAATAACAAGTATTAAGTAGTAAGATAATTATTGTAATCCTATCTATTTAAGACCACAACATCAGGCATAACAGCATCACCCTACAGTCACATCATGGAATAAGTATCCTTATATATCTTTAGTCTTTAAGTAAATTTTTAATAAGTTAAACAAGAACAATTGAGTGAAGAACGCTCTCAATTAACTGTGACAAGTAATAATAAAAGTATAGCTTACAAGGCCATCGGTATTCGGTGCCTGGAAGCGAGGCCGTTAAGGGCATAGGGTAGCTTGAGGCGTCCAGGGGGAACACCCCAGAACAAACCCTTCAAGAGGGCAGCCATGCAACAGCTTGCCCTCATGGCGAGCGATGCCCGTATTGGTAAAACAACATTAATTGACTCATTAAAATTATTATAAAGTTAAAATTATAATAGTAACGCGGTAAGAATATGACAGGCGGAGAATCCGAGCTGTCATCTTCATTTAATAATATTCCGACGGCACAGGCCACTAATACCTAACCCTACGGTTGAAGGAATCTGATTCAGAAGGCAAGTTAGCTTAATAAAAACAGAAAAGCGTACCTTCTTATGGAGGTGAGGTACTTATAAGCTCGCGAACAGCCCGCAGGAAAGAACAGAACAGACAGCAAGCAGCGCACGCGCCGACCGAGTACGCACCCTGCGTAAAACGTTCGGATTAAATCACTATAACATAATTATCGGAACACTGACACGGCCGCAAAACAAAATAAATAACTCACCACAGACAGCAAAGACAAGCCACGCGCAAGCGTGTAACCCACACGTCACGTGGTCCTGCGTGGTCAAGCACCACGACACCGCACACCACAAAACCCTGGAAAGATTCGCCTAATTAACCAACGGAATTAGGAATCCAATAAGAATCTAGTGGGAAAGCCACTACAAAACAGCAATACTCACGGAACACAGGCCAGACAGCTTCCAGACAGACTACAGAACAGACAGCACTTCACCGCGCGCGACCTGCAGGGCCGGGCACGACGAGCAGAAAAGAGCACGTGTCCCGTGCACGCTCCTTTTATGCCCCGGAAAAAAAAAATCCATGCATGCGGGGTTCTCACATGAGCATTCCCTGTTCACGTTCAAAAACTATATCCCCTCTGCGTAAACAAACACCTTCTTGACATAAGGCTAAGAAAAAAACATAATAAACTTAAGAAGCTCCCACAACGAAGGAAACAATCAATCTCACATGTTTAGACTCAAATTACAATTTTGAATATTGTAGCGGACAACTCGCTATTCAGAACGTGAATACTAAGAAATCGTATTGTTTAGAACAAAAGTGGTAATAAATAATGTTTAAGTGTTTAAAGAAGTGCCAATAAATAAAGTTTAAGGGTTTCAATAAGTGGCAATGAATAATGGTTAAGTTTATTGTAGTGGATAACTCGCTATTCACTAAGAAGTGCTATTGTTTAAAGATAAAAGTAATAAATAATGTTTGGGTTAAGCCATATGTACAATCGATTATAGAATGTAACCATGTGAGAATAAAGATGAAATTAGCATGTATTAGCGTGTACCAGGCGGTCGGTACCAAAATAGGACTAAGAAAGGGATGCCGATGTGCCCGATGTAAGAAAGAGCTAGACATGTAGAAAACAAAGTAATTCTAGGCGCCAGCATGTGGATCCCAAACCGTTGGGTACCGACACTTGATGTGGACGGTAAATCGTTGGGTACCGACACCTGCTGTGGCAATAAATTGTGTGGTAACGCCACTTGTAAATGCAATAAACCGTTTGTAATGCAAGATGTGGACACAAAAGACCGTTTGGGGCGCCAGCCCGCGGGTAGAAAAGATATGGGCAAAAAACTTAAATTCGTTCCCGAGAATTTAATGTAACGCCGATTGGTCTTTGGCTGAGGGAAGGGAGCTTAAGAATCCAATATAAGGACATGACTGGCACGCAAACGGGGAGTTGACGCAAACAACGAGTTGACGAACGAACCAAAGAGTTGACGCGTTGAGTTGAATTGAATTGTTAGATCTCGCATTAGTTAGCTACTGAGTGTTGTAAAGTTAAAGTGTAAGCCACAGTGTATTGTAGTATTGTAATTCTTTTCTTTATATTAGAGTCCGTGTTTAGTCAGTGCAAGTCGTTTCTATTATCCCAGTATCCCAGTCTCCAAATTATCCACGTCACCTTGTCTCCTTAATCTATTATACAGTCCACTACAACAATCTAATTAATTAATTTGGATAATATTATATTAAAATAACCATCGACAATCCATAGACCAATCTCCAATTTCAGAACGACTCATGCACCGGATCCATTTCACTGCATGGACCTATGCATCGACAACCCAAAAGAACTATAATTAAATATTTTATTCTTTAATTATATATCCTACCAAGACAAAAATTTACACAACTACTTTGAACAAATTCAGCACTCCAGCAACCTAAAAAAAAACAAATTTTAATTAATTAATTAACCTCAGACATCCTACGTTGAACCAGCCATAAACAAAGTAATCAGCGTGCAGAGAAACACAATTTCATCGATTCCTCCGTGCATCTGTGGGAACGGTTGATAAAGCAGGAACTTCACAATAACGTCGGTAAAGCAGCCGGCCTGTCAGATTGCTAATTGTCATTGTACTTTGTTTACTTTTGTAAATACACAGTATTTTGGTTGTGATTATTAATTTAAACAGCCAGAACAGCTAAATAAGTGGTATAATTTTAAATGGATTTAAAAGCAAACGTGAAGACAGTGCCCCAGGGCCTAAAATTGAGGTCACTCGAAATGGAATGTAATAGTATTATGTACAGTAAGTAAACGTTTCAGCTACCACAGAAAAAAGGTGTTACAGTACCCCGCCACTCCCCAGAATTTCGCGAGGGAACGAGAGAAATTCACGCTGGCCCTCCAGCGTATACACAAGGTACAGACACAGACAACTCAGACCATCAGAACAGCAAAACCAGAATCCTATCAGAACAAAACAAAGAAAAGAAACAAAACTGAACCAGAATCAAACTACCAGTATCAATCCAGACTTTTAATATCCTTCACATGAGTAGCACTTCTCTTCCCAGCGTCATCCTCCAGCAGATACACAAGCCTTGACAATTTTTTAACTATCTTACACCTCTCGAACCTAGGTGCAAGTTTATACGAAAAATGTTTAGCAGCATCGCTACGCACATGCGTACGACGCCAAACCACGTCGCCTTCCTCGAAACTCACGTCTCTCCTATGCTGGTTATAATACTTAGCGTTGCGAGAATGGGATTTCGTCAGCTCCTTCTCCACCTTCAAAAACACATCCTTCAGGCCACCTATCTGAGCTACGTAATCGGAACGAGAATGAACACTAATTTCGTCCAAGTCCTCACTGTCCCCATAGACCTCACCACTTATCACAGCCTCCCGTCCATGTACTAAAAGAAAGGGTGTATAGGTGGTAGTGGCGTTGACAGCGGTGTTGATGGCAAACTGAATCTCATTAAGGTGGGAATCCCAACAGCGCTGATCAGAACCTACAAGAGCAGCTATAGAAGTAACAATGGTGCGGTTATACCTCTCAACAGTATTAACCTGCGGGCAGTAAGTCGGCGTATAATGAATTTGTGGAATTCGGTAATTTTCAAATAACGCCTTGACCTCGTGACTTATAAATTGTGGCCCGTTATCGACAATAACCGTTTGAGGAACACCGTGAACCAGAAAGACATGATCCTCTATGCGTTGCGCTACCGCCTTGCCAGTCGCACGCCTGAGAGGGAACATAAGCACATACTTCGAAAAACAACAGACAACCACTAGAAGATACTCATGCTGTTGCCGCGACCTGGGCAGTGGACCAACTAAGTCGACGCTGATGCACTGAAAGGGTCGGCGACACACCTTAGGATTACCAAACAAACCCGGAGTGGTTTGGTTTGGGTGCTTGTAAGCTTTACACGTGGAACACCTGGAAATATAATCCTCCACATCCTTATAAATAGCAGGCCAGTTGAAGTGAAGACGCAGCCGCTTATATGTCTTCTCTACATCCAAGTGGGCACCTAACGGAGAATCATGATGCTCACTTATCAGACGCTGCCTCTCATCGAAAGGAACTACCTCCTTCCAGTCGAAGTCTCCAGTCAACGTGGTCGTACTCTTGGTGTAGCGGTAGAGTTTACCATCCAAAATCTGATAATTAGGACACGTCTGTGGCCTCTGCTCACAACGAGTATACAGATTACAGAACCAGGGATCTGTCGAAGAAATATTCACAGCTGATACAGGTACACCTCGTGACAACGAATCCGGAATCAAATGCTCTTTACCACGCCTATGCTCTATCACAAAATTGTAGGGAGAGAGCCTACAACCCCATCGTTCCAGACGACCAGTAGGATTACGTAAATTCAGGAACCACTTCAGACTCGCATGATCAGTGATGATCTTAAAAGGTTTAGGGCCTTCCAAGTACGGCCTAAAGTGTTCAACCACCTGAACGACAGCCAGCGCCTCTCGCTCCGTAGCAGAATAATTGCGCTCTGGCCTAGTAAGAGAGCGACTATAATAAGCGATCGGGTGTTCCTCCCCTTCAAAAATTTGAGTTAACATGCCACCAATACCAACATCGGAAGCATCAGCATGCACAACAAACGGAAGAGAAAAATCAGGACAAGCCAACACCGGTGCAGACGTCAAAGCACTCTTCAATTGTAAAAATGCGTGCTCAGCTTCAGAAGACCAATCGAACGGAGGCCTATTCTTCTTAGTAGAAGTAAGGGCGTTCAAAGGAGCCGCAATTGTACTAAAACCTCGAATGAATCTCCTATAGTAAGACGCAGTACCCAGGAATCTCTTCACGTCCTTAGCGTTAGTGGGAATCGGAAAATCCGTGATGGGCTTGACTTTCTCAGGATCAGTTCTCAACCCCAACTCGTCCACAACGTAACCCAAATACTTCAGCTGCTTCCTAAATAGACTACACTTAGAGAGACTTACAGTCAGATTAGCAGACTTCAAACGTTCAAAAACTTTCTTTAAAAGGTCAATATGCTCCTCAAAAGTTTTACTCACAACAACAATATCATCCAAATAAATGAAAACACGCCCACCAAACTCTGGGCCAAACAGCTTGTCCATCAAACGCTGCTGCGTCGCCGGCGCAGACGTAAGACCGAAACACATCACCTTAAACTGAAACAGACCACGAGACGGGACAGTGAACGCAGTCTTCTCCTTAGAAGAAGGAGTCAAAGGGATCTGCCAGAAGGCAGCCTTCAAGTCAATAGAAGAAAGATAACGAGAATCACGGAGTTGATCTAGAATATTATTTATATATGGAAGGGGATAAGCATCATGCTTCGAGACCTCGTTCAGCTTCCTGCTGTCCAGACAGAAGCGCATCTCCCCATCAGACTTAGGAGCCATAGTGATAGGGTTATTCCACGGACTACAGCTCGGCTCCACTACATCCATGGCAATCATTTCATCAAGATGTCGGTTCAGCTCACGCAGCTTCTCAGGCGACATAACGTAATAACGTTGTTTTATAGGGGCAGCATCACCAGTGTCAATATGATGAGATATAAGAGTAGTCCTACCTAAGCCTTTCTTTTCAGCAGAAATCTCTTCAAACATCCCACACACATCCAATGCTAATCTCTTCTGTCCCTCAGTTAGATTCTCGAAAGGGTGCAAGTGATTCACCTGCGACACGACTGCATCACTAGGCTTACGAAAATCTATTAGATCACTCCTATTCAGAAGTCCTAAGACATCAGGCGCCACCTGGAAAGCTTTCCAAAAGTTAATCCCAAATAACAACGGAGACGAAACAGAAGGAATCACATAAAACTTTATCACACGCAGAACACCATTTACCACAATAGGCAAAAACATAAAACCGGTAACGGGGGAGGTAGAACCGTTAGCAGTCACCACAGAACCTATAACATCGGACTGATGTAGATCAGCCAGATTTGTAAATTTATTTACAGCGGATCCACCAATAATCGAAATTTCAGACCCAGAGTCTAACAACCCATAAAAAGGAACACCACAAATCTCTACTTTTAAATAAGGACGCGCGTCCTGAACGCTCGGGGAACCCACCGTTGACACTTTATTTTTATTTTATTTTCTTTTCTTTATTAGGTTTACCAACGATTGTTACATTTTAACATACAACATTAATACACACTGTACTTAGCTTAATGCACAATCACTTAAAGGTAAACACTGCATGCTTTAATCGTAATTAAATCTAATAATAATGGTGCTTAAGTTTTACAAAATACTATTACATAATTTTACTACGATATATATAAGAAATGGTTATTTTACTCAATTTGGAATTTTTTTAGTCAAATGATGTCGAAATTGGTGAAGTTTTTGTGAAAATAAGTCAATTTGTCCGTCCTTAACCCAGTCATTGAATGTTTTACATAATCGAGGTACCAGAGATTTGCTACCCAATACTGTAGATCTTAGAGGTGGAAGAAAGAGTGAAATAGGTTGACGTGAAGTGGTACGAGGAATCCTAAATTTAAAACTGCTAAGTATCTGTGGACAATCAATGAGGTTGTTGTGAATTTTGTAAAGGAATATCAAGTCCAGAATAATTCTTCGCTTACATAAGGAAGACATTTGAAAATATTTCAGTTTGTCTAAGTATGACATTTTTCTTGAAATTTTAGCTGAATACGATAGGTGCCACAGGAACCTTTTTTGGACACGTTCTATTCTTAGGATATGAGTTGCGTAGTGAGGTCTCCAAACTACTGGACAATATTCAAGTATGCTTCGTACCAAAGTGTTGTACAAAAGGATTCTAGATTGTGTTTTCTTAAAGATTTTGCTGTTTCTAATAATGAACCCCAACATGTTAGACGCACGTTTGACAGTATTCTCTATGTGAGGCAAAAAAGTTAACTTTTTATCTAGTATAACTCCCAAGTCTCTAATATTATCTACCTCTTGTAAACGCGTTCCTTGGATGTAATATTTGGAATTAACAGTGTTGTGCCTTCTTGTAAATTTTATGAAAAAGCATTTGTCTCTATTTAGGCTCATTCCATTAACGCAACACCATTGACTAAGTCTATCGAGATCATGTTGAAGCATAGATACATCTGACTGTGATTTAATTTTACGGGTGAATTTTAAATCATCGGCAAATAAAAATGGAGTTGATGAAAGGAAGCACTTGGGAATATCGTTTACAAATATATTAAATAGGATTGGTCCTAGATGTGAACCCTGGGGAATCCCTGATGTAATTTTATTTAATTTAGATCTGTATCCATTAGCTACTACAAAATAGGTGCGATTTAATAAGTATGATCGAATCCAGTTAATTAAGTTTCCTGTAAACCCGTAAATTATTAGTTTATTTACAAGCAGTGAGTGTGGTACACTGTCGAAGGCCTTGCTGAAATCAGTGTAAATGACATCTACTTCTTCATGCTTATCTATTGCTTCAGCAAGTCCCTCCACAAATGTAACCAGATTCGTGCTTGTAGATTTAGCTTTGACAAATCCGTGTTGATGCATTGAGATATATTGTTGAAAATGGCTTTGAATTGATGGGCATACAATAGATTCAAAAACTTTAGCCATTGTCGATAGAATTGAAATCGGCCTATAATTTTTAACAGAATTCCTATCGCCGTGTTTATAGGTGGGAACTATTTTTGCTATCTTCCAATCATTTGGAAATATCCCAGAACTTATAGATTTTTTAAATATAAGATATAAGGGCGTTGCTAGTTGGTTACAACAATTCTTTATGAAAATGGGTGGAATGTCATCATGACCTGAGCCTTTAGATATATCAAGAGTTCTCAGTTTTTTTTAAATAGCTTCTCTAGATATGTCCAAATCCCCAAAGCTTGAGCTATTCTATGCAATGTCAAAGATTAAAGATTTAAAGATTTAAAGATTAAAGATTAAAGATTTAAAGATTAAAGATTAAAGATTTAAAGATTTATTAAACAATCAGAAACAATTTTACATTTGATATGTTCGTAAACAGCGGCAATAGTATTAAACTGTGTCGCCACTATTTACGCCCACCTCGGAATACAGTGTTTAGGATATAAGTAAGCTTATTACAAAATAATATTAGCCAGGAACTAACTTAAGATATACATTATTACAAGTTACAAGATGCGAGCATGCAGTTGTGTGATGTTTTGTGTGATGTTGTGTGATGCAGGTGTGTGACGTGTGCGTGTATGCGTGAGTGTTTGTTAGTTTATGAGTGTGTTGTGTGTGTGTGTGTGTGTGTGTGTGTGTGTGTGTGTGTGTGTGAGCGCGCGTGCGTGTAGGTGTGTGTGCGTGTGTGGTTGGTCTTACAAATAAGAAGAAATGAGTGACTCGGTCTCGTCATATGATAGTTTTAGCAAGAACTTAGTCAAATTGGTTTTGCATTCATGGAATGAAAGTGGATAGATATTTATGGATTTATCTATTCTATTGTAAACAACACTAGCTATATACTCATAGTGTCGCCTTGCAAGCGCATTACTACATATAGGTATTTGACAAATTCGAGGGAATCGGCGGGTGCAGGAAATAATATTGATAAATGGAATACTTAAATGTTTGCGCAATATGATTTGGCGAATATATAACTGCCTAACCGTTAAAACTTTAGCTAATGAGTAAATATCTACAGTAGGAAAACGGATTGGTTTCGAATACATTACTTTAAGAATCGCTCGCTGTGCTCTCTCCAACCGAAGAATGCTAGTCTTACCAGATCCGCCCCAGGCGGTTATACAATAAGTCAGGATTGATTGTGCTAAAGAGTAATATACTGTTTTTAGAGTTTCCTCATCAGTAATACCTCGCAATGTTTTAAATATATAAATTAATTTCCGCATCCTGCCTACAGTTATCTCTACTTGTTCCTTCCAGGTCATTAAGGAATCAATTTGAACCCCAAGATACTTTACAATATGAGTTTGTGTTAGCCTAAAACAGGAGCAGGAAGAATCATTAATTTTACATCGATGCGCAATGAGAGACATAGATTCGGGCGGTAAGGACCCTGCACTTATAGCAAATGGAGTAAAAATTGTTTTATTTAAGTTAAGCGTCAATAAATTGTTATCTAGCCAATTCATTATTATACGTAATGCATCCTCTGCGAATAACCGAGCTTCATCCCATGTAGTACCATGAACAAGAAGGGCCGTGTCATCGGCATAGGTAAAAATGTTGCAATTATTTAACTCCAGACTGCACAGATCATTGATGTAAATGAGAAATAGGGTAGGCCCGAGGACACTACCTTGAGGGACACCGAAAGAAAGAGGTAAATCTGAGCTAATATGGGACCCGATTTGTACACGCTGTTTGCGATTAGAAAGGTAGCTTCGAAATATATCAAGTACATTTCCGCGCACCCCAATGCGTTCCAACTTTTTTAGAAGGATAGGTATAGATACAGTATCAAATGCCTTAGACAAATCTAAAAAGATACCAATTGTTTTTAATTTTGAATTTAGATTATTAATTATGTTATTAGTAAGATGCATAACAGAGTCTTCGGTAGAGCGTCCACTACGAAAACCGTATTGATTATCTGAGAGGATATTATGAGTATTTATATATTTGGTTAACCGCTTGTTTAATATTTTTTCCAGGATTTTTGAAAGAGTTGTCAAAACAGAGATTGGCCTGTAATTATTTATACTGTATCTATCACCATTTTTATGTATTGGATGTACTATGGCCACTTTAAATGGTGACGGGAAAGTACCGGTAGAAAGGCAGAGGTTGAAGATATGAGTTAGTATTGGCACTAGTGTGTGACGTGCCGATTTAAGCAAAGTTGTCGATATTTTATCCCAACCTAAAGCACATTTTTTAAGACTAGACCGGCAGCGGCTAGACACATAACCTTGTAACGCGCTCCATCATTAAATTAGATAAAATCAAGTAAATATCACAAATATAAAGTTATAAAGTGAGTAATTAGTTTATTTAGCCTACAGTGTAATCATGTCAGTTGATTTCATTAAAACTTATATGTGTAAATAGTGATAAACCACATAACCAAGAAATCTTAACGTGAGTTGTTCGTCGTGTCATCTTAAAATCATTGAGTTCGGCTTGAACGCGTAAGTGCCGCGATATACATGGCGCTTATGACGTTTCGGTCGCGAAGAATCAGCAACTAAGTAACAAAATAGTGAGATATTGTTGTGGGTATACAAATACAACTTCTATTATTGAACAGCAGTGAATTGATACAAATAATTATTTACTTGCTATAAAATGGCTTCAAAAATGAAATCATGTGCTGGCTGCTTAAATAAACTGACAAACAAAGACAGTGTAACATGTTCGGTTTGCAAAGATATGTATGATATAGATTGCGCCCATATTTCGCATCAGCGTTTTATCGCAATTACAAAAAAGAATGAAAAATTTGTTTGTTCAAATTGTCGAAAATGTAAAGGGGATAATTCAAACACATCAAGTTGTTCTAGAATGCGTAATCGAGGCTCTCAAGAGTCAATCGACCGTACTGGATCTGATCATATAACTCAACGTATAAAACCTCACCAGCAAAAATCTTTTACATCCGATTCGCCAACTCAATTCATAGACGAATCGTTACTGTTAGCGATTAGAACGGAAATACAAGCTTCTGTGGAGAAATTTATAAATCTAGCTATAGAGGAGTCAGTGTTAAAAAAGGAGTTGCGCTGTATAAAGGAGGAATTAAATTCATTGCGAGACCTTAAAAGTGGTATGGATTTTCTGAGTGAGGAATACGACCGGATGAAGAACGAATTAAAAACTTCGGAAGAGAAAATTATAACCTTATCAAAAGATAACAATGATCTTCATATGAAAGTTGAAGATATGTCGAGTAGGATCCTTGTATTGGAGCAACATTCACGCGAGACAAATATTGAGGTAAATGGTGTACCCGAAAGTAAGTCAGAGAATTTAAAAACCATTGCTAAACAATTGTGCAGTGTAATATCCATTCCATCGGAGCACGTTGAAACAGCTTTTTGTACGAGAGTAAGGAAAATGAATGATTCGAATAATAAACCTCGTGCGGTCATTATTAAGCTTCCTTCTACAAAAATTCGTGATGAAATATTGGCAGCGGTAGCCAAATTCAACAAAAACAATGCATCGAACAAATTGAACACGGAACATCTAGGGTATAAAGACATTAAACTGCCTATTTTTGTCTCGGAACATTTAGCACCATATTATAAAGCTCTGCACGCACGTACTCGCCAAACTGCTAAGGAGAAAGGTTATAAATATGTTTGGATCCGAAATGGCCGCATATTTATCAGAAAAGATGATCAGTCACCTGCAAAATTAATCAAGAGTTATGAAACGCTCGACCACCTATAAATTTTTGTTTTTTATTTTTATTTTTTATTATATATAAAACAACTGCGTTATAAAGTTATAAAAATGGCGACTTTAAAAGTTTATTACCAAAACTTCAGAGGCCTTAAAACGAAAACCAAGGAACTGAGATTAAACGCATTATTAGAAGACTACGATGTTATTGTCGGTACTGAAACGTGGTTAGATGATAGTGTATTCGATAACGAACTATTTAGTAATGATAAGTACTGTGTATATCGGAGAGATCGTCAATCTACGTCTTTGGCTGGCAAATCTGGCGGAGGTGTAGTCATCGCCGTTTCTGTCAAATATCGTTCTAGAAGAATAAATCGTTTTGAATGTCTTGCGGAAGATTTGTGGGTGTCAGTGGCGGCGCCTTCTGGAAATGCAAATGAAATTCTATTTGGTGCCATATATTTACCGCCACCCGTTACTGTTGCTACATTGGATCCAGTACTTGAAAACTGCAGTGAAGTAATTTTATCTCATTCAGGGGATGTGATTATCTTGGGTGACTTCAATTTGGGCTTCATAGACTGGTTAAAGGATAATGATAAGTCATCCGGTTTGATTCCAAGCAAATATAATTGTGCTCTAGGGTATTTACTTGTTGATTTTATGGCATTAAATCATATAGTACAATTCAATAACGTTGCAAATGTAAATAATAGAATATTAGATCTAATTCTAAGTAATATAGATTCTGTGTCAGTCACGCTCTGTCAAAACGCATTGAGTAAAACTGATTCACATCATCCAGCTTTATATGTAAACTTAAATATAAATTCGTCCTTATATACAAATAAAAAATGTTTTGCGACATACAATTATAAAAAGGCTGATTATTCGTTAGTGAACAAAAAATTAAATAATATTGACTGGCTAAAGGAATTAGATGATATGGAAAATGTCAACATTGCCGTCTGTAAGTTTTATGAGATAATTAATTCTGTCATTAAATCAACTGTTCCTAAATCTAAGCCACTAAAAGTAAAATTTCCGCCTTGGTTTACTCGTAATCTTATAAAACTAATCGCTGAAAGGGAGAAAATTCGAAAAAGGTACAACATATATCATAATCCTAGAGACGAAATAGAACTAAATATAGCCAATGATCGTGTTAACCTAATGATATCTTCATGTTACTCTGAGTATATATCTAGAACAGAATATGCCCTTATAAACAATCCTAAAAAGTTTTGGTCTTACGCGAAAGAATTACGGGCAGGAGCATCTAATTTACCATCGGAGATGTTTCTAGAGGATGAGATTGCTCGTAATGGAGAGGATATTTGCAATCTTTTCGCTTCTCAATTTTCATCTATTTATTGTTCTCCACATAAAGCAGTGCTACCTGATTTAGGCGATTGTTTTCCACAATTTGTTCTTAGTAACATAGAGATCACTGAACGGGCAGTAGAAAAAGTGCTCAGGTCAATTGATGCCAACAAGGGAGCTGGACCTGATGGTATTCCCCCGTACTTTATAAAAAAAACATACAAAAATTTAACTTTACCATTAAAGCTTTTATTTCAAAAATCTCTTGCGTCCGCAGAGTTTCCTAAGGAATGGAAAATCGCGAATATTATCCCCGTGCACAAAAAAGGAGACAAATCAAATATAAAGAATTATCGTCCAGTTTCAATTTTAAGTCTGTTTCCTAAACTATTAGAGAGAATAATATGTCCTATCTTAACTACACATTTGTCAAAAATGATTTCTATTTTTCAGCATGGCTTTTGCAGACATAGATCAACAGTAAGTAATTTATTGGGATACGTCTCAGATTTGGCAAGCGGTATTGACGGAAAGTGTGAAATAGATTCTATATATACTGATTTTAGTAGTGCATTCGATAGAGTAAATCATAGTATACTATTATCCAAGTTAAAATACTACGGTATTCATGGCAACTTGCTAAATTGGATAAATTCATATCTATATAATAGGATACAAAGGGTCACAACTCAAGGCTTCAAATCCTTCTCATTCTTTCCAACTTCTGGGGTTCCACAGGGCTCACATCTCGGACCAATACTATTCCTAGTATTTATTAATGATATTTCTGATCATATTCGCTTTAGCAAGTGTTCAATTTTTGCAGATGATTTAAAGTTATATACAAATATACATTCTCATAACGATGTAATTGATTTGCAAGCAGATCTTGATTCAATTGGAATTTGGTGTAAGAATAACGACATGAGTCTTAACGCTAAGAAATGTTGTTATATTAAATTTACAAGGAAAAAAAATATCATCCCTTCAAAGTATCAAATAACTGGTGAATATCTAAAAGAATCTACGGTTGTGCGCGATCTTGGCGTTATGATTGATAAAAAGCTAAATTTCATATCGCATATTGACAAAATTTTAAGCAATACTTGGAAGATGGTCGGTTTCATAAAACGAGTATGTAAGGACTTAAAGAACCCAGCAAGCATCTTAGCACTATATAAAGCTTTCATACTAAGTAGTTTGGAATATGCATCTCCTGTGTGGAACCCCGCTTATAAAGTCCATAGCGATCGAATCGAAAGAATTCAACGTAATTTTACTCGTTATTTAGCGTATAAAGATCGAAGCTGTCCTTATCGCGCAGACTATAATACTAGGTTATCCCACTTTCAACTAGATTCAATTGAAAAAAGGCGACAAATTAGTGACCTCAAGACCCTTTACAAGCTCATCCACGGTTTATTAATATCTCCCGAAATGATTGGCTCCATAAACTTAAATGTCCCACGATGCGTACCTAGGCATCCCATAAGTAAAACTTTCTATTTAAACAATTCTTCAACAAATTTAGGTAAAAATGCTCCACTCAATAGAATGATGCAAACTTATAATAAAATTAGTATTAACAGCGATGTGGACATTTTTCATACTCAAAATGTATTAGAATTTATCAAGGCTTGTATGCCACATATATCTTAGTCCTATACTTTCTATAACGTTATATTGATAAACATACATACATACATACATACATAATAGTATAATATGAATTTCATATCATTTATTATGTACAGTAGTTAAAATATATTTCATTATTAAAATTTCCTTTTTTCGTATGATGGCCTATTTAGGTTATGTGTTACATTATATAATGCCGGTAGGAGTAAGATTGTTGAATGTTGTATACACCTGTAATGGCAAATCACACTGAACATATTTTTTTTGTTAAATTTATAACCTGTGCCTAGTGATAAGTCGATGGTGTATCTGTTGTTAATAAATAAATAAAAGACCTAATATGATACCTTCTACTTCTTCATTGTCCGTTTCAATCAAAGCCATAGAATTAAGTCGCGAGTTAATAGTCTGGTAGGACGGCCCATTATATATTGATGATACAGTAAATTTAAAGGCAAGGTCACTACCAATGGAGCTAAAGTATTTATTAACAATATTAACTGATTGTGAGGGATCTGCATTTTGTTGTAACAATTCAGTGGCGGAAGTAGTTTTATTATTTAAAAACACTGTATTTTTTATAAGCTTCCAAGTAGCCTTAGGGTTATTTTTAGCTTTTTGAAATTCAAATCGTTCATACGCTTGTTTAACTTTTTTTAACAGGTTGGAGCAGTTATTTCGATATCGCGTATACGTTAGCCTTGCTGTATGGTTATCAGGATCTTTTTTATACAATTTGTGTAAACGATCACGGTTACGGATACAACGCAGCAAACCAGGCGTCATCCACGGTTTTATGATGCGCTTCTTACTGGGGATGTTCGTCAAACGCGAGTGGGTTTCAATTATAGCCATTATAGTGTTAACAAAGGCATTTGCTGCAGTTTCAGCATTGGACATGGACATAATAAAAGAAAAATCAAATTTATTGATATCATTCACACAAGCAACCTCATCTGTTATTATTTTGGTTAGTGCAGCCTTTGAAGTATTCGCTTTTCGACTGCAACATAATACTATTGGTGCATGATCAGTAATAAATGATTCAACAACCAATGTGACTGAGGGTGTACCTGTTTTTAATAATACGTGATCAAGGCAACTAGTCTTTCGAGTAGGGTAAACGTGAGCGGGAAGCATGGCATTTGCAGCAGCTACATTTAGGTACGAATCAGAATTTTGGTCACCAGATCCAGGGGTTATATTTATATTTATATCTCCTATAACTGCCACAGTTTTGAAATTTTTGAGAGACTTGAGTGTATGATCTAGGGATTCTAAAAAGTTGGTAACGTTTCTTATTGAGGGGGATCTATAAAGAGCGACGAGTGCGGTCTCGTTAGAGAACTTCAAGATGAGACAATTCGCATCGCTAAAAGTTGGTTTATGTACTGTACCCGGTAAATCTGATTTAACAAAGGCCACTACACCATCGTTCTGGTTTGTGTATTTACTTTGGAACGAAGAATACCCTACTAATTTAGGGAGGTGATTGCATTTACTTAGCCAGCATTCACTTAGCACAAGAACATCAAAAACTATGTTAATTCGATGGAGCAGCACCAAAAGCTCATTAAAATTGCATCCAATGCTACGAATATTTAAATGTAAAACCTTAAGAGAATTCTTGATACCTGCAATATGCTTCAAACAATTCTCTGGTGTACATATATAAGACAAGGAAACATCTATCTGTTCGATATCATTATTGATTTGTAAATTAATATCCATTATAATAAATAAATAAAATCAACAAATGTCAGACCCTTTAGTATGTAATAATGCTGAGGCAAAACCAAGTATAATATATTAGTTAGAGTAATAATAATGAGAGCTAGTAGAGACCGTGTTATTGTGTTGTGTTGTGTATTAGTGTAAAGTGTAATGATAATAAATAAATACAAACAGATTTCAATAAATAGATTAAACAAAAACAATAGTCAGGATTCTTCTGGACCACTCAAATTTTTCAAGTCCCGCTCACATTTTATGAGAATCGCAGAGGACCCTTCCCTTTTTCTCAGAAATATTCTGCCGTGGGACACCCAGCAGTGGTCAAAAGCATTTGATCTGGCATATTCTTTAGAAAGGTACAGAAGTCTTTTCATTCGTGGGGTTAGGTTTTCGGAAATGAAGACTGGTTTTTGTGGGCCTTTTATGTGCAGAGTTTCCGTAGATAACTTACTAGTCTTGTTGTATTTATTGTAGTCCTTAAACTTTCGGATTATCAGTTCCTTCATCAATACACTTGTAAAATCAACAATAATAGTTTTATTTTGCGGTTCTCTAGTGTTAATGCGGAAAATATCTCTCACGCAGTGCTGGTCGAACGATACATTGAGCACATTAGCAATAGATGTCACCTGATTAATTAATCCCTGTTTAGTTTCTCCGGTAGTGCATGGAATATTCTTAATCTCCACACATGTTGCCCGTTTGTGGCGCTCAAGTTGCTCTAACTTTTCCTGTAAGCTCTGCATATATTCAATGTTTTTATTTCGGTCAGATTCAAGTTTTTCTATTTGAGATTGTATAGAGTCAAAGGAGAGACCCAATTTCCGGCCAAGACTTGACACGTATCAATTATATACCAAAAAAATTGTCTTATTTACTTACTTTACGTAAATAAATATTAGCTTT
The DNA here is from genome assembly GCA_905404295.2 of Ochlodes sylvanus. Taxonomy (NCBI): domain Eukaryota; kingdom Metazoa; phylum Arthropoda; class Insecta; order Lepidoptera; family Hesperiidae; genus Ochlodes; species Ochlodes sylvanus. The sequence continues at coordinate 15,787,009 of FR990122.1, read as the reverse complement.
ATTGTCAGTGGCCAAATGGAGATATTAATTTTTTCTTTTTTTATTATTTATCACTGTCTCCGTAAATATCTGACACTATGACTCTATAAGTTTTTAATCGTATTATTAAAGGCTATCTCTGTAAATGTGTATCATAGTACGCAAATAGGGCTTGCCCGTACGTAGACATGGGAACTCTTAACGTTACATTATTTTAACTATCGAGTTAATAATCGATTGTTGGGTGTCGTTCCCACGGTTACACGTCTTTATTCAAATGAATTATGTTTAAAATGTATGTTGATATTATCCATAATATACAAATAAACTACTATTCTTTTATTGAGGTGGTTTGATGTCTAGAAGAAAACAAAAATCGATACTGAGTACTTCAATGAATCGATTTAAAAATGTCGTCCATTTTGTCAAATGTCAATCACTACATATGTCAAAATGTCAATGTCACTAAGATTAGAGTTCTGTTTAATCTGTTTTCCTGTTTCCTGTTCTATTCGCTTTCGTACTCTTGCGCTGGTGAATGTGTTTTCGTTGTTTTTGCGATTTCACGTTGTTTTTGCGATTTATATATCTGTACTACAACTTCTGCTTGAATACTGGACTTCGAGATCGACTGCTTCCTGACTGACCTTTGCCTGAACACTGAATTACGTATCCTCCAATCTCTATTGACATTGGCTAGAACACCGGTTAAACTGAATCCTGCTTTCTTGTATAACCACTATTTCTTGTATTTACAGGTTTGCTTGAAATTAACATGAATCTGTGTATTAATTGTGGAATAGCAACCAATCGCTGTAATGCTATTGGAAGAAGATCATTGGACGATGACGCGATACTTGCCATTGTACGGGAATGGATCGCTCCTCGAGTTGTAAGTACTTAGTTATTCTATAATCTCTAAACTGCTACTGCTACTATTAATAGATTTTTATACATACCCATGTAATTCATTTGAGACCCCTGACTATAAGCATACTTAATATTAATGAAACTAAATATTTTCTCAGGTCCATTCTAATGATTTTGTCTGCCAAGCTTGTTGGAATGTCGCCAGCAGTGAATTAAATGTTGAAAACAGACCAGAGGTGTCATCTATGGGGCACCGTCGAGTTTGCATTCTCTGTGGACGGTTTCTTTTAAGAAGAATACGGTTTCACCATTTATGTACTGCCCCTGAGCAAGAACGCAGAATAAGGGATGTTATAAAGGAATGGATCTTACCAAGAACGGTGTGTAGTTTTATAGCGTTTATCTATACTTATTACGTACATTGAATATATTTGCCAAAAAAATATTGAGGGGGGTTAAAAAACAGTAATAGAACACTATTGACGTGTGCAGCAGGGTTACTTAAATCTCGAATGAGATTTTGAATTGTTCATCTCTGGGCTATCACCACCAAGGCAATAAAGTCTATTCTAAAGTCTAGAATGCAAAGTGAGCATTCTCATGTTTGATTCCTGGTGGGCTGATATTTATTTGGTCCTGGGTGTTAGTGATATTATTTGTATTGTCCATGCCACCTGCAATACAAGAAATGCTTCTGCGAGGGTACGAGTGTGTAAGCATTAATTACTAAACAACACACATCTTTAAAAAAATATTAAATAGAAATTGTATTTCTATCAGTCTGAAGCATTTTCAAACTTGCTATTTATTTTTAGGTTGGTGCTTCAAGTGTTGTATGTCACTCTTGTTGGCAAAGAGCAAAAACAGCATCTCGACACTTCCATTCGGGTCCCTCAACATCAGCTTCATCTTCATCAACGGTCAATGAGCCTGTTTCGTCAGTAGAAGGAAATAATTGGCAAGAACCATCACAACCAGCACAACAACCTCAAGCGGTTGAAAGGATAATCCCTACTGGCCCTGTAGCCTCCATAATATTGCCCGATTATTTTAGACCAAGTGTAACAGAGAGCAGATGTTTTATTGAAGGGTGTCAGAGAAGAGAACGAAATAATGTTCCCCTTAATAAGCGTCAATTTTTGCTAAAAATGTACAATTATTATGTACCACCTAATAACCGCTTGTGTGATTTTCATTTATCATGCACATCATGGGATTTCCTAAATGGAATTACTGAAAATATAAATAACACGTTTACAGCAAACCAAATACAAGACATGTTGACCCTAAAAGATGTGGAATCTAAATTGCTGGACTTTGAAAATATTAACAGCATTGATGACCATATTTTTTACCACTGGGTAGGTTTTAATAAAGTACAGTTTCAACAGATTCTGAGTAGGCTACCTCAGTTGTTAAATAATAAAAGGGGGTCAACTTCATTAGCTGCTTATTTAATAAAGCTAAGAACTGGAGACTCTGATGAACGATTATCGTCACTGTTAAAAATACCAAAAAGTACTCTAGGTACACTTATAAATAAAGCTAGAAAAAACGTAATGGATAATTTTGTGCCTCATCATATGGGAATAAATAATATTACCAGAGAACAAATAATAGATAGAAATCTTTTAATTCCTAATGGATTGTTTGGTGACTACAACGGTGATATAAAACCAATAGTTATTTTAGATGGCACATATATTTATGTGCAAAAAAGCAGTAACTACTCATATCAAAAAAAACTTACAGCCTCCACAAGTACCAAAATCTAGTAAAACCGTTTTTGATTGTGTGTACAGATGGATACATAGTAGAAGTGCTGGGTCCCTATCCCGCTACTACCTCTGATGCAGAAATTATGAAAAATGAATTTAAAGATAATTCTGCATTAAGACAATACTTTCAACCTGGTGACGCCTTTATTTTAGATAGGGGGTTTCGCGATGCACTACCATATCTTAATGATTATGGCTACAGGACATATGTTCCAGGTTCATTACAGACGGGTGAATCCCAACTTCCAACTTTAGCAGCGAACAAATCCAGGGCAGTTACAATATGTAGGTGGGTAGTAGAGGTAGTCAACGGGCGTTTTAAGCGCGACTTTAAACTGCTTAGGCAGGATTATTTTAACACAGCCTCTAAAAACCTAATGGTTGATTTTGTAGTAGCAGCCGCTCTAATTAATGCTTTTCACCCCCCCATAACAAACCGCGATGACGCTCAGGAAATTCTCCAGAAGATTCATCAATATATGTATGTAGAAAACCGACTAAGTTATTACATCATTAATAATAACGTAAATAGACGTAGGGCTGAATATCAGCCCATTGATGTTGACCGAGATAATTTAAGAGAATTTCCTGAGCTATCATTTAGTGAGCTTATACTCATCTCACTTGGTACATACCAATTAAAACAGGCTCGGTCATATTATGGGGAGCATATAAGAGCAAATGGCAGGTATACGATTGAAGTATGCAGAGAGGTCGACAGCTATCTACTACAAGAGCTGTCGGTATCGGAGACCACGTGGTTGTTAAGAGGCCGAATACAGTCTAGGCACATAAGTTCAAAAACTTATTTTGTATATATTTTGATTGATAGTACAAAAAGCGGGAGGGATGCCATAGTTCAATATTATTGCAACTGCGTGGTGGGGAAAAGGACTGTGGGTTGCTGTGCTCATACTATGAGCATTATATGGTACCTTGGTTGGGCAAGGTACCAAGAGAATATAGCGCCTCCTGCACAATCCTTGGACAATGTATTAATATATTATAATGAAGATGATAATGATTAAACATCTTAAAAAAGAAACTGTTTTTAATTTGAATTCCCCTTCGAAGACTACTTACATATAGCTGCCTAATATTGGTTTAGCTAATAAATTGTCATATTGATAATAGTAAAAGCAGTGTTTTTTGTTTTAAAGGAACTGCCTTTTAATATTGTACTAGCTACAAATGCACGTACTTTCCTATAGGTTTACAGATCATCGCAATTAATTAATAGATACCTAATGATAACTGATAAGTATGTAGGTACTATGAACGTAGTACGTACGGGTATTTTCAAACTCAAACTCAAACTCAAATCATTTATTTCATGTAGGTATGATGCATACACTTATGAACGTCAAAGAATTGAAGTCAAGAAATATGAATTTACAATTAGTATATTATTATTAAAGATAATTATACAAAACTTGACTTAAGTACCATTATCATTTATTGATATTTCCTTCAATAAACAGGTAACACTCAAAGTGACACTCAATACCTACTTTGCGAAAATTATAACCTATAAACCTTATGTTTATCCTACGATTACTTTAAATGGCCATTGCTGTCAGCCCTGAAAATTGTGTCACTTATACATTATATTATGTTCTAATTGATGGCAAATTTTCAGTTTTGTCAAGTCATGGCCTGAGGTTGTATGGGAATTGGGGTTGTCCTTTTTGGCTAATAAAGTCCGTACTAGCTTGTAAAGCAACGCTGTGATTCTTAATTTCCTCAATAGCTGTTGAGATTTTTTCCATTTTTGAATCCTGCGAGAGTTGATGGGCTTTAACCTCCTGAAACATGGACTTCATCTCCGACATAAACTCAGCTAGTTGCTCATTACCACACTCTGGTCGTTTGCGCTTAATTCGATGGGTAATGTTAGAAGTGACGGTGCCCAATTCCTCAGTAGATCGAGATATATTAAGGTCAGGTTCCGAAGTACAATGCTGCAAGTTTTGAGATATAGCGAGGGCAGGTGTTTTAGTTACTGGCGTCATATTTACATTGCCTGTGTGTGGAGATGATGGCGGGGGAGTACGACGAAGTGGCATCTTTTTATCTCAGTAATTCTGTATAATATGTACTAGAGGTTCATTAACCAGTAGGAGTATGATCACTATAATAGACCCCGCCACGCTTGCGGCTGCAATGCACTCACCGTACTAGGGCCGCAACGCAGGCCAAGCGACACAGTAGAATCATAGAGCGAGCGATAATGAGTGCGATAGGGACAGACGCAGTATAAGATCCAGCCAATAGTAGCGTAACATCGACTTACGAGCGAGAGAGCGGTCTTGGATTAGCGGTGACGTATGCGCTCGATGATGGATCTTGATAAGCGGCAGCACACAAGCAAAGCAATTAAGTTTCTCACCGTCCTTACATGCGCGCAATCTTGCCGCGCTCCTTATGCTTCTGTTCTCCTATTATTTGCGTTGAATTATAGTCACAACTTATTTAATTTAACATAAATTGGTTTGATATAATTTACAATAAACACGTCTAAACAGTGTGGCGGTCCGAGGGGAAGCAATGTCATCTAGATAACTCGATGTTATGTTTTGGGTGTTTTGCTTGGTATAATCTAACGCGTTGTATGTGTTTAAAAAATAGTCTGCGAATAAGTTACAAAGGAGACTGGTACGCTTTCATACAATCTTGGGCCTGGATTGTAAAAAGATGAAAGTAGTGCCAATTAATAGCTATTATATTATTAACCTTTAATTGAAAATAAAACGGAATTTGTCAATCTGGGAGTAGTGATAAACGAGATTAAGTAAAAGTGAGGTTTATAATAACTAGTCTGGCCATAAATACTGTTACATAAAATAATTTCTTTTTTTCAACTTTTTAATTATTTTTTATTTGGAACACCTATATTATTTTAAAAAGTTCTTTAAATTTTGCGCCATTTCACATATTTTTCTTGTTCATTTTATCAAATTACAATATGGAATGGGGTGTTAAAGAAAATAGGATTGCAGTGATCGCCTTGCACAAAGTGGGTATGGAGCCGTCGGTCATATTCCAGACACTTCAAAAGCTTGGTATCAGCCGTATGTTCGTATATCGTACTATCAACAGATACAACAACACTTCCTCTGTCGAAAACCAGAAAAGATCGGGGCGGCCGCGTGCTGTTAGAACTACAAAGGCTATTAATGCTGTTAAAGCCAGAATTCGTCGAAACCCCATTAGGAAGCAAAAAATCTTATCGCGAGAAATGAAAATTCCCGCTAGGACTCTTTCGCGTATTATAAAACAAGACCTGAAGCTCGGTGCTAATCGTCGATATACAGGACATGCCCTAAATCAATCTTTACAATTAGAGAGAGTGGAGTTATCAAAACACCTACTGTCGCGATACGCAGGTGAAAGGCACAGAAATATCCTCTTTACCGATAAAAAAATTTTCACGATTGAAGAACACTACAATAAGCAAAATGATAAAGTGTATACTCACAGTTCTAAAGAAGCTGCTCAAGTGGTCGGAAAGGTACAAAGTAGTCATCATCCTGCGTCAGTGATGGTTTGGTGGGGCGTGTCTTATCAAGGAGACACAAAAGTACATTTTTGTGAGAAAGGGGTGAAAACTTCAGCCAAAGTGTATCAAGATACAGTCTTGGATCATGTTGTGAAACCTCTGAGCAATACACTTTTTAAAAATAAACCGTGGACTTTCCAGCAGGACTCTGCCTGGTCATAAGGCACGAACTACCCAAGCCTGGCTTGAAACCAACGTTCCGGACTTTATAAGAGATGAAGACTGGCCCTCATCTAGCCCAGACCTCAACCCTTTAGACTTCAAATTATGGTCAGTTTTAGAGGACATGGCCTGCTCTAAATGACACAGCGACATTGAGTCTCTTAAAAATCTTTGGAGCAAGCAGTGGCGAAATTTCCCTTGGAAACAGTGCGTAAATCCATAGGTTCGAGGCCAAACAGATTAAAGGCCTGTATAAAAGCCAAAGGTGGCCATTTCGAATAAAATTTATTGTTTTATTTTTTGCTGAGACTAATAAATATGTAGGTTTTAATTTTCATAATATTACATTACTTCATTTGAAAAAAAATGCATTTTCATTTGTAACAGAACTTATGGCCGGACTAGGTATATGAGACTACCTATATACTGAACAGCTGATTTTTGAAGTTCGAGTATTTTATTCTTAAACATAGAACATTAATATTTTGACGGCGTCCGTGGCGCAGCGGTATGCGCGGTGGATTTATAAGACGGAGTTTCTGGGTGCGATTCCCGGCTGGGCCGATTGAGATTTTTTACCTGGTATGGCGTCGGGCAGAAACCTAAAGGGCGATTTTATCCTACGCCTAACAAGTTAGCCCCCTTCCATCTTAGATTGCATCATCACTTACCATTAGGTGTTGACTGCAAGCACACTTGGTGTCGACTAGCTTGTAGTAAATAAAAAAACTTTTAGAATGGGAGGATGATAAAACGTAAATGACTGATGAGATCATAAGTAAGGGTAAAGAAGTGGTAAAATAAAAAACACTTTTTTTATTGATTTTTATTCCTCTCAATTATAATTAAAATATTGTCTAAGAATGTATGTCTTGATTGTATGCGTCCCCGAAGTAACCACAAGGTATTTGAAGCTGACAGCTCTCGAAGTAGGCTACTGCTGACCTCCCTGGACACTTCTATTACATAGCCATTGTTACCCCTTACATGCTCGCCATAATAAGATTGTGCTTTATTTGATATATACCTAATGAGATAAGAATTAGTTCACTCACTTGTTGTGACTCGGTTGTTCTATCTGCAATAAACCTACCTCATCATTATCAACCTATTGACAGCCCACTACAGGGCCAGACCACCCTCCTTATAGTAGTCTAACCTCTATATAGATCCCCTATATGGAGCTTAGACCCACTGCACTGCTTCAATGCGGGTTGGTGGGCTTAAGGCAATAATATTTGATTACTTAATGGTCACTATCAGATGTTAGTAATAATGACTGAGACTGACAGCTTAACATGCTCTCTGAGGCACAGGAATATAAAACAACTAACTCAATTCCAGGGTAAGAGTAAGGTTCTTTTCTTATTCTATTTATTTAAAACACTTTATTGCACACCCTTATAAAACAAAAATACAAAGTAAAATAAGAAAAGAACCTTATGAATAAGTCGGTCTTACCACCACAGTGATGTCTCCCAGATAAACTTTGCAAAAAGGAAATATTAAAATAGCACAGGTTGGTGCGGCAAATAAACTTACTTAACAATCTACATTCTGTTTTACAATAGTACTACATGGCAATACTAATAATACACAAATAGCTATAAGAATATAAATATATACATATATTTATGTATATACATACAACACTGTTACATATAGATAAATTCTTGGAAGAAAGAAAAACTCAGTAGGTATCATTTCACAGCCCAACCCATGACTTGAACCCAGGACATAGTAATCTATGTGGCATGCATAAGTAATAATGAACATTCATTTAACTTATAGTTCGAGGTATAATCCACTCTTATATTACATTATATATTCTCAGTTCATGAGTTGAGCCAGTGTCAAGCAGATGACTGACTCATGATGAGAGCGACCACAGCGGAAGCAAACATTACGGTGGCCAAGTTGTCTTGGTTGATCAACAGCTGTTGGTCTTTGTGGCAAGTCCCAGAAAGGTTGACAAACATGGTCACAGTTGTTTACCTGAAATATGAAGTTTTTTATTTCATGAAATCAAGACTACTGAAAAATATACTTTCGCCAAACCACATTGGAGCAGTTTGGTGGGTCTTTGCTCGGAATCCCTCTCTGCTAGAGAGGAGGCCTGCGTCCAGCAGTTGGATGTTAATAGGCTGATGATGCTACTCAATCGATTTCGGTATTTAGTTAAATGTTAACAATCTTTATCTACCTTTTCAAAAAGTATAATTCACTTTTAAGCATACGGTTGATAATAAACAATATAAGGAATCCTATAGGCTAGCATGGTAGGTGCCAGTTAGCTAATAAATAAGTGAGTACTTACAGGCTGTGGTGCACGCCATCGACGAATCACTGACAAATTCATTTCATCATCTAAAGCTCGTTGATAGTATTACTATACCACAGTTCACACAATGATCCATGGTGTCAATATCCAATCGATAAGCCGGCCAATAAATCCAAAATAACGAGCCAAAGTCAGACGTGTAAGTGTAAGACGGTGTCGATTGATTTTAGACGGGACTTCTGTCATTCATTGTCATTATTGTCAAGTGTCAACATAGACAAAAATGAGCAGTGATGAACATCGATTTTCATTTACAAAATCGATTAATGATCGATTGTTCGATCGAAAATTGATTTTGAGATTTCACTTTATTACATAGATAGATGTCTTGTTTCACAGTAAATTAATTTATTTGTAATAGTTTTAATTATTCTTAATGATTGAAAATAACATCTCATGAAAAGCCTTTTTATATTTTTGTATAATTGTTTGCACACATTCTTAATATAATCGATTATAATTATCGATTACCTATTCTATTTTTGATCCTAACTTATTTTTTAGATTTTTCATCTTCCAGATTGTGAATTAAGCTGATTTTTTAAATATTATAATAGAAAAAAAATAACGCGTTTTTTAAGCTATATTTCAACTTATTACAAATTGGGCCCAAAAGTCCCCGTCTCCTTTCAGTCCCATCTGTTTTTTTAGTTACACCATCCGTCATAATACTAGGATAAGAATTGCTTTCGTCTCTTTTTGATTTGATAAACGACCAAAAATATTTAGGGTTATCACATATTCTTTGTTCAGATATTTTAACATACACTCAGCGGCACGGAATCTTGGCCAGGCACTAAAATTCCGACAATATGAACTCTATAATTTTTTTGGTATTAAATAATATGCAGGTTACTTCAAATAATAGTTTTTAATGTTGTGTGCTTATTATTTAATGTTTTTTTTATTAATATTCAGAAAAAAGAACAATTAACTCAAAAAGACAACTTTTCACAAAAACACTACTGCTGATCCATGTGTTAGAACTAAAAAAAATAAGCTTTTTATTTTACTTTTTCTGTGTTTTAATATCGGGTATTGCCCCCTCTTGCCCTTATTACGGCCTGCATTCGATTTCGCATGCTTTGAATAACATTTTTTATGTCGACTTGCGTAATGTTATCCCATACTGCCCGTGCTGCGTTCTTCAGCTCCGCAAGAGTATGTGGAGGGTTTGAGCTTGATTTAATCTTTCTTTTCAGCATGTCCCTGTCACATCTGTGCTCGATCGGATTTAAATCTGCCGATCGAGCAGGCCACTCCAATTTCTCAATACTGACCTCTTGTAGGTAGTCATTCACGCAGCGAGCAACATGAGGGCGCGCGTTATCGTGCATAAGCAAGAATTCGGTGCGTCCGACGAACTCCGAATATGGCACTACATGATCCTGAAGGATCTCCTCGACGTATCGAGTAGCATTTAGCTGATTTTCAATGATGACCAACTCTGTATGAGCGCTAGAATTTATTCCTCCCCAAACCATAATTGACCCTCCATGAAAACTCACAGTTTGTGTTGTGGTGATAGGTAAATACCGTTCTCCTCGTCTTCTCCACACTCGTTCTCGACCATCTGGAGCTCGTAATGTGATTCTACACTCATCTGTAAACAAAACATTTGCCCATTGCTCATGGGTCCAGTCAGCATGTTCTCGTGCGAATCGAAGCCGGCTTATTCTATGCTGCCTGAGAAGTTCAAGACCTCGTGCAGGTCTACGAGCTTTTAAATTCGCTTCCTCCATTCGTCTTCTTATCGTGCGCTCGCTTACGTTGACACCTCTTACGATTTGAAGTCGCTGCCTGATCTCAACCGCGGTTAGGTACCGATTTCGTAAGATTTCCAGTACAATAAATCTGTCGTCGCGAGCTGATGTGGATCTTATACCTCCACTTCCAGGCCTGCGAGTATAGCGACTGGTCTCTTGGTATCTTCTAAGTGCATACTGCATTGATGAACGCGGTATATTCAGCACATTAGCAACTTCACGTTGACTCATCCCTTGAGCGATCAAAACCACGGCTTGTGCAACTTTTGCTGGAGTCAAGGTCATGTTTATTAATTCAATAAATTGTCGATAAGTAAATGTCCCGAAAAAATCAAACCACAATTTAAATAACAAAACTTTTGAGTGAAAAATACGAAAGCGTGTTAATGACGCGTAATGCTCTTGATAAGTAAATGTCATAAATATTGTCAAAACTGACAGCAAAATGACCAACTACCCACAAAAACATGAGAAAACAATATTTGGAATTTACCTACATAAAACTTGATAGTAGAAAATAGATCAAAATTAACTTATTCCATTTTAAGTGCCTGGCCAAGTTTCCGTGCCGCTCAGTATAGTTATTGTAAAGACTTTCTGCTACCTTTTCACATCTTTTACTTATCAATTTAAATTCGATCTCATCCATAGGGTTTTTGTATTTCTTAAATCTGTTACGTAGATTATTTTTTTCTCGTAATAACTTTTGGAGTGATAGACTAAACCATGGAGGATATTTGGATTTCGAGAGTTTACTTAGTGGTGTATATTGTCTAATTAAGTCTTTAAGTATTGTATAAAATGTGTCAACCATTTCATTAACGTCTAAGCATTCAGAGAATAACTTGTTCCAATCTATGCCGTCTAGAATCTTATTTACTGACTCGAAATCTGTTTTATAATAATTGAATTTGCGAATATTTGTATTTTTATTAAGATCATGGTCTTTTTTAAATGTAATTTCAATATTTAATGGTGGATGCTGTGGATCTACCAACGAAAGGGCATTAGTCGATTGCAAAACATTACAATTAGGTATGTCGGTAAGAACAAGATCGAGAATCCTTTTATTAACATTTGGTATGAGGTTGTATTGCATAAGGTTAGATACATAGCTAAAATCTATTAACATGGTGTTTACTGACGAATTTTGACAAGACGGGTTGTTGTTATAAATTGAGTCCCAATCAATATTGCCTAGATTAAAATCTCCAATTAAGCATGTATAACCATCAAACTTATCTAATATTAAATTACAATTTTCTATAAAATGCTCCAACAATGGTTTTAGAACTGGAGGGGGGAGGTAGACAGAGCAAATGGCTATTTTTTTGTTGGAAGGGGAATGAGGCACATTTATAACCACCCACAAGTCTTCACATTTGCTTTCCCAATCCAGCATTCTAATAGCAGAAAATTTCTTAGAAACGGCCTTTAAGACCCCTCCTCCCTCCTTTTTACTATTAAATTCTGAAGAAAGCCTATCTCTTCTATATACTACATATCGGTCATCAAAGAGCTCAGTATTTAAAACACTATTATTAAGCCAAGTCTCGCATAATACAATGACATCAAAATCACTAAGTGCTAAGTTTCGGTAGAATGAGTGCGTTTTCGTTCTTAAACCACGAGTATTTTGATAATAGATTGTCATACAATCCATGATGTGGGTCGTTGACGCCGGGACATGTATCTATTATTTTATTTTATATCAGTCAGCGTGTTCATGTCTTTAACAAGAATGTAGCCCGAGTCGTCGCTCTTGCGCATGAAAATTCGTCCGCCACGAACCCATACATATTTAAACCCTTTTTCTTTCGCTACTTGTCTGGCAGCCTCGTGCAAGGATTTGTTTAGAATAGACAAGTGTTCCATGACAAAGATTGGAGTCTTGGGGCCATTATGTCCGATATGGGTGCTGTTTAGCTTGTCACTGGGACTCTTACTCTTATTGAACTTAATTGCTGCTGCCAGGAAGGTATCCCGTACCCTAGTGTTGCTGAGCTCAACTATAATGGATCGCGGACGTTTGCTTTCTGGATTTAATTTAGCAGTCCTCGTGACGCGGTTGATATCGTCGTTTTGTATATCAAGGCCAATTACATTGCTGAGCTCCTTAACAATTCCGACCAAGTTCTCAGATTTTTTCTCTGGAACGCACTGGATTTCTATATTCCTGCAACGTGCTTGTTGTTCCATGAGGTTTATACGGTTTGTGAGGTTTATTATATTTGTTTGCATCTGGTTTTCTCGTTGTTGTAGGGCTTGAATTTGATTAGAGTTATCATTGCATTTCTTCATTATATCCTCAAATTGGTCACTCATGTGGTCCATAGCCTTAGTTACATGCCCAATTTCTTCCTTTACTGCCGCAAGTTCTTGGGCGAACTGCTTTTTAAAATCGGGCATATGTTTTTTAATTACTTCTTCCATTATATCCCGCATCTCGTCTCGCGTTATAGGGGGATCCTGCATCCCAGGTGGCGATTTTAAAGCTTGTCGCTTTGGTGGACGAATTGTTATATTCTGGGAGTGACGGATTGGGGTATTATCGCTTATGGGAGCTTTAGGTGTTGACTCCCGACAGCGAGGACAAAGCCAGTCCTTTGGAAGTTGTATAGCAGTTACAGGTTTCTTTTGACGTGACAACGTCTTATAATTCGGTGGCACGCATGAAAAAACATGACTCATGCGTTACCGTCGTTACCGTTGGTGAATTATTATACCAGCGCCATCTATGTATTGTGCAGTGAACAATTATTCATTAAGTTCGATTGGGTCCATTTATCGATGGAGGAACGCTGGCTGAGCTGGTAGTTCACTCGCAGTACACTAGATGGCGTTGAGTGGAGGGGCGCTATAATTCTGAATCACGATGTAGGATGTATAACTATGTATAAGTATCCAGCATTCATTTTTAATAAATGACTTAACTTGTATTGAAAAAGTGTTCTTTTATTGTGCTTGCCTACTCATTCAAAGGAAATTATTTTCTTAAGACGTTGTCACGTTCAACTATCGTCAGTAAACCGACTTTACAGACAACCAATTTTTCTTTTTATTTGCATATAAGCATTGGTTATGGTAGGCTGTTTTGCACTTGGAACATTGGACATAATTTTCGTTTTCATTGTTAGTTGTACAACATCCCCATTCAATATTATCTTCCGACATTTCGATAAATTAGTTTCCGTGAACAAACTTTAAATATTATTATGATAAAATTTGCACAGCAATAAATGACCGCAGTTTACTAACTTAGCACAGTAATAAAGGCCCCACGGCGAAGCGCCGCAGGAATTGAATACGCTTACGCGTCTTGGTGGAGCACTTAGGAAGCAAATATAATACGAATATGTGGGTGGTTTTGAATCACATTCTATTGCACTTCACAATATTTTGTCAATAAATGTCCCAAATATGATTCGAATAAGCACGATTTTATAGGAGAATATACCTCCGATCTTAACTTGAAGTTTCTACAAAATTTTGTGTAACTTTGTTCACTTTTCGCACCAAAAAACAATAATACTACGTTATGCTTGAGACACAGATGTTGAGTAATCTCAACACAACTATACTGACCGGCACGGAAACTTGGCCACCTACAAAATTTGTGATAACTTCAGTTTTTTTCAGTTTGTACACTTCTAATTTAGGCCAATTTAATCGTTGTTCATCCACTTAACGTCTTTAATCATTTTTACTCATAAATAACGTCTTTTTAAGTTTTTAATGAAGTTTAAGCGCAAAATCACATTTACACAAAATTAAACACTGCAGTTTTGAGCACTAGGAATTAAAAACTGTTTGATCTTTGACAACATTTTGTACTTTCTAATATCGCGTGTTTCCTCCTCTAGCCCTTATGACCGCCTGCATTCGGTCTGGCATGCTTTGGATGACATTTTTTAATGTCCACTTGCGATAAGTCGCGCCACGCAGTCAGTGCAGCATCTCGAAGCTGGCTAAGGGTGGTGGTAGGTTCGATGCTGTTATAATTGTCGTTTTTAGCTTATCCCAAATGTGCTCTATTGGGTTTAAGTCGGGGCTGCGAGCTAGCCACTGCAATTTTTGAATACCAACCTCTTGACGGTACTCATTTACGATATGAGCGACGTATGGTCGTGCATTATCATGCAATAAAATGAATCGGTAATATCCAATAAACCCTCCAAAGGGTACAACATGTTCTTGAAGGATATCCTCGACGTATCGTGTTGCAGTTAGAGAGTTATTGACGATGACCAATTCTGTACGTGCATCAGAACTAACGCCACCCCATACGATTATAGAGCCTCCACCAAAACTCACTGTGGGAGTAGTAGTAATCGCCAGATATCGTTCACCATTCCTTCTCCAGACACGTTGTCGACCATCAGGTGCATTTAAAGCGATCCTGCACTCGTCCGTTAACAAAATCCTTTCCCATTGTTCATGAGACCAGTTAGCATGTTCGCGGGAAAATTGAAATCGCGCTGCTGTATGCTGTGGGCCACGGGCTGGTCTTCTTGATCTTAAAAACTTCCTCCATACGTCTTCTCACCGTACGCTCACTAACATTTACATTCCTGGAGATTTGAAGCCGCTGCCGGATCTCGACATCAGTAAGGAAGCGATTTCTTAAAATCTCTAACACATTAAAGTAGTCGTCACGAGCTGACATGCAACGTACACCGCCACTACCTGGTCTGCGTGTGCAAAGGCCAGTCTCTTGGTACCGTTTTAGTGCATATTGCATCGAAGAACCTGGTACTTTAAGGATAGTAGCCACTTCACGATGGGTCATCCCTAGTTCGACTAATGCCACTGCTTGTGCTATCTGACTTGGTGATAGAGGCATTTTTATGGATCCTAATGCGCCTTTAGATGTTTATTGATCACAATGAAACTAAAGAACTTCGACAACTTAACGCTTGCAAATTCCAGAACACAATTCAAAACGTAGACTTCGTCGGATAAATGACGCGGTTCAACTAAACTTCAGAAATCAAATCAAAATGCACTTCAACTTAGTTAATTAGCCTCTTAGGATTAACGTAAACATTATTTCCACCCAATTATACATTAAGAATAAAGTTACACACACTTAAAAAATTGTTATCGTACGCTATGAGTTTGGCCAAGATTCCGTGCCGCTGAGTGTATATGAATGAATGACTTTAGTGCGGTAAGTCTGAAAGAAGACCTTTAAATAGTCGCACCAGTCCCGGAACTCCTTCGCAGAGGTCCTACAACGACGGTCCCCCTCTATGCATTTTTTGGATGCACAGGGGGCACAGTATCCTTAGGGGCACACCTAGGACAATTCCTCACGGACACGCCCTTTTCCCCACACCGAAAACAGACCATTAGACGCGGCGCAGTACACTCCAGCAACGTGTGATCCTTCACTCGACACCGTACGCAGAACTTTTCCACAGCCCTAGCCACAGCTTCACAACGTGGACGACTACTCTTGCCCTTGTAAACTAGATCAGAGGCTACAGCGTTCTGCGAATTCTTCGGGGGCTCGGTGAAATTCTCCGATCTCTTCTTTGCAGCCTCCAGCAGCCTGCAACGCGACTTTAATTCAGCCCACCTCTTTACGTCGCTGAGCGCCAACTGTGTAGAGTAGAAAGGACGAATATTATATCTGACTATCTCCAGTTTCTCCCCGTCGTCCAACGGTTTCCTCAACCGAGAGAAATAACTTTGCATGATGGCCAGGTAGTAACTGATGGTTTCATCGGAGCCCTGCGTCCTAGATCTAATTTCATTTAAAAGACGGTGCTCGTAGTCATAAGGCAAATGTTCATCTAAAAGCAACGCCTTCAGTTGACCCCAATTGTCCACGTCCGACCTAACACTCCGGTACCAAAACAAAGCTTCGTCAACAAATAGTTCAACTGCTGAATTAAATAATCTCTCGAAGGAGATATTTCGAGAGGCGCAGATCTCTTCGACTCGTTCAATAAATGATTGTACACAACCCTTACCATTAAATTTGATGTTAAGGGTGTGAACCGACGACGAACGATCACAAGTAACAATAGATTTCAATGGCCCCAAAGGTTCAGCAGCACGAGCAGACTCCCCAGACTCCTCGGTGACTTTAGGTTTGAAATCAACACTACTACTAAAATTATGGATTATACGATCAAGGTGCTGCAAAATCGTGAGAAGCCGATTGTCTATCTCCTCCTTCCAAGACTTGTCAGCTTCCTCCTCAGGTTCCACGCGACTCAACCTATGAAACAAATGATTCCCTAACGCCTCGATACGATATAACTTTTTTAATAGGAAATTTTTAAAATTACAAATATCCTCTAACTCAAAAAGCTTAGAAGAGATTGTTTGTAACTCAGGCCGCACCTCGCCCTCGAACAGACTCACTTCATCAGTGGGTATATCCTTCGCTAAAATTTTAATTTGAGCCCTCAATCGTTCAACCGTACTCTCCGGAACCCCATCGCGAATAGCTACTTTGTATTGAAGTTCATCTTTATGTAAAAGGTGAAAGCGTATCGGACGTTCTTCCATAATGTTTTACAAAGTAAGTAAAAGTAGTAAAAGTTTGAAAAAAGGTACGGGTTCCCCTCGGTGAAGGAGGAGTCAGCGCGGGCCAAACAGCTGGCCCCGCACAAGCACACAGCTACAGCACTCCGCGTGCCCCCGCAAAGCAGACAATTTCTGCCCTCACGGTGCAGATAACTTCAGCCCCCTCAAAGCACCTCCTGAAGTGTACATAAACAAATATGTCACCCTCAGAAAACAATTAAACCCCATCAGGGTTACTCAGAGCCAGACAGTGTTTAAATTCAATAGCCAGAGCCAGACAGCGCTTACACAGATTTAGTATAATAACAAGTATTAAGTAATATTAAGTAGGGTAACAATTTACTTAATTAACAAAATAGTATTAAGTAGTAAAATAATTAATCCTATCTATTTAAGACCACAACATCAGGCATAACAGCATCACCCTACAGTCACATCATGGAATAAGTATCCTTATATATCTTTAGTCTTTAAGTAAATTTTTAACAAGTTAAACAAGAACAATTGAGGGAAGAACGCTCTCAATTAACTGTGACAAGTAATAATAAAAGTATAGCTTACAAGGCCAACGGTATCCGATGCCTGGAAGCGAGGCCGTTGAGGGCATAGGGTAGCTTGAGGCGTCCAGGAGGAACACCCCGGAGCAAACCCTTCAAGAGGGCAGCCATGCAGCAGCTTGCCCTCATGGCGAGCGATGCCCGTCTTGATAAAACAACATTAATTGACTCATTAAAATTATTATAGAGTTAAAATTATAATAGTAACGCGGTAAGAATATGACAGGCGGAGAATCCGAGCTGTCATCTTCATTTAATAATATTCCGACGGCACAGGCCACTAATACCTAACCCTACGGTTGAAGGAATCTGATTCAGAAGGCAAGTTAGCTTAATAAAAACAGAAAAGCGTACCTTCTTATGGAGGTGAGGTACTTATAAGCTCGCGAACAGCCCGCAGGAAAGAACAGAACAGACAGCAAGCAGCGCACGCGTCGACCGAAAACGTTCGGATTAAATCACTATAACATATCGGAACACTGACACGGCCGCAAAACAAAATAAATAACTCACCACAGACAGCAAAGACAAGCCACGCGCAAGCGTGTAACCCACACGTCACATGGTCCCGCGTGGTCAAGCACCACGACACTGCACACCACAAAACCCTTTAAAGATTCGCCTAATTAACCAACGGAATTAGGAATCCAATAAGAATCTAGTGGGAAAGCCACTACAAAACAGCAATACTCACGGAACACAGGCCAGACAGCTTCCAGACAGACTACAGAACAGACAGCACTTCACCGCGCGCGACCTGCAGGGCCGGGCACGACGAGCAGAAAAGAGCACATGTCCCGTGCACGCTCCTTTTATGCCCCGGAAAAAAAACATCCATGAATGCGGGGTTCTCACATGAGCATTCCCTGTTCACGTTCAAAAACTATATCCCCTCTGCGTAAACAAACATCTTCTTGACATAAGGCTAAGAAAAAAACATAATAAACTTAAGAAGCTCCCACGACGAAGGAAACAAACAATCTCACATGTTAAGACTCAAATTACAATTTTGACAATCTAATTAATTAATTTGGATAATATTATATTAAAATAACCATCGACAATCCATAGACCAATCTCCCATTTCAGAACGACTCATGCACCGGATCCATTTCACTGCATGGACCTATGCATCGACAACCCAAAAGAACTATAATTAAATATTTTATTATTTAATTATATATCCTACCAAGACAAAAATTTACACAACTACTTTGAACAAATTCAGCACTCCAGCAACCTAAAAAACAAATTTTAATTAATTAATTAACCTCAGACATCCTACGTTGAACCAGCCATAAACGAAGTAATCAGCGTGCAGAGAAACACAATTTCATCGATTCCTCCGTGAATCTGTGGGAACGGTTGATAAAGCAGGAACTTCACAATAACTTCGGTAAAGCAGCCGGCCTGTCAGATTGCTAATTGTCATTGTACTTTGTTTACTTTTGTAAATACACAGTATTTTGGTTGTGATTATTAATTTAAACAGCCAGAACAGCTAAATAAGTGGTATAATTTTAAATGGATTTAAAAGCAAATGTGAAGACAGTGCCCCAGGGCCTAAAATTGAGGTCACTCGAAATGGAATGTAATAGTATTATGTACAGTAAGTAAACGTTTCAGCTACCACAGAAAAAAGGTGTTACACAGCCCGGTCAGTCGTTTCGGCTTGGTTTCTTTAATTTATGCAACTAAATCAGAAGTTACTGTTCACTACTGTTACAGGAGGTACTGTTATTTATCAGTTCGTGAGAGTATCACATGAGGGAAAAATAAAAATATAAATTGAATGGATTCTTATTGAGAGTTCCGTTGAATGCAGCATTATTCACAAATCCCACTATACACCTTTTCGGTACTTGTCCAAGGAATATACAATACCATCAGGTGTTCAAGGCAAACCCCATATTATCATAATGATAATAATATTATCATAATGATAATAATATTATCATAATGATAATAATATTATCATAATGATAATAATATTATCATAATGATAATAATATTATCATAATGATAATAATATTATCAAGGGTTTTGCCTTGGTATCACAATACCTGATGGTATTGTGATACCATCAGGTATTGTGATACCACAATACCATCAGGTGTTCAAGGGTCAAGGGTATTGCCTTGAACACCTGATGGTATTGTTAAAACTTTTACTTCAGCTCGCGTAATGGGATATTTAGCAGTGGTAGACGCTAAAATTTTTTGGTGTGCAAGTTATACGCTTGGATTAATCCGTGCTCTACGAACAATCAACGTTGCATCTGTAATACATACTTTAGACTTTAAATCTACTGACCCTGCCATTAGGTTGAAATTTTCTCTTGATCGAACTAAATTAACACACATGTCAACGTCATTAATTAAAAAATTATCTTGATTAAATAAATCACCATGTAGATGCCCAACCATTTCAATCTCTTTACTCTCTCTTGCCATGAACTCTCTCTTAACAAACCCTTCATTTTTTATGTCAGTGTCATTCATGTTTCCTGCTGTATCTCCATACCAAAGACCACAAGTAAGATGGGATTTTTGGCTGCTGGACCATAGTTCAACAAGTTTTTAATATACGCACGATATGCATGTGTTATTTGGTGGTGACACAAGTTTTTGATTTAAGTATACATCAAGTTGACTGAATAATGAATACAACCAATTATTAACTGGAGCTACGACTGTAGCAGCTGCTAACTTGGAGTTGTCTTGATTAAGTACCTTCGCTTTTATATGAATTAAGGTATGAGACAAATCTACATCGTCATCTCCTGCACCAGGAACTTGAAATTCTAGAGGTCAATCATCAGCCAGCGACGAAATAGGTTTGTAATGTATCCATACTCCACTCTCAATGCTCGTCTGTGTAGACGGTAGCGCAAACAAATCTAACTCTGATTTAATACACTCACAAAAATGACTATGTAAAAAGACATAATTATTAAGAAAATATATCATTAATATTTCTGAATTTCTTTTTTGCCTTTGTTGTAGTATTCACTTTCGTGGACAATGCTTGAATGGAAGGAGATAAACGTTTTCGCTTTGTTTTATACCCCGAACCAGACATATTGATTCTTTCAATTTTACCATCTACTTTTCGTTTTAAATTAGTAGTAACTTTAATTGAATCGTCTATGGGCTGTGCATTAAACATGTCAGATAAAACTCCGACTCCAGTGCTTAAGGCTTCTTTACCAATAGCTCTTGCACCACTAGATAACAATAGCAAAACAGATCTAAACAACTCTCCAAGAAAACTCCCGATTCCATGACCTCTTTGATACGGTGTTCCTTTGTAAATTACTCCAATACCAGACCCAGCTTGATTAGACTAATAAACTTCTTAAGGGAATTTCATATTATAATTATGTTTCAAATACATTATGTATTTTTTTAAAGTGTAGCTTTATGCACACTGTTCCAAACTGGAATGGTATTTTTTGACCTGTACTTGTTCTTATATCTATTTCAATAGTTTCAAATTCCCTTCGCATTACAGATATATAGTGAGGTGGAGAGAAAACATGCATTTTATTAGCACCGTATATCGATACCTTAATTTATTTTGCAAACCGGCCAACTCCAAATTTTTCGAAAATACTTTTTTGGTTTAGATTTTACGCCACAGTAGTTAGGCGTATTTTGCAAAAACAAAAATTCCGATAAAATCGCAATTCTTTCCATAATTCGCTATTCGAAAATCAGCCAACTCCGGATGTCACGAAACGTTACGATTTTGTATGGCGTCGGGAGTATTGTACGGTTACCGCCGAACATTTTGTGTTATGAAGATTATTAAAACACGTGAAAAGGAGAGGAAGTGTTAAATAAATAAATTATGCTTTAAACATATCAATATTATTAACTTAGATTACATGCGTCACTTCACCTTCGGGTGGCTTAAAAATTTCTGACACTTGGGTTGGCCACTAACCCCTCCACCAATCCGCACTGGAGCAGCGTGGTGGAGTATGCTCTAGGCCTCCTCAGGTATGAAGGCACGTTTTATGAATATTTTCACTTTTCAGATCTTTTATGGTGTATACAGGCCATGGATTTCTATCTATTATGGAAGATATAATAAATATTTCATCACTCCAGTTAGATTCGTATCCTTTTTGAAAAATGTGTTTGCTTTTAGTTATTCTAACGTAATCACCCACATGCAACTTTGGTAATACACTGCCTGACGAAAAATTATCATTATTATTTTTAGTATCATAGAAGTTTCTCCATACTGTCATAATATTAGTTGAATTCACATCACAAGGAGACATCTTTGTTCACGCTACACCCGCGTGATGACGTCCGCGGGGACGGTAAGGAGAGGAGGGGGGTTCTAAGGGTCAGCGGCGATACTGCCCCCCACACACACAGAGCAGCGCCACTCGCCAATGCACGGCAACTAACGAGCATGTCATTGTAATACGTAGCATGTGTAAACGTAAATTCGTAATGTGAGCCGCATTTTTTCTTATGTTCCCTAACTGAACATAAAGTGGCGACCGTGAAAATTATTCCGTACCAGTCGAATATACGGACAGTGTTCGATACCGCGCCGCGTTGCGCCGGCGCCGGGGCAAGGTCATAGCGGTCATCTCGATTCTCGCCTTCGCAAGTATACGAAGAAGTTGAGAAGCAAGACTACGACTGCTACGAGCCACCCAGCGCAGCCTCAGGACAACATACGGTCAAGAAACATCGAGGACGACTACTTTTGCAGCCATCGCGAACCGGCCAAGCTGACGTCAACGGATTCTACGCGTTGCAGCAGCGGTTTGCCAGCCAAAAGTGAGCCCGTTCCATACCCTTTATTCCTTCTGCACCCATACTATTATCCAACACTTTCAATTTGTGCGAGCAGAGCGATAAGGAATCAATAATTTGCTAAATACTTAGGTATCCTAAAACTATTGCCTAATTCTAAAACCAATCAATCAATCAATATCACTCTTAATTCATTTGCCTACCTAAAGCCTTACTTCTTAAACCTATACTTAATCTATGATTTTGCCTACCTACATTTCTGTATTAAATTACACTATAAAAATAAGTACTCCCGGCCCTGGAAAGCTTAACAGCTTTCAAGACTTCCTTCATCGTCTGGCCTTGGGAGCAGACAGATTCTATTGAGCGCGCGTCGAACAGTCCCTCTAGCGGTGATAACGTCAGCGACGCGCGTAACACCATCAGATCCCGGGAACAACCTTTTGATGCGCCCGAGACGCCAGCATAATGTTGGTGTATTGTCTTCCTTTAGGATAACCAGGTCATCTAATTGCAGACTCTCCGCAGATTTAGTGCGCCATTTAGTTCTCGACTGTAGCTCAGCGATGTATTCATGGCTCCAGCGCTGCCAGAAGTGTTACCTTATTTGCTCAAGGCGTTGAAACCTGTCAAGACGATTGGCATTAGACGCTTGTAGACATGGCGACGGCAGTGATTGGAGGAGTCTACCAATTAAAAAGTGGCCCGGGGTTAAGGGGTAAAAATCAGTGGGTGAGGAGCTAAAGAACATAAAGGTCGGCTATTGAGGATACTTACTACTATTTGAGCGAACAGAGTAGATAATTCCTCGAATGTAAGGTGAGCAGTTCCTAGTATCCTAGCTTAATGTAATTTTGCCGATTTCACACCGGCCTCCATGAGTCCATTGAAGTGAGGAGCGTATGATGGGGAGAAGCGAAATTCGACGCCCTCGCTAGCCGCAAAATCAGTAATGGAATTTTCGTTACTGTCAATAAACTGTTTGAGCTCCTTGGAGGCTGAAACAAAGTTTCCACCATTGTCGCAGAATATAAGATTTGGTAGACCTCTCCGCGAAACGAAACGTCTCAAACATAAAATGAAGGCATCCTTGGTCAGTGCACTGACGGCCTCCAAATGAATGCACTTATATTTAAAACATATAAAAATACATAAATAACTTTTAGTTATTTTACAACCACGGCCTTTGCGATCCACAATCATAAACGGGCCATCAAAATCAGTCCCCACAGTGCGAAAGGGAAAATCAGGAGTTAATCTTTCTGCAGGTAAGTTTCCCATGATATTTTGCATCGTTTTGCCTTTGAAACGCCTACAAACATTACAATTACGAGCCGTACGCCGAGCTAAATTTTTTCCACCAATAGGCCAAAAACGAGTTCTAATAGACGCCAGCAAGGCTTGTTGGCCTATGTGCAAGAGCCGTCGGTGTTCTTGATGGAATAAAAGATGGGTAAAATGGTGTTTGTTGCTTAATAACATGGGGTGTTTCATATCAAAGCTACATTCCGATGCCTGTATTCGACCATCCACTCTAATAATTCCTTCATGTAAAAAAGGGTTAAGTGAAGAAATATGAGATTTAGAATTAAGTGGTTTTCCTTTGACTAATAAATCAAATTCTTTGGGGAATGATTCTACCTGGGATATATAAACTAACGTGTTGAGAGATTTATCAAGTTCGGCAATAGTCAGTGAGCCTGTATGTTTGATACAAGGATGTTTACAATTATTGATGAACCTATTAACGTAACCAAAAATGTGTTGTAATTTTTTTAAATTAGAGAATTTATCTAACCGAAATAATATATTTGTGTCTTCGATAGCAATAGAATGCACCTTAGTTTCGGGTATATCTTTAGGGTCAATATTTTTCTGTAATTGTCCTCATGCAATGATAAAAAATTAGGTCCATGCCACCACTGATCACATGTAGCGACTTCTTGGGGTTTTATACCACGGAACAGCAGGTCGGCTGGGTTGCATTCCGTGGGGACGTGATGCCATGAAGCAGAGTCAGTGCGTTCTCTGATTGCGGCAACCCTGTTGGCTACGAATGTTTTTAAATTGGTTGAACCGATACGTAACCAACTAAGCACAATATTAGAATCGGTCCAGTAAACGTGTCTTGCTATGTCACGTCGCAAGGCTTGTGTTACCGAAGAACTCATTTCAGCAGCAAGTAAGGCTCCTGACAGCTCTAAGCGAGGAATAGTTATAGTGTTTGATGCGGGCGCAACACTAGATTTAGCACATAGTAGCTGGACATGTACTTGTCCTTCCCTATCTATGGACCGAAGGTATAAACACGCACCATAAGCACGCTGAGAGGCGTCACAGAAACAGTGCATTTCAACGGCTACTGGGTCTGCAACAGATACCCATCTAGGTACAGACAACATAGAAATAGATTTAAGACCATCACTGAAGGCCATCCACGCCTTTACTACGTCCTTAGGCGCGGGCTCATCCCAGTCAAGGTTTAGGGGCCATGAGGTCTGAATTAAAATTTCGGGAACAATAGTGCACAAGGCTAGGAGCCCCAAGGGGTCGAAGATCTTAAAAGTTGAAGCCAGAATGCTCCGTTTAGTGACGATAGCTGATTGTTCCGCCGTTATGGGAAAATGAAGACTATCCGATGAAGGATTCCAATCAAGACCTAAAGTGTTGGTAGAATGACTAATTTTAAAATTTCCGCAAGACTGTGACTCGTCTGAAGGTAGTATAGAAGGTAAGTTAGAGCGATATTTTCGCAGATTAAAGCCAGCATTAAGTAGAACTGTAGACGTTAATTGTTGAATCATACCAATTTGATCTTCATCATCATGACAAGCTAACAAATCATCAACATATATGTCGTGCTGAATTATTGTTTTAATAGTATTATTGTCACATTCTTCACCTATTTGCCATAGACACCTAGTAGCTAGGTAACTGGCGCTAGCAAACCCGTAGGTGACTGTATTAAGCCTGAGAGATTGCAACGGTTTATCTTCCGCATCACGCCACAAAATCAGCTGCAAGTTACGGTCGGACTCGTCTATTAGTACTTGACGGTACATTTTTTCAATATCCGCCGACAATACGTAACGATGTTGTCGAAATCTAATTAGGATATTGAAAAGAGAGTCTTGCATCGTAGGGCCTATCATTTGAATGTCGTTTATAGACAAACCAGATGTGGTGCGAGCTGATGCGTCAAATACGACGCGAAGGCGCGTGGATTCACTGTCCTCGCGAATGACTGAATGGTGTGGAACAAAGTAAGCTCCCTCAGGTTTGTCTTCCTGGGAAATTGACAGGTGATTAAGTTTGTGGTATTCATTAATAAATTCGACGTAAGCAGACTTAAGGTCCGGTTGCCTACGAAACCTACGTTCCAGATTAAGAAATCTACGCTTAGCAATAAAATAAGATTCGCCAAGACAATCTGGCTCATCAATGAGTGGCAGTTTCACACAAAAACGACCTTCAGTTGAACGTTTTGTGTGCTGTAAAAAATGAAGTTCACAAGCCTTTTGTTGATCAGTTAGAAGGGATTTTTGTGGCAAGCTTTCTAGCTCCCAAAATCTTTAGCCAATCTTTTGCTACTTCCCATTTGGTAAACTTCCCATTTGGTAAACCTCAAATTGTACCTACTAAAAAGTTGCGTTTGGTAAACTTTCAGTTGAAATGGGTACAGTCAAGTAAAAAAGAAAACACGAAACTGATGATAACATTGTTATTTATATTATATATTTTTAATCACAGGTACAATAGTCGGATCATGTGTATGTATGTGTATGTATGTATACATATTGATATTTAAAAATAGAAATAAAAAGTGGCTCGTACAAATAATTTTACCTTAACTTTTAGTTCTTTTAATTCTTTTACAATAAAGATATTACAATTTTAGTATAAAATAAAGTAAAATCAACTTTAAAAGACAAAGGCAAAACAAGATTTGACTATTGAGGTTTTATTAGTTCTTTAAATTTTTTATAACATCAACATCAACATGCAAAATAAAATAAAACAACAATAAAAAAAAACAAAATCAACTATAAAATATAAAAAATAAACAATAATCACAGATTTGGTACATAAAAAATAAGACTACACAAAAAAGTTAAAAATCAATAAAAAAATATAAAGTGATACAAGCAATTCTTGATAATTTCTTTAAACAATCTTCCAATGACATTTTTCCACTTTTGTAATCGCCGAGTAGATTTTTAATTCGTATATCATTTTGGATGGACTTTTTTCTTCTTTTTGATATGATTTCTCCATTATTATAAAAGCTGAAAAAAATGTGTTAATTAATTAAATTAATAATGTATGTATTTATCACACGTGTTGCCTAAAAATACAGTTTATTGAAAGAAAAAACAAAAATACGTACCTTTTCAGAAGATTTTCATAATGTTTAATATTTCCTGCTATCGTTTCGAAAATAAAAGAATTGATGGCCTTTTTCCAATTTCGCTATTGAAACTCCAATTCCAAGATTCCATGAGGTTTGTCGTGCGGTGTCTTTGTGCATAGCAGCACCAAATATTCACCATATCTTCATTTTCCAACCACTGATCCACAAAGTAATCATTGAATTCCGTTATAGCTTTTTCTTCAAAACTGTAACAAAATTAATTCGTTGAAGATTGGTACCTAATACTTAATACTAAAAACCATATAGGTACTTATCTAGTTTCTAACGCATAAAATCAAGTAGGTAGCGCCTATCCAAATCGTTGGTAGAAGAAAAATCGAGATCTAAACGCGTTCATTTCAATACTGCAAAATTAATTTACCTTTGACTCATAATGTATAGCCAGCCATCGTTTATGTCTTCCCTGGGTAAATGTGCAAGAGCCATATAGAGTTTGACGTGATTGTGAGATTCTTCATGTTGTAATAATCCAAGAGATTTTGCCTTTCTTAATAGTGCTCTGCCAAAATGCACAAAACACCCTTTGACAACTATTTTTGGAAATGTCTTTTTTATTGCATTTATTGGACCTTTTTCGAAATCCAATGTAATAGTTTCTGCTGTCCACTCTGGTAAATGAAATTTTACTTTGGAAAACAGCCTTTCATATGTATTTTCTTCTTTATTGGTTAAAACTGCGTAAAAAAATGGTACAATATGTACCCCCGTGTACAACGTATAGTTGTAGTTTTTAGTAGTGCAAACGGCTTTGCACAACATTTGAACGTTCCGTCCGCAAAGTAGTGACGGACGTCATTTAAATGTGCAATTGCACTCTTTGAACCAAACACAGTTATTCTATTTTCACCGTCAATCTCATCAAACAAAAAATTGTCTTTAAAACGGTCAGGAACTACGATTTCTGTAGAGTTCGAGTGCTGAGATTTTGTGATGCCCAGTTGACTATTTCTGTGTCTATACAAGCTGCTTTTAACTTTGTCAAAATTTGGTACTTCTTTTATAATTTCGTACCTATTATCTTTCAGCTTTTTAGTACACATCCTGTATGTCACTGGAATCGGCTTCAGATCTTCACATATAATTTGTTTACATTTGTCAATGGCTACTTTCACTTCATTTTTTTCAAAATTCGGAATACAAGAACTGCAGTGAGCCTTTTCTCTTAATACATGGCTCCTATTCGAATTCAAAGTAACGCTTGCTGAACATCCATCTTTTCTATTTACACAGCGCCACCAACTTGAGTCCTTATTATTTTTCTGTTTATAATATTGATGCCCGGCGCGTAATAAAATTTCACCGCCTCGTGTACTATTAACAATTTTTAATTTCACTGTACCACTAGAAGATCCCGCACCCGACATTGCAACGACCTTGCACTTTGCATAAAACGAGTAAACTGATAAGGTAAAACCCGATTATAGATATAATTTTCGTATACTTATGTCTATCTCTTTCACACCTTTTGTCTAAAACGATGTTAAGGACAATAATTCCCTACCTGAGAAGCCGCTCGGTGCTTCGGGTGGTTCTTTACTGCTCCTTGATTAGCCGTTCTTTTTGATGATCGAGATTCTATCTCAAGACTTTGAAGCTTTTAAAAAACCTATATCTAATTTCAATATTAATTTGACACTGACTGTACCGTACAAAAATAACAATACTAACAGAGTTTACCAAATGGGATTAAATGTATGAAGTAACGAAATGTTTACCAAACGCAACTTTTTAGTAGGTACGTTTTGAAGTTTACCAAATGGGAAGTTTACCAAATGGGAAGTAGCCAAATCTTTTTAAGTCGCTGTGAAGTTCGATCAATGTATTATTATTTTCAACGCTAACTAAATTGCATTTTGTATCGTAATTAATATTTCGAGTATTAAAGTGCAAGGGACCTGCGATGAGCCATTCTAGTTTGGAGTCATGCAAGATAGGGTTGCCATTTCCTAAAGAGTGCCTTTTGGTTCCTATAATGTCCCAAAATAAATCGGCACCGATAAGCAAGCCTATTTCAGAAGGCTCATAAAAGCTGGGGTCTGCCAACTCAAATGATTTTAAGTTTAATTGTGAAATGTTTAATGTAGTCTTAGGTATTTTTCCTGAAATTTGGGGTATAACTAAACATGATTTAATGACAATGAATGGACGCACCTTTGATTGTATACGTATGTTACAACGTTCAGCATTAAGTTTATATACAATGTTACCTATACCAATTAAATTTTTGGTGTTTGAAATTAATGCAGTTAAATTTAATTTCTCCTTTAAGGACTCTGTGATGAACGAAGACTGGCTGCCGTTGTCCAATAAAGCTTTAGTAGTGACCAATTTATTGTTGATCGGATTTATAACGTCAACCAAAGCAGTACATAACAGTCTTTCGGAGTCTGTATGTAAAGAATGTGTGTATGAGACAGCTGACATGGAAACCGGTACAGAATTAGCATTACTAGTGTCAGGCTCAGTAGGTTTATGAAGATTAGTGTTGTGACGTTTTTTACAAATTCTGCACGTTCCTGGTAGTCTACATGCGCGCTGATTATGACCCTTACGCAAACAGTTTGTGCATAATTTTGATTTATTTACAAAGGCTAGTGTATCATCAATTGACTTAGACAAAAACGATGAGCATTCGTAAATGCGATGAGAGTCGCCATTGCAAAAAACACACTTATTAATAACGCGAGATGCTGGGTCGGCTTGGTCAGAAGTAACGAACGGCTTTGTGTGAGATGTTGATGACTGCTAAGAGCTTTGAATATTATTTTGTGATGATGAATGTGATTTAATAACTTTATCCTGTTTACTGCGGTAAACGGATTCGAGAACATCCACTCGACCCCTAATAAAAGTAATAAATTCATCAAGAGTAGGCATCTCCAAGGCACTAACATTAGTATGTATGTACTCCTCCCATTTAACTCGCGTATTACTGTCTAATTTCGCTGCGAACATGTATATGATTACGGTATCCCAATGGTCCGTTGGCTGCTTTATGTTCAGTTAGGGAACATAAGAAAAAATGCGGCTCACACAATATACAAATTTAATGTATTTTTATACGTAAAGTAACGCCACATTTTCATCTTAAGAGTTCTTTGAAATCTTTCAACAATACTGGCTTTAATATCTGGATTATTCGTGGTATAATAATTTATATTTTTCGATTTTATGTATATTTGTACAGCCAAGCGTCAGATCTGCAGTTGCACCTGTAAAACCGTTTTCCCGTAACAGATTTCGCCTGTATCTATGTGTGCGTTCTGTTTCTACGCAAGGACAAGATAACAGTATACCAGTTTCCCTCACATCACTGTATACCCATTCCACTCACTCGCGATTGCGGCTTGCGACCCAAGAATTATAAAATTAAATGCTATTTTGTAAATGCGGGTAAAGCCATTACAAACTTAGTAACTAATGATAATTTAGTTGCCCTACCTTAGACGGTTAGTGGCGCAAAATATAAGTCGTCTATTGACGCAGCGAATATACCAGGCTCAAATCTCAGCAAAACTTTTGTTTATAGATTTTTTATATCAATAATTTACATGTTATACCAATTATAATTAGCTTTAATGAAATGAAATGAAATGAAATGAAATGAAATGAAATGAAATGAAATGAAATTTATTCGAAGTTGGTTTTTTACAAACACTTTTCGAAAGTCAATCTACGCCATCGCTTCGACAAATCCCTACCGTGAGTAGTCTTGGAAGAAGAAGCGGCAAGAAACTTCCAAGAAGCTTTTTTGCTACTCACATTACAGATAGCACTTACTACTACTTACTAGTTAGAATATCAAACTCATGTCCAAGCATTTTTATCTTTAAAATAATCATCAAGTTTGTAATAACCTTTCGTCATAAGAATGCCTTTGACGTGATTTTTAAATTTACAGTATGGCATTTCCGTCAATTCGAACGGAATTTTATTATAGATTTTAGTACAACTACCCATGAACGAGCCTCCAGTTTTACAAAGTCTGAAGTTTGGTACAGTCAGTTTAGCCTTGTTCCTAGTATTAATGACGTGAACATCACTCTTCTTAAGGAAACTGTCATAGTATTTTTAACGTACATAATATTATCAAAAATAAATTGTGAGACTACAGTTAATATATTTATTTCCTCAAATAAATTTCTTAGCGAATCCCTTGGCCTGAGGTTGTAAATGGCACGTACAGCTCTTTTCTGTAAGATAAATATTGACTCTATATCTGCAGCAGAGCCCCACAACAACAGACCATAGGACATTATACTATGAAAGTAGCTAAAATAGACTAATCTTGCTGTTTCTACATCAGTCAAGAGCCTTACTTTCTTAACAGCGTACGCAGCCGAACTAAGTCTCCCCGACAAGGCTTCAATATGAGGACCCCATTGTAGATGAGAATCTATAGTAAGTCCCAAAAATTTTGTTGAATTTACTAGTTCTAATACTTCCTTATTTAGAACAATTTGAGCAGGAACCTGCTTTACATTTGGCAACGTAAATTTAACACATTTGGTTTTTTTCGCGTTTAATACTAAGTTGTTACACGTAAACCAATGCAGTACTTGCGAAACAGCATTATTTACATCGTCAAAACATTGTTTTCTTCTATCTACTTTAAAAAGTAACGAGGTGTCATCAGCAAATAATACAGTTTCACATAAGTTCGTAGTGAAATAAGGAAGATCATTGATATAAATTAGAAATAGCAGTGGTCCAAATATTGATCCTTGGGGCACACCCATCGTAATGTGTGCTCCAGGGGACTCCACTCCATTAATAACTACTTTCTGAGTACGTTCAGATAAGTAAGATTTTAGAAGGCTAACTGATTGTTTTGAGACACCATAATGACTAAGTTTATTTATTAATATATTATGATCAACGCAATCGAACGCCTTCGAGAGGTCACAGAATATACCAATGGCATCCTGCTTACGTTCCCAAGCATTAAAGATGTGTTTGAGAAGTGCGATGCCTGCATCAGTGGTATTTTTCCCTCTCGAAAAACCGAACTGATTAAAATGAAACAATTTATTCATAGAAAAATGAGACAGTAGCTGATTGTAAATAATTTTTTCAAATATTTTGCTAAGTGCTGGTAAGATAGATATTGGCCTAAAATTTCGTTTTTTTTCTTTTTTTTCTCCAGCTTTGAATAAAGGTATTATTTTCCCATGTTTCATAAGATTGGGAAAGCTACCGTCATTAACACATTTATTAAAGATTAAACTTAAATGGGGTGCAATGAAATTGATAATTGATTTAACTACCGCTGTAGAAAGGCCCCACAGATCACTTGACTTTTTAATATTGATCGAGTTAAAGCTTTGAATAATTGAACCGCAAGTGACGTGTTTAAAAGTAAACAAGTTGGTGCACTTATCAACACATGACTCCATAATGGCCATGGCTCGTTGAGGACATGTATTTAGGTTTTTTGTAATCATATGCGGTATTTTTGAGAAGAAATTTTCAAATGCACCGGCGACTGCGTTGTCGGAAGTGATATTCTCGTTATTGACCTTCAGAGTAAAATTATGATCATTTAATTTTATTTTACCCGTTTCTTTATTAATGACATTCCAAGTAGTCTTAATTTTGTTTGCTGATGTCTTTATTTTATTGGCAATGTAAATTGATTTAGCTTTGTCGCATACTAATTTAAAAACTTTTGAGTACATTCTAACATAATTCAAAAATTCCGGGTCTGTAGAAGTAGATTTTTTTGCGTATAGGTCAAACAGTTTAATTCTACTTTTATATATTCCAGGTGTTGCCCAATCACGAAATTGAGTTTTAAAATTTTTACAGTTGACATGTTTTTGTTTAAAATTTTTATTAAATTCATACTTGATTAAATCAAAAACAGTCGAGTACGCTTTATCAGGTGTATCATTATATTTTATTTCCAATGATGGTACTTTTCTTTCAATATTGTTTTTAAATATATTAATCCTTCTTTGTGTGATTGGCCTACAAATTATATTTTGTTTAGCAAAGTCATGATGGTACTCAATGGTGGCAAGTTGTCCGCTATGGTCTGACTTAATACAATTTAATATTGACTTATTTAATATCATGCAATCACAAAAAATGTTATCCAAGCAAGTAGCTGATGTAGCAGACACTCTGGTAGGTTCAAAAAAAACATAGTCTAAGTTAAATGACTTGAATAAGCTAATGAACCTTACCGAGCAAGAAGTTCTGACTAAAATATCAATATTAAAATCTCCACACACCACTACTTTTTTATTTTTTTTACACAATATTTTTAAGACATCTTCCATAGCAGATTCAAACAATGGGTAGTTGCCTGCAGGTGGTCTATATACACATACAATTACCACCCCTTTTAGTTCAATACATGAAAGCTCTATAATATGTTCAATAGAGAGGGATACTATGTCTTTACGTTCCTTATAAATCAGACTATTGCGAATAATTATGAATGACCCTCCTCTTAGCATATTTTGTCTACAAAAAGAACTGCCTATACTGTAGTTATCTATGGATATGATTAATTCGTGTTTTTTAACCAGTGCTCTGTAACACAAAAAATATCTATTTTCATTTCATTTAGTAATAAATCTAATTGTAATTCTTTAATGATTTTAAACACATAACATTATTATTAAAAGAATATCGTAAAACAATTGTTTTCAAATTAGTATACATTTTATTTATAACATTATTCAGGTAACCGTTAATTGTATAAAAATAGACTAGTTTAATACATAATTACAATATTTAACGAGAATTAAAAAAAAATATAGCTATAACAAGTTATCAAAATAATTAATATTTTATCACATCAATTTCGTTCTAACATATTTATTGAATTGAGGTCATAGTTTAATTATTCATTTTCACAAGGAAAAGAGGATTGAAACTTAACCTCATATCTACTATTTATCTTGTAGTCATTACCAGATTTGTTACAACTGATTATACACTATTTATTGATTATTGCTATTGATTTAATACCATATATTTATATACTATATTATGACTATTTACAATAATCTTATATGTTAAATTAATATT
Source organism: Ochlodes sylvanus (assembly GCA_905404295.2). NCBI lineage: Eukaryota > Metazoa > Arthropoda > Insecta > Lepidoptera > Hesperiidae > Ochlodes > Ochlodes sylvanus. Next base: position 15,753,203 of record FR990122.1, on the reverse strand, counting down.
AGTGTGACCTCCATTATTCTCCACAAAATATATCAATTGCTAATTAAAGCATCGTTCTTTGTTCTTAACTATATTATATTTGTTCTTATATTGTCTACGCTTGAAATCAATGGTGTAGCAGAGCTACCATTACTTATTATAATTTAATTTATATATTTTGTGTAAAAAACTTACAACTAAATTTACATTTAAACTTACATCTAAACTTAATTTAACTACTAACCTAATATAAAATAAGAATTTAAAATTATTTGTCAAAAACTAAAATAAAACTTTATTAATGTCAACGCACGGACGGACGCGCAAGACTTTATTCACTATAGCGACCGGTCGGGTGTTATCGCGCGCCCGCCGTCGGCCTGCGCGTTCGCATATTCTCGTGAATGATCGGCGGGCACGACCAGTCCGTCCGGAACCGCTGTTGCTACGAGGCGCTTGCGCTTCCCCCATACGTTGACCGGCCGCGCTTTATTTGCATTGCATATTAGTGTTCTGCTATTGCTACTCAGTTCTATGTATCAGTTTCATCTTTCACCTTCTTTCTGTGCTTCTGTTCTGTGCTAATAAACTTTCTTGTGCGCACTCCCGACTATATTACTTTCAACGACCTGGCTATCCATAAGGTACCTGCACGGACCCGCGATTCAGCACATAAAGCTCACGGTGCGTATTACTCCTTCTTTCTACACGCGCACCTACACTTCCTTTTTGATTCAATTTGATTTTTTTTTCACAAGAAAATATTTAGTATTCCTGAGCAAAACCTCGCCGTGCGTCTTTCTATTTTTGTTTCAAACTCCTTCCTTACTCGATTATATGTCGGCTCACAGTATTCCACTAAAACATAAAGAAAATCTTATTATAAACTTATTACCAACGATTTATTTACTTATCTAAGAAGAAAAAATACACATTAAAAACATCAGCTATCACCCATCACCATTATATTTGAAAAATACTCACAAAGTAGCTGGTTCCATTGGTTTGCTATATTATATTTAGCCTTTTTCCATGCCGCAATGGCCACTGTGTTTAGTGTGTTTATCTAAGCTTCATTACATTTAGTTTTTAAACACTTAAACTTAGGGCCAGTTTCACCGGTTCCGGATAAAGTTCCGGATAGCCCTAGGAATTTAACTCCCAGATAAACTACAACTTTTGGCTTCATAGGTATCTGACAGAAGTGACAGATAAAGTGTTGGATAGGTATCTGCCAGTTCAAGTGGCTGTTAAAGGCGTTATCTGACGGATAAAAAATATTTCAAGTGGCGTTTCTATAAACACATTTGGAATTTGAAGTTTTGAACTGTAGTAAATCATATTATTATAAATCCTACTATTTTCGTTCTATAATGATAAAATTATACTTGAAAATATTAAAAAAGTCGAATTGGATTATTTTGAACAAAAAGTATTTTATTAATTAAGTTTTCAAAATAGTTTGCAAATGACAATAATTTACGTAGTAGTAACGAAACGCAAAAAAGCGACGTTGCCGCTCCGTCAACTGTTAAGTGGCAGATAAATTCCTAGGGCTATCCGGAACTTTATCCGTAACCGGTGAAACTGGCCCTTAATATTTAAATAACATGCGACTACACTGAACACTTGTAGTTCGGAACAATGTCACACGTCAATATTATTTTTATCCAGGTAGCCATTCATTATTTTCTTAATCCACCCTCAACATTTGTGATATTTATTTATTATTTATAACGATTATATTTCGTGCTCTTTTCAATTGGTTAATGATGAAAGAGAACGACATAGGGGTTTATATGTGAGTGTGACGTGTTTATAGAAGAAGGTCATAAGTGCGGTTGGTTTTGCATGCTATAGTATAGTATAGCTTTTTAAAAGTGCTACTGCACTTTTGCAGCCTACTGTACATCTTTTAATATAAATTCTGTACCTTTGTCAGGCTGTATGTGTGTTGGTGTTATGTTAGCCTCAGTAAATATACTTTCTTAACATTCCTTAATAGTTATTGAATTTTATCTTTTCATGGGTCTGACATAGGCATATTTTCTGAATACATCAATGACACATAATATATAATTATATCCATCATTGTACCTGGAATAGGTCCTCATATCACTCAAGTCAGCTTGCCAAAGTTCATTTAGATTTGATAAGATATTTTTATTCCTAGGAAACTTTCTCTGTACAGGTTTGTGTACAGTGTAGGTTTCTTGCGATTGCAACCATTTCTTTACATCTTCTTTTTTCATTTTTCCTTTCATAGCTTTTGTTAGTTTGTCGATACTACTATACTCAAACTTAAACTCAAATCATTCATTTCACGTAGGTATTTTGCATACACTTGTGAACGTCCTTTTTTGCATTTACCACCGTTTCGCTAAGGTGCCTTTAAATTTTAAATCTTAGAGGAGAAAAAGAAACGGCGAAAGAAAACTCCTCGGCACATCTTTTAAAAATAGTGCTTAAAAACGAATTACAATATTTTTGCTAGGTACTACCATTTTATACCTAAATACTAACTTGAGCGGAACTGGTTGCGGATGTCTATTACCAAGCATCCTTGTCATTAATATACTCATCGATAGTATAATAACTTTTCTCTATAAGCCGTGTTTTAACACGTTTCTTAAATATTTGTAAGGGGAGGTCAATGATTGACTTGGGCAATTTATTATAAAAGCGTACACCAAGCCCCACAAAAGATCGCTGAACCTTACGCAGGCGATATGAGGAGGTAACTAATTGGTGCATATGTCTAGTTTGCCGATTGGTAACATCGCATTTTTGTTTGTATAAACTCACATTTTTCCGAATAAACATCCAATTGCTATAAATGTATTGTGAAGCTACTGTTAGTACATCTATTTCTTTAAATTTGTCACGCAGTGATTCGCGTGATTTTAATTTATAAACTGTCCTAATAGCTCTCTTCTGTAACACAAAAATTGTATCGATATCTGCCGATTTACCCCAAAGTAAAATACCATAGGACATAATGCTATGAAAGTAGGCAAAATAAACGAGCCTTACTGTTTCAACGTCAGTAAATTGTCTTATTTTCCTTATAGCATAAACAGCCTTACTAAGTTTACCCGCAAGCGTCGCTATATGGGATCCCCACTGGAGCTTATAGTCCAAAGTTATTCCTAAAAATACTATAGATCTTTCCATATTTAATATTTCGTTATTCAATTTAATAGCCGTATTTCCGCTTTTAACATTCGGCAAAACAAATTCTACACATTTACATTTACAAGTTTTATTTGCATTTAGAACCAAATTATTAATAGAAAACCAGTATGAGATATAGTTGAGAGTACTGTTTACATCGTCAAAGTTTATTTTATCTCTTTTTGTTTTAAATATAAGTGACGTATCATCTGCAAACAGTACTATATCAGCATACTTACTAATATGATATGGAAGATCGTTAATATATATTAAGAAAAGAAAAGGCCCTAAAATTGAGCCCTGAGGGACACCAATCAAAACCGGGGATCCTGACGACTTAGCTCCGTTTATACAGACACTCTGAACTCTACAATTTAAGTAAGCTGATACTAGATTAACTGCCTTTTCGGTAAGGCCATAATGACCTAATTTGAGAAGTAATGTTTTATGTTCCACACAGTCAAACGCTTTCGAAAGATCACAAAATACACCTATAGCGTTCTGTGATGCTTCCCAGGCTTCATATATATGTTTTAAGAGCCTAGCACCTGCATCAACTGTACTACGACCTTTGATAAACCCATACTGCTCAGTATGAAGCAGATTATTGTCAGAGAAATGAGTAATCATTTGATTTAGCATTATTTTCTTAAAAACCTTACTGAGTGTTGGTAAAATTGCAACTGGTCTGTAATTGTTTATGTCTGTTTTATCTCCGGACTTAAAAAGTGGTATTATCTTACTACATGTCATCAGATCGGGAAAAGTACCCAAATCTACACAATTATTAAAAATTACAGCTAGGTGAGGGGCTAAATCATCTATTATATTATTAATTATTTTTACTGATATTCCCCATTAATCACCTGTTCTTTTATTTTTTAAACAATGGAAGGTTTTAATTATCTCTGTCGTCGTAGTATGTTTAAATTCGAACAGAACACTACATTTATCGACGACCTCTTCTAAGAGAGTACATGCCGTTGCCGGAGAAGACCGAAGAGAGTTTGTTAAGGAAATTGGTATATTTCGGAATATAACCTGCGGAACCTTACCTGCGGGATGTGATGGGTCATAATAGAGATTATGTATTTCTAATAAGGTTCCCATTTTTCCCACTCCAGCTTATTCTTCAACTTTCTTTTGTACTGCGTGTCACTCGTTGGTGTAGACAATGATTCTTCGGGTGTTGAAACGTTTGTCTGTGATTGCATACCACTTATAAACTCACACCGTTTGGGATTACCAATATAAGTAAGAAGAACTCGAACATCTTTTAAAGCTTTAGCGAAGGTTTCCCATCCTATTGGATCACTTTTTTTTAACGGTCTCAATGTGTCGTTCACTAAATCAACAATATTACTTCCATCGATCTTTTTGTCATCTATAATGACAGTTCCGTCACTATCCCACTTAATTTTATTTTCATTGGAAGCTAGCAAATTTTTTTGCATATGTTTCTGGAATGAGATCAAGAATTTGAGTAGTCGTATAAATATTTTCTCTAGAATATTTTGTTTAAGAAGTAGTTCTTTGTATGGTGTATCAATTGTGACTACACTGTTACTATCCTAAGTTTTTGTTTTTGTAGTTCAAAATTAAATCATCAAATGTATTCCTAGATTTTACGTTTTTTCTCAATTCAGGTAAGTCTGTGCGTGTATAAGTCTGTTTAGGCCAATGATGTGATTCTGATTTTAGAAACGAAGGTCCTTCCCACCAGAGAAGAGAAGATTGTAGTTGCCTTGGATTAATACCTCTAGAGGCTAAGTCAGCGGGATTCTGATCAGTAGGTACGTGATTAAAAATAAACCCAGAAGATAGCTCATTAATTTCATGGACTCGGTTACAGACAAATGGCTTGAGATCTTTGGTTTGTGTTTTTATCCATCCAAGGACGACAGTAGAATCGCTCCAAATAGACGGGCGCCTAATAGGGCCCCACACAATTCTAACCGTGGTATAGTAACTGGCTTTATTGGGGCAAGTCGAGCCTTACCACATAATAATCTCACCATGACTTGCCCATCACTTCCCATTGAGGTGTGACAATAGCGTAATATTAGTTAAAACACGTACAGTTATGATTAAGTATTGTCGATTAAGGCAACAGGAAGTTAATGTAAGAACCAGTTAATAAGCACGTAATTAGTAGTATACAAGGTGGATACCATCATACGACAATAAATTTAACTGCATATACCTATTCATTTTTCCAAGTCTACAAACAAATTTTCAATCAAATATCTTCAATACTTTAGGCACAGGAATTTTTCTTCATTTTTGAAATTTTCTACACGCTGTATCTAAAATCAGTCTATCATAAAAGTTTAATGAACCCAGACGGAACAACTACGAGACGTTGCAAATGTATCAAATTAAATACATAAATGCATATTGAACCTTATTACTAAGTAATAAGAATCACATTGCGTGTGAAAATTTTAACTTCTTCCATTGCACTCACGGTACGAAAATTTAGTATGTGCGAAAGAGACAACCAGGAAGCACAAGCAACCACGCTGTGCTACGCAAAATGTAGTTGTAATGTTTATCGATATAACACTTGTTTCTGTTTCTATAATTTTCACAATCACAATATTTATTTCGTAATTTTTAGTTTTAAGTAAAAGCTAAAATTTTGGCTATTTTTATTTTTTTACATGCATGCGCAGTAGAATTAAATCAAGCTTATTAGATATTTTTCTTTTGACATCCGTGCCTCGTATCGATAAGTTAAGGCCGTTACTTTAATAGTATTAGTTCACATCCTAAAACCAAACAAGATTACATTAAATAAAAAGATGATTCACTTGTTAAATTTATTTCTTTTTGTTGCTTACTTAGTACGATAAAATGTTTCGATATCGTGTACTCCTGGTGTGCCACGTCACTATTGTTAACTTTCTTTTTTGCGTCCTTGGACTCCTACGATAAACAAACGATTTTAGGAATTAGGTCACTCGGCCGCTACGATTGATCTCGTGTATACGTAATACTGTCGTGCGCGATCTGCTTACCTGTGAAAAGCGCCGGCGCGCGGCGCCGCTGCCGGAACTTCGATAAACCTATGTGTTAATAATTGTGCGATATGGGATATTGGACGCCTATTTTAACAGTGACAGGACACTTAAACCTTTTGTGAAGTGATTACGCGAAATTAGACGCTTATTTATTGTTAGTTGTGTGGTGTAGTGGTAGGTACCTACTTAGTTTTGTGCGAATTAGAACTAGGAACGATGCCTCGTTTTAATTACACATTTACATGACGATTTGAAAAATAGAATCCTCATATCGTTTAAAAATTAAAGAATATGGCTGCTAACAGCGATCTCCTTATAAGTAAGAAACGATATCAGGAGACGTTATGATTTGTGTATTGGGGTTAGTGGTGTACATATTGAAAATTTAATAGTAATTGTTGTCGTTAATGAAACAGTGACTAGACTAGGTATTTAACGAATTCAGCCAATGCTGAATTCGTTAAATACCTATGTTTGCCGCCATCAATATGGCGGCAAAAGAATCACGTGACGAAAATGCGCTGTTGCCGCTTTTATCAAAGGTGAGTGAACCAATGTTCACAAATGATGTTCTATTTTTTAACCTAGCCAACGAGCCCGGACGGCGTTGATACCGGCCGAAGATTCTGGACAACCTAAAAACGGTGTTTGAACCTGGTCCCCTTGGCCGAAGACAGACGGATCAAGCTGGAATCAACTGGACCCATATTGAACGTATAGAATAGGCGGCTCCTCGTCGAAGGAAGAGGTGATAATTGCGCAGACAGCATCTGGAGGCTCAAATGTTGCTACGGTAACCCAGGAGCAGGTATCGGTAATGAATATTGTGCTAGTCTTTATAGCGGTGTGTATGGCGATATTTATCATCGGGTTCGCAATTCACTTCTACAGAAAGTGTCACGTTACGATGATACAAGAAGAAATCGCGAAGAAAAAGGTGCAACGGGCTGTGCAAACGGCGTAAAACGTGAGTTGGAACTGACTTTTATTTAATTGTGTATAATAATTTATTTTGTGTTTACTTGTAATTAGTTAAATGGAAGTTGAACTTACTTCAGTATTTGTACAATTAAAAGTATTGAGAGACTATATTATAAAATTAGGCCCCAGTAGAAGGAAGGGTAGCAATTTCGAATTGAAAATTAGCGAAGCTAAAGCTCTCTATAATCGGTTTAGACTTATCATTGCAAATACTCACAAGTTTTTAGAGGAACTAGCACAATTAATAACTAAAATAAAGGGTTTGGATAAAAATATAATTGCTTTTGATATACCCGTAGAAATGGCGTCAGAAAAATTTTCTTTAAAGACAGCGGTCAGCTTGCTCCCAAAAATGAACGAGCGGTGGATATTCTTATTGCCGACATGAAAAAATATTTGCTTACGACGAAATCGGACGTCGCGATCCAAGCCAAACTCGCTCGCGTTAGGCAAAACGATAAATCAATAACGGAATTCGGAACAGAAATTGAAAAATTAATGATTGATTTAACTATTGCCCAAGTCGGAGAAAACCAGGAGGCTTACAAAGTTTTAGCGCCTTTAAATGAGAAGTTGGCGGTGAGAAAATTCGCGGATGGACTTCGTAGTCAACGCCTAAGTACTATTGTAACTGCTCGGAATTTAACTTCGTTAAAAGATGCAATCAGAGTGGCTGAAGACGAAAATTGTGCTTCGTCGGGATCACAATGCATGGCGTTTCAGAGGCATTATAAACCGTTCAAAAATTTTAGAAATAATTTGAATCGGTATAGCCATATAAACTCGCAAAATAAAACAGCTGTTAATTGTACGTTCCGACAAGATAAAAATGCAAACGCATTGCATTCCGGTAATATGCGCGGTCGTGCTATTAAAAATAATGCTTATCGCGGTGCGCGTGGTCAGCAAAACCGATGACATGTAGCGTACATTCAGCAAACGTCGGATGACCGTGACGTAGACGTGATGTCGAGTTCACAGAGTGGTGAAGGTCAGTTTTTTCGAGACTAATCATATTCTTACGTGCAATAGTATTAATTGGGTTAATTTTGTAGTTAATAATAAAACTTTTGAGTGGTTATTGGATACCGGAGCGTCATTATCGGCGGTAAAGAAAAGTTTTTTTGAGACGAATTCGTAATATTATAAAATAATTAAGGATGAATTAGTAATTAACGGAGTAGGTGGTAAATTAAGAGCAGTAGGTTACGTATATTTAAATTTAAAGTCCGAACAATGTTCGTTTATGCATAAACTTTATGTTTTTGAAGATTTACCGTGTAAATCGGTTGGCATACTTGGCCAGGATTTTTTGCAGAGATATGCAGGTATTATTGATTTTTCAAACAATAAGTTAAATTTAAAGGAATGTTCAAGGCAGGCAAGGAAATTTCAATTCCTCTTCAGTTTTATAATTATTCCTTAACTATTGCTCCGCGTTGTGAAGTTATTAAATATTTTCCCGTCAATAGAACGGAAGATTGTGTTGTTTTTAGAAAAGAGTTACAGAAAGGTGTCTTTTTAGCTAACGGAATAGCTACTCCTAGGAATGGGATGATACCCATCAGGATATTAAACACAACCTCCGAAGAAGTTGTATGTAGTTAAGAAAACGTGGAAATAAATCCGTTAACTAATTACAATTACTGTTGCTTTGCGGAAACGGATAGAAGCGTCCAACGGGTTAAGGAAATATTTTCTTTGCTGCTACTCGATTATTTGAATAAGTAAGAGAGGTTGAGTATTGAACAAATATGTGCAAAATACCCAGATATTTTCCATTTACCAGGCGATAAATTAACTGTCACAAATGTGTATGAACAGTCAATAAGGTTGAAAGATAATGTCACTCCAGTCTACAGGAAACCGTATAGGATACCCTTTGTTCAGAAGAAGGAAGTTGATAGACAGGTACAGGAAATGCTCAAAAATAATATCATAGAAAAATCAGTAAGTGAATGGTCTAATGCTGTTCTAATTGTACCCAAAAAACCGGACCGTAATGGTGAGAAAAAATGGCGTGTGGTTGTGGACTATAGACAGTTGAATGAAAGGATTCAGGATGATAAATTTCCCTTACCCAATATTAATGAAATTCTTGACTCACTATCAGGTTCTATGTATTTCTGTCATTGCGACTTATCTCAGTCATATTATCAGTGTAGATTGAATGAACAAAGTAGGCAGTACACAGCTTTCACAACAGACAAAGGTCAATTTCAAATGCGAAGGCTACCAATGGGTCTTAAGATTAGTCCCAGTGCATTCAGTAGAATGATGACAGTAGCCATGTCTGGATTAAATTACGATAAATGTTTAATTTATTTAGATGACTTAATTATTTTTGGACGAAATTTAGATGAGCATAACCGAAATCTTATGTCTATTTTTTCACGTTTAAGGAAAGTTAATCTGAAATTAAACCCGTCAAAATGTGAATTTTTAAAGAAACAAATTCTTTATTTCATATATTCTTTAGGTCATATTATTTCATTTGAAGGCATTTCACCCGATCCGGAGAAGATAGCGGTAATAAAAAATTATCCGCGTCCTTCCAGTAGTGATGAAGTAAAGCGTTTTGTAGCATTTGCAAATTACTATAGAAAATTTATTCCTAACTTATGCTATGCTAATATTGTCATACCAATGAATAAGTTGTGTAAGCAAAATGTCGTGTTTGATGACTGTGAAAAATCATTTTTATTATGAAAAGATTCTTTAGTGAGTCCCCCAATTTTAGATTTTCCAGATTTTTCTGAGAGCAATACGTTTATATTACAGACAGACAGTTTAGGATTTGCAGTAGGAAGTGTGTTGTGTAATGGAAATGGAAAACCTGTTGCGTATGTAAGTAGATCTTTGGGAAAGAGTGAGTTAAATTATCCAATAATTGAAAAGGAGTTATTAGCTATAGTTTGGTCAGTAAAGTATTTTAGACCATATTTGTATGGAAGAAAGTTTATTGTTAAAACGGATCATCGACCACTTTTATACTTATTTAATATGTCTGATCCCTCAAGTAGATTGACTAAGTTTCGTTTATGTTTAGAGGAATACGACTTTGAGGTCGAATATATAAAAGGGAAAGAAAATGTTTTAGCGGATGCACTATCGAGAATAGTGATTTCTAGTGATGATTTGAAAACTATGCATGAGAAAACTATATCAGTGATGACAAGAGCTCAGTGCCGTTTACAGTCAGGAAACTCGGTTATTCACGAAAAAGACTCTACGGTTTGTAGGACTGATCACCCTAGGATCGTTGAAGTTCTTAAGAAGCAAGGAAGCGATATTGAGTTAATTCAATCAGGCTTCGATGAGTGGGAGAAGTTATTACGTAACAAGAAATGTACGAAAATATTTTCAAAGTCGCGTAAATTAATGTACATGCCAGAAAACTCACGTATTTATATAAACTATGACACTTTATCGACATCATCGCGAGACGAGTTGTCGAAAGAAATAGTTATGTTTTGTATTGAGAAAGGCATTAGAAAAGTGATTATATTGAAAAATCGTTATAACGCGAATATTATTATGAGAATTGCTAAATTTTTAAAGAAGAACAGTAGTTCGTTATATGATGATTTTAAACTGTGTGTAGTGACTGGTGCACAAAGAGTGGAAGATAAGGATGAAAAAAAGGTTATCATGAATGATTTCAATATTTTACCCACAAGTGGTCATGAAGATCATGAAGGATGGTTAGTAATATAAAGAAGTATTACTACTGGCCATCTATTGAAAGAGATGTGGTAGATTACGTTCGGAAGTGTAGTAAGTGTCAAAAACAGAAGTTTCACCGATACACTAAGGAACCAATAATGGCTGGCTGGCTGGCTGGCTTATTTCTTTACTCCTTTCCTCCTTTGCTCCTTTGCTCCTTTGCTCCTTTGCTCCTTTGCTCCTTTGCTCCTTTGCTCCTTTGCTCCTTTGCTCCTTTGCTCCTTTGCTCCTTTGCTCCTTTGCTCCTTTGCTCCTTTGCTCCTTTGCTCCTTTGCTCCTTTGCTCCTTTGCTCCTTTGCTCCTTTGCTCCTTTGCTCCTTTGCTCCTTTGCTCCTTTGCTCCTTTGCTCCTTTGCTCCTTTGCTCCTTTGCTCCTTTGCTCCTTTGCTCCTTTACTCCTTTACTCCTTTACTCCTTTACTTCTTTACTTCTTTACTGCTTTATTTCTTTATTTACTTATTTATTTATTTATTTACGTGGTCATCGTCTAATAACATTATTAATAAACCAGAAACGAATTAATATTCCATGGTGGAGCGCGGTTAACTTTGGTCAACTTTCGCCGCTATATTGGATGATTGGCGGCTATGAAGCAACAAAGGGAGGCAATGTGTTACTTGCAAAAATACAATGCCGTAAGACAGGACCAGCTTATGGATGATCTACCAACATGGCGGATGAACCCTGAAACGCATTTTACCATTGCGGCGTAGACTACACAGGCTTCGTAGAAGTGAAGGCAAATAAAGGTCGCGGAATCAAAACAACCAAAGGAGCAGTATATTTCGATTTTTATATGTATGGTTACGAAAGAGGTCTACTTAGAACTGGTGTCCGATTTAGGTAGTTCAGCTTTCTTAGCAGCTCTTGAAAGAATGGCTGCTCGACGAGCCCTAAGGCACATGTCTATAGCGACAATGGTACCAACTTCGTTGAAGCTAATAGAATAGCTACAATAAGTATTCAGCGATGTTTGCTAACTGAAATAACTAGCATGGGAATAGAATGGCATTGTTACATCCCTAGCTGGCAGAGTACTGGAGAACCACCTATACTCATCACCAATGAACAGCAGATAGAAGAACTGAAACAAAAAAACTAATACTAACTTATAGTGCCTATAAATACATAGTTATAGTATATATAAATAATTACATACTTATAGTGCCTATACCCTTTATCATATTAATATTTCTTGTAAAACTTCTATTACAAATTAAACTTAGATTGATAAAATTAAACACCATACTCCTTGCTACACTCACATCACTTAAACAATTCACATCCAACTCTCTCCATATCAAACTACACACCCCACTTTAAACGCTCTTTATTATTCATGCCCACACTTAATTCCTATAAGATTACATCATCTCATGCATTCTCGAAAATATTTCTGACAACTACAAGTGTCTTGCTTTATCACTGCAATAAACATGGATAAAGTAAACCAAATTGAATTATGCCAACTAATTGACGAACTTACTGCTACAAAAGCAATACTGAGTGTCCCAGAATCATGCCGAAATTATATATCGCACAGCACAAATTCCATTAATATCATAACTTTGAACATTAGAAGTGTAAATATGAACATGGCTTCTTTTGAAGTACTTTTACAACGATTAGGTTTCCAATGTGATATCATAATACTCACTGAATGCTGGATAGAAAATGATAAACCGTATCCAAGATTAAATAACTACAATTCAGCCTACACCAAACAATGTATTAATAAAAATGGAGGTATAATTGTTTATTCAAAAACTAACTTAGATTTGGCAGTAGAAGAGCCCCAGTTTCAAGAAGCTGATTGTCTTTTAATTAAAATAATCATAATTATTGCTTTATATCGATCCCCCTCCTTTTACAATATCGAATTATTTATACAATCTCTAGATAAAATATTAACGTCGTTTAGCAAATTCCAAAGTATGTTCATTATGGGGGACTTAAATATAGACATAACACCAGATAACACCGATAGGAACTCACCTTATTATTTAGAATTAGTAGCAAGTCATGGACTTCTGCCCAGTCATTACATTCCGACCAGAGGACCAAGGTGCCTTGACCATGCTATCTTAAAAACTAATCTTAAATATAGAACTATTGTTATTAATACTTCTGTGACTGATCATTGCCCTGTTCTTTTGAATATTGAATATAAGATTCGAGGTTTAAAACTTATTAAAACGTTAAGTAAAATAGACTACACCAAAATAGCAGAATGCATACATACGTACAATTTTTCTGATGTTTTAAACGCACTTGATGTAACCGTTGCCTGTGACTTATTAACTAGTAATTTAATTGAAATTATGAAAACGAACACCCGATTATTTAAAGTCCCCAATAACCAGCGTACAATTAAACCGTGGATAACATTAGGCATTCTTCGGTGCATTCGCAACAGAGACAGAATGCATTCACGGTTAAAGGAAAATCCAAGCAATGAGATCCTTAAAGTCACTTACACAAGATATAGAAATTTTTGTACAAATCTTTTGAAAAACCTTAAAAGGGAATATTTTAGAGCGGAATTAAACAAAAATAAAACTAACATCAAAAAAACATGGGAAACTATTAGGACAATAACAAATACTGTAAAAGAAAAAAGTAAAAATGAAAGTCTTTTAAATATCTGTGAGGACAGCTTAGAATCCATTAATTATGTCAATAGTTATTTTGCGAATGTGGGAAAAATGTTATATAATGACATGAGTGGCAGTAATATTGAGAATCATACAAATATAAGGAATCAGGATAAACTTCCTTCTCAAGTTAACTCGATCGGCATACTTGAGACGGATGATCACGAAGTACTTACAATAATTCGGGACCTAAAAAATGACTCTGCAGTGGGTTCGGATGGCGTTCCCAATAGGCTACTAAAGCAATCAGCGCTAGTATTAGCACCCGTTATAAAGCATGTTTGTAACTTAAGCCTGCAAACGGGTATATTCCCACAGATTTTCAAGACGTCTATGATTACACCAGTCCACAAGGGTGGACCTAGAGACAGTGTAAATAATTACAGGCCAATTTCCATCCTTCCAAGCATATCAAAAATTCTTGAAAAAATCATAAACAGGCGGCTAACAAATTACTTCGAAAAGTTCAATATACTCTCACCGGCACAATATGGTTTTCGCAAGGGCAAATCAGCAGAGAACGCAGTCTCTGCTCTTACAAACTTTGTAGTTGAACAGCTAGATAACAAAAATAAAGTAATAGGCATATTCTTAGATCTTGCTAAAGCGTTTGACACTGTCTCCTTGCCTATTCTTGTGAACAAACTTGAACATGCTGGAATTCGCGGTAAAACCCTAAGTCTTTTGGAAAACTATCTGTGCGGAAGAACCCAAAAAACAAAGATAGGAAATGTTGTAAGTGGGGTGCAGAATATTAATTGTGGCGTACCTCAAGGTAGCGTGCTAGGTCCTACCCTTTTTCTTGTATATGTCAACGACCTCTGCAATTTAAAATTGAAAGGGGGGAAAATCATCTCCTATGGAGATGATACAGCTTTAATATTTGTTGGCAATAACTGGGAAGAAGCTAGAAAAAATGCTGAAACTGGTCTTAAGTTAGTCACTGAATGGTTGCATAATAACTTACTTACCCTTAACGTCGAGAAATCTAAATTTATCACTTTTAACACAAGAGGCAGAATACCTAACATTAGCATAACTGCGCATAAAAACTGTGTCTCTACAGATTGTTCCTGTCCAGAACTAGAGCGTGTAGAATATAATAAATATCTTGGGGTAACTCTCGATTATAGGCTTAGCTGGAAACCGCACAGCGATTCCGTAACAAGCAGAGTTCGTAAACTTATCTATTTATTCAGGAACATTCGCGAGGTAGCCGACAAAAAAACCATATTTAACGTATATAATGCACTCTGTAAACCTATCTTAAGTTACTGTAATACAAGTTGGGCTGGCGCAGGTAAAACACATTTAATGGCTTTAGAACGTGCACAACGGGCAGTACTGAAGGTCGCCACTTCTAAACCTTTACATTTTCCAACTTCGAAACTCTACAAAGATTGTGGAGTGCTTACTGTCCGCCAAACGTATATTTTAGACCTTATTTTAACCCAACATAAGAATATTCCTATAATAGAAATATCCCAATCTAGACAGAAACGTAGGAAAGATAGAGTTTTCGTTGTGCCCAGAGTAAGCACAAAGCTTGCGAAACGTCACGAAGTATTTATATGCCCACTTCTATACAATAAGGCTTGTAAAAATGTCACAGATCTAACTAATCTCAGTAATAGGGATGTAAAAACTGAAATCACAAATTGGTTAAAAGGACTAAATTATGAAGAAACAGAGAATCTTCTTATGTAAAATATACACGCACAAACACACACTTACACACACACACACACACACACACAAACACACACACACACAAACACACACACACACACCACACACACACACACACACACACACACACACATATAAGATTACACACTCGCTATTACACTGCACACACTCTTTTTTTATAAAATTTAACAATAGTTTAACTTTAAAGATTGACTACAAAGTGCCTTTGAAGGGTATGCAGACACCTACAACACAAGGTATCTTAGTGTAGGGTCTGCTCGACATTTATGTAACCTAGCCTGTAATGTTTTTGGACCATAGTTCTAACTAATGTCAAACAAAACATAGATCTATTGTGTTTTCATTTATGTATTATGGATGCAAATAAAGTTTATTATTATTATTATTATTATTAACTGTGGAAAAGAGCAGTCGGTAGTCTAAAACACCATCCAAGAAGAGTCATAGGGTTTGAAAATATTAAAATCTCCATCACGTATGATAAACAAGTATAAAACATTGAGCTATTAGCAAACCAGTGCCACATAAAACAGGGGATCATTCTCTAGGCCCATCTGCCTTAATTTCCTCGTAATTGATCTTCACATCAAATTCAGTAATAACAATTTGACCTTCAGGTACTTCCATCAACATATCACGGCTAACAAAAGCCTTCATCAAACCAACCCCGATTATTAAGAGGTATAAAGTCAAACAAACATTCTGGTTAAACAATATCCCTCATATCCAATGAGCTTGTGGTATATCTCATTTTATAATCTCTAGCTCTTAATTTACACCAACTCAAAACTAAATAGTTGTAAACAAAACTAACTTGTACTCAAATTAAATTAACTGGTCATCATAGATTGTCACAATTTCCAAAATAAAATATTCTCCCTTAAAAGTGTTTAATTGGTACTAACACAAACATTTCTACTATATTTACGAAAACGATTAGAAGAATACTGAAAATCACAGCAATTCAGTTATCAACAGCTAACATTACTTGTCTGAGGCCAAGAAACAATGACAGACTCGGGTTATCATCCATCAATTTTAATAATTTTCATTGCCTGATCAATTTTTTATCAACAACTGAGCTTTTGATTTCGTCACACGCTAGGTCAAGCAAGTACATTTTCTCTTGATGCACTTCCACTAAGGAATGCCGAGTCGTCCTCTGACTCTACGGTCTTCGCTACAAGGCTAGACCCGACTACACTACCCAGAGCTGCTGCTCTGGTGCAGTCTCCGACCCACCGACGATACCAAAACAAAGAGTTACGCACAATCATTTTAATTAGATTCAATGTCTACTGTTACTTGTTACTTGACCCTCAGCATTATTCAAGATCTGAATACCTCATCTGGTTTCTGTATAAAGGTTGTGCAATGTACTTGTAGCAACATTACCATTCAAAGTAATAATTTCAATAATTTACGTTTTTTTTTTATTGATATAAGGCAGCAAACGAGCATGCAGCACCACCTTCCGCTGCCGCCCATGACAACTGTGACCGACTTAGAACAAGACTCATATATGGGGACTGGGATAGTTAGTCCGGTTAGGTTACGTTCAACAAAATGGCTGTATTTTATTAAATTTTCTAAAACAAAAGAAATGTAATTACTGTGAATTAATCATCAATAAGTCCGTCTAATTTACTAAACCATATTATAAATAACCCCATGTTACAACCATGTTCTCCCTTTAACTATTAAATCGATGCAGCAGTTAATAACTATCTCTATGACCGTATCCAACTATCACATTAATCTGCTACCTACCTATATGACCAGTAAACCCTGTGTGATAAAACTAAAGATGGGTAGGTACTTTAAATGTATACTCCTAGTACTATATTACCACAAAGTTATTAACTTTATCTATGTTATAGGTAATTAAAACTCAATATTTAACTTTAAAACTCATTCTCGATAATTCAGTTTCTTATTCTTTCCAGATTCTCAATTTAATGTAATTTTATTACTAATGGATACCATTATCAACTCAAACTCAACTCAAAAGTACTTAGTCAATTATAATCCATTATCAAAATAATAGTTAACAGATTAATCAAATTGAAACAAGTTATATTCACTTACTTTGTTCAAAACAAAATATTTCTTTTATGTGCCATTAATTTAATCACCTTACCCTTAAATACACTCATAAGGTTAATCAAGTCACTATATAATGTACTTAGTACATTTTTTGTTATTATGCTATCATGACTGTCTCTATAACAAACTATTAAGAATAGTAATTAAATTTAATTATTATCCCGGACACATTGCATTGAGATTTTCTCCGGTTAATAATTGTCTTAACTTGACCACTTAGTTATTCAGAATAATAGCAATCAAGTATTATCAATAACTAAACCACATTTTAGGTACTCAAATACCTAATCAATAAATAAAGACAATACAGAGAAACCTGACAAATCCTTCAGCGTGGACTTGTGGATAGCTACTCCTGGATGCAGCTGATGCAAACTCATGTGACTCTCAGTGAAGCAGCTCTCTTTGAACTCGTGTAACATCCTCACTCAATACTTGTGTACCATGATATCCGGAAGACATCTTGTATTTCTTAGTATTTCCAGGCTTTCCTTGGTGGCTGGACTCAGCAAACATCTTTGTTTCTGGTTACAATGGTTTGTATTGTATTATAATAATATGATGTGACGGGAACTCAATAGTCATTTCTCTTCCAAAACATATGATCCAAACCAAACATCAACCAGTTATTTCTCGTAAACAAACCAAGGCTCGCTTGCCGGTTCATATTGACATCCATCATCAACATCAAGCTTTCTCAATAGCTAATTTCTAAGGATTCTTTATACCAGCTTCTGGTGTTAGCATCAGGTAGGCCGGGTGTGGGCTTTTGTATGGTTTTACATTCTATTTTACCCTGTGTACTATGTATTTTCGTGATGTATTCTTCACCAAACACCAATTGTGGGCTTATTTCATGTCAGGACTCCAGCTTAGGATATCAAATAAAAGACAGGATTCCGCGCGGTATAAACGCTCGGTAAAACTTTGTTTACTTAATTATTAACGCGGATCTCCGTTTCCAACATGTTTGATTTACTCAGCGATACGCAATATTGATTTTATCAATCGAACCACTCGCTCTATCCGCGATATCACATTTTATTACAACTTCATTAACTACGCTTCTTAGATAACTTTTACAACTTCTTACGAAGATATTCCTTTTTCTCTTGCTCGGGAGCATGTTCGGAGTTGCGCCGAATAGCTTAGCGATGCATTATTGTCTAATTTGTAATAGTCCAAAACCCTCTTGGTGTAATGGCATTTAAGACTGCAATAACTCCAATTTAATGGACATCTTAAAACTCGTATAAATATTTCCAATTAAATGGACGTTTTGAGATCGCAATAATTCCAATTTAATGGAGGTCACGGGCACGGGCTCCTCTCACAATGTGAGGGGCACCGGCCACAGTCCACCACGCCGACAAAGTGCGGACTGGCGGACTCCACACACCTGCGAGAACATTATGGAGAACTCTCAGGTGCGCAGGGTTTCCTCACGATATTTTCCTTCACCACAGCAGGGGACAATTTAATTCTAATCCGCACATAATTTTTGAAAATTAGAGGTGCGTGCTGGGGTTTGAACCCGGGTCCCCCGGTTTGGGAGCCCAATGTTCAACCACTCGGCTATATCTGCTTTGTCTGTAAATGTTTACATATCTTATTACATTTCATGCTAGATGTAGTATAATATCTACAGTTCAAAGAATTGACACGTTCTGTATTACGCTTTGCTTATTGCTTACTGTTATGCTTGTTTGCTGTAATAACATTATCGCGTATTGAAACAACAAAGAATATTGTCAACTGACATAGGTTTAGGTTTAAAGACATTTATTCCCATAAAGGCTTGCATTAGTCACTTACATGAACATTAAAATAATAACAAAATATTAAATCATTATGTTCGTCATTGTAAATATGTGTGTAATCAATTAACACATTCGACTATTCTGTGTAAGTTTTTCAAACGTATTCTGCTAATTTTGTTTTGAATGTGTGCATGTATGTTATTATAAAGCTGCTAGTGCTTCAGAATCCTATTAATATTATAAATGCGAAAGCTTGTATGGATGTATGAATGTTTGTGGCTCCTTCACGCAAAACCACCGAATGGATTTTGCTGAAACCTTACAACAACACAGCTTACACATCAGAATAACACATAGGCTACACATTATAAAGATATAGTGTGAATTATCCACAACATATAACTAGATCTTTGCAAACCGAAGTAATAAGTTTCCGAAGCGAAGCGAGTGCGGGTCGCTAGTATAATTATGATAATGAAATTCAATTTATTATTTTAATTGAATAGTAAACAGTCATATAAGCATATAACTCAAAAAGCTTAATAAATATCATTCTCATTCTATCCATTTCAAGGTGTTATACAGGGTGATTTTTTAGTCAGTTGACATACTCGAGGACATGAAAGAACGTGGTCATAGGTAATGATCAAAAATATAAAGTCAAAATTCTACACTACTAATTATTTCAAAAATGGCAATCAAAATTATCTCAAAATACTCGGAACGTATTAGTCCATTGAAAAGTTACATTTGGGGTTGCGTTTTTTAGAGGACGCAATTTTATTTTTTTGATGTGTAGGGGGGGTCAGTGTAAAGCTAAAACCAAGTTTGTGGGGTCGCCACCCTTGTCCCACGGCCGCCATCTTGAAAATAGGGGTTGAAATGGTTTTTACGATATATCTCTTAAACTATTTATCTGATAAAAAAAATTTGTTAAATTTTTTTGTTGCAAATTAAATTCTCTACAACTTTGGTCCAGTAACTTTTTGTCGTAGAACTATAAATAAAAAAGTTATAAGCGAAAATGTTCAGAAATTCCAGAAATTCATCCATTGTTCTGGAGAGACTTGCAGCAACGTAATGGATCTCTCAGAATTAATAAATAATGAAAATGACTTTGATGATGAACCGCCGACATTAACACCCTTTCCTTCTCCAGTTTTCCCAACGATATTTAATTCAGAAAGCCGATCAGATGCTGAGCCGCAGCCTGGTCTATCGAAAAGACTGAGGACGGAGTAGTTCTCGGTTCTCTCGGTTCGGAGTAGAACCACTCGCTCTATCCGCGATATCACATTTTATTACAACTTCATTAACTACGCTTCTTAGATAACTTTTACAACTTCTTACGAAGATATTCCTTTTTCTCTTGCTCGGGAGCATGTTCGGAGTTGCGCCGAATAGCTTAGCGATGCATTATTGTCTAATTTGTAATAGTCCAAAACCCTCTTGGTGTAATGGCATTTAAGACTGCAATAACTCCAATTTAATGGACATCTTAAAACTCGTATAAATATTTCCAATTAAATGGACGTTTTGAGATCGCAATAATTCCAATTTAATGGAGGTCACGGGCACGGGCTCCTCTCACAATGTGAGGGGCACCGGCCACAGTCCACCACGCCGACAAAGTGCGGACTGGCGGACTCCACACACCTGCGAGAACATTATGGAGAACTCTCAGGTGCGCAGGGTTTCCTCACGATATTTTCCTTCACCACAGCAGGGGACAATTTAATTCTAATCCGCACATAATTTTTGAAAATTAGAGGTGCGTGCTGGGGTTTGAACCCGGGTCCCCCGGTTTGGGAGCCCAATGTTCAACCACTCGGCTATATCTGCTTTGTCTGTAAACGTTTACATATCTTATTACATTTCATGCTAGATGTAGTATAATATCTACAGTTCAAAGAATTGACACGTTCTGTATTACGCTTTGCTTATTGCTTACTGTTATGCTTGTTTGCTGTAATAACATTATCGCGTATTGAAACAACAAAGAATATTGTCAACTGACATAGGTTTAGGTTTAAAGACATTTATTCCCATAAAGGCTTGCATTAGTCACTTACATGAACATTAAAATAATAACAAAATATTAAATCATTATGTTCGTCATTGTAAATATGTGTGTAATCAATTAACACATTCGACTATTCTGTGTAAGTTTTTCAAACGTATTCTGCTAATTTTGTTTTGAATGTGTGCATGTATGTTATTATAAAGCTGCTAGTGCTTCAGAATCCTATTAATATTATAAATGCGAAAGCTTGTATGGATGTATGAATGTTTGTGGCTCCTTCACGCAAAACCACCGAATGGATTTTGCTGAAACCTTACAACAACACAGCTTACACATCAGAATAACACATAGGCTACACATTATAAAGATATAGTGTGAATTATCCACAACATATAACTAGATCTTTGCAAACCGAAGTAATAAGTTTCCGAAGCGAAGCGAGTGCGGGTCGCTAGTATAATTATGATAATGAAATTCAATTTATTATTTTAATTGAATAGTAAACAGTCATATAAGCATATAACTCAAAAAGCTTAATAAATATCATTCTCATTCTATCCATTTCAAGGTTTTATACAGGGTGATTTTTTAGTCAGTTGACATACTCGAGGACATGAAAGAACGTGGTCATAGGTAATGATCAAAAATATAAAGTCAAAATTCTACACTACTAATTATTTCAAAAATGGCAATCAAAATTATCTCAAAATACTCGGAACGTATTAGTCCATTGAAAAGTTACATTTGGGGTTGCGTTTTTTAGAGGACGCAATTTTATTTTTTTGATGTGTAGGGGGGGTCAGTGTAAAGCTAAAACCAAGTTTGTGGGGTCGCCACCCTTGTCCCACGGCCGCCATCTTGAAAATAGGGGTTGAAATGGTTTTTACGATATATCTCTTAAACTATTTATCTGATAAAAAAAATTTGTTAAAATTTTTTGTTGCAAATTAAATTCTCTACAACTTTGGTCCAGTAACTTTTTGTCGTAGAACTATAAATAAAAAAGTTATAAGCGAAAATGTTCAGAAATTCGAGAAATTCATCCATTGTTCTGGAGAGACTTGCAGCAACGTAATGGATCTCTCAGAATTAATAAATAATGAAAATGACTTTGATGATGAACCGCCGACATTAACACCCTTTCCTTCTCCAGTTTTCCCAACGATATTTAATTCAGAAAGCCGATCAGATGCTGAGCCGCAGCCTGGTCTATCGAAAAGACTGAGGACGGAGTAGTTCTAATTTAGAAAATCACCGTGGATTATGCCTATTGGGGATACCACGTAAAAACGCGCCTCCAGACTCTACCTCGTGGGTGGTGGGGAAAAGAGTCAATAATTAATAATTAAATATTATTAAAAAAAACGCGCCTCCAGACTCTACCTCGTGGGTGGTTTTACGTAGTCGTAGGTCGTAGTCGCTCCCGCCGTGCTTCTCGCAAGCAGTGTCGCGACGACTCGCGTAACGAACGTAATAGCCCTCGTAATCAGGCACTAAATACGATCCTTGTTAGATTAAATCAAACGGTATTGAGGGACACACTGTCCACTACGAAATTTATCTCTGAACGGTCACGTCCAACGCGTGAATGCCACACCCTGTCGTTGCTAATTACGGATACTCAGCCGACCTATCACCCTTGCGACGCAACTATAAGATTGTTACCGCGCTAACGTCATTATTTACGAAACCGAGCCATTATTACATTTTGAATTTTGATCGGAATTTGCACAATATTAATGCTTGGTGCTCGGAGGTTGACCGAGTAAAATAACGAATTACTTTGTAGAATTTTTATCCGTTTATACAAAACCTAAGGCCCATTCTCGAAATACCCGCAATTTATTTCACAAATCAATCGAAAACTATTCTGAGTCTCATAAGCTAAGGTCAGGTAAGGCCGAGGCCCGGGAAGGTGGACTCTTTCTTAAAATCTCCGACTTAAATGGCCTAAGTACGTCTTGGTGTTAGCAAATGCCTTTTCGAGGTTTCGTCTTCTGTATTCTTAATACAGACGGGACACAAAAGAATTAAAAAACATGTGTTTGGTGTGGGAAATCGTATATTTGCAGGAAAATCTCGCAGAGTTCCGGGTGATTGGTACAGATATCAGACTGTTTCATACTCAGTGCATTTAGAATAGGCTACGTCTGGCATACAAAGAGTGACAAAATGTCTAATTTTGTATGAACGCAGCAAGTTTTACTGCTGCGTCATATTTATTTATTATTATTTGAACATGATTCTCGATTTTTGTTGTATCCTTGCAGATGCAGACAATGAGAGCGAGGCGCTTTAATTATACGGTAGATGTGGGAATCTTTATGTTTTACGTCCTTCTCTTAGCGATATGGTTGAGGCGGATTCGGCCGGATTTTGCTTCTATTACCGTGTGGGCGCTGTGTTGGAAGTGTTCATTGTATCGGTGAACATTGACGACAACAGCGTGCTACTTTGTTAGACGTTCTGTGAACGGGCTAACCATTGTAAAGGTGTCGTGCTCATGCCTTGAATTGCGCAGTTTGGGGTGTAGGTGTGAATGTCGGGATGCGTGTTCTGTGTGTTCTGGTTGCAAATAATAGTTGAGTGTGGAGTATGAAGGGAACACACGAATGATTCACACCAAGTCTGATTTCATACTGATTTATTAATTGAATATAATTATTATTATAACTTATTGCTAGCGTGTCACATTGTTGCAAGTGTGTCAATTGGGTTAGGTGCAAAGTGCATTACAGGTTAATGCCACTACATTACTCCCCCCTTATAAAAAAAATAACTACAAAAAAAAATTGGTTGTCTGTAAAGTCGGTTTACTGACGATAGTTGAACGTGACAACGTCTTAAGAAAATAATTTCCTTTGAATGAGTAGGCAAGCACAATAAAAGAACACTTTTTCAATACAAGTTAAGTCATTTATTAAAATTGAATGCTGGATACTTATACATCCTACATCGTGATTCAGAATTATAGCGCCCCACTACTCAACGCCATCTAGTGTACTGCGAGTGAACTACCAGCTCAGCCAGCCTTCCTCCATCGATAAATGGACCCAGTCGAACTTAAAGAATAATTGTTCACTGCACAATACATAGATGGCGCTGGTATAATAATTCACCAACGGTAACGACGGTAACGCATGAGTCATGTTTTTTCATGCGTGCCACCGAATTATAAGACGTTGTCACGTCAAAAAATACATATTTAAACAAAGACAAAAAAATATTAGGCAAACAAAACAAGTGAAAAGTAATAAAAAATAATGTAAAAAGTTGTATAAAGTTATTTCTAAACAAAGTAAAGACAAGTAAAAACAAAGTAAAGACAGTTTGTAAAAGTTGTATGAAAGGTGACACGATATTGAAATGTAAATAATAAAATTATAAGTTAGAAACAAAATCGCACGACAGGTGATTGATTTCGTCATGCGCTTCGATGTTGCCTTTGCGTCAGCGCTCATGTGTTGGCTGTCTCTAGTTTCTGTGGACGCTGCGTTTTAGTGTTCATTGGCCTCTGTTGTTTGTAACATGAACGCTGGTTTCAAACGATCTAATGAAATAACAGCTGTTCTGTTAAGTAATTGAATTTTAAAATACTTTGGATGTTTTTCAATTACTTTGTATGGGCCTTCGTAAGGCGCTACTAATGGTTTTCTCACAGCATCTGTTCTTACAAACACATATTCGCATGTATTCATGTCTTTTAAAATGAATGAAGTCTGGGATGATTTTGTTGTTCGCTGGGGAGGTTGAAGCTTGGTGATGGTGCGTTGCAACGATTCCAGAAAGGAGCTGGGGGATGTGACGTTGTCTTTACTGTCGGCGGTAATCTGGAAAAACACGCCAGGGATTCTTATGTTGCTTCCATATACCATTTGTGCTGGGCTTAAGCTACAATCTTCACATATTGTTGTTCGTAAGCCTAGCAACACCGTGGGCAGTTCGTGTGACCAATCTGTGGTTTTGCCACGTGCTATGATAGCGGTCTTCATGACGCGGTGCCATCTTTCTACCATGCCGTTGGTTTGAGGGTGATAGCTGGTAGTGCGTATCCTTCTGATTCCCATTAGTTTGGCTAGGGAGTTGAATAATCCGGATTCAAACTGGCGTCCTTGGTCTGTTGTGATCCTTAGGGGGCATCCAAATCTTGTTATCCAGTTTTCGTATAGTGTTTTGGCAACTATGTTGGCACTGACCTCTGTAACTGGTATGGCTTCGATCCATCTTGTAAATCGGTCTATCATTGTTATTATATATTTGTTGTTATTTGATACTGGTAGCGGTCCAACTATGTCTATATGTATGTGTTCGAACCGTTCTGATTTGGGAAACTGCATAATTGGGGTGATGTTGTGACGCTGAACCTTGGATTTTTGGCAGGCTATACATTGCTTAGCCAATGTGCTTGCATCTTTGTTCATCCCGGGCCAGAAGTAATGCTTCTGTATTAATTTTCTTGTTGTTCGGATACCGGGGTGCGTGACGTCATGTAATGTACTGAATATTTGTTTTCTAAATATATTCGGTACATAAGGTCGTAAGTCGCCCGTAGAGTCTTTACAGTGTAATGTTTTGTTATTTGGCAAACAAACTCTTCTCCATTTTAAGTTGGGTTTTGCTAGGAGGGTTGGCAGTTCAGGATCTTTCTCTTGTTGTATAGCTATCTCGTTCCAATCGACGTTGTTGGGGCAGTCAATCTGAGATATGCGGGATAATGCGTCGGCTACAGGGTTTTGTGATCCGGGCAGGTGTCGGATGTCTGACGTGAATTGTGCTATGTAATCAAAGTGACGTAATCTGCGTGGTGATATTTTTTCCTTTGAAACCGCTTGTTTTTCTTTTGAAGTATAGCACAGTGGTTTATGATCGGTGTATATAATTAATTGTCTTCCTTCGATATAATTTTGGAAATGACATATTGACATATAGATTGCCAATAACTCCCTGTCGTAGGTGCTGTAGCCTTGTTGCGTGTCGAATAGTGATTTTGAGAAGAAGGCGATTGGTTTCCATTCGTTTTGTACTCGTTGTTGCAGGACGGCTCCGACACAGGTTTGTGATGCGTCGGTCATTATTGAAAGGGGAGCGTCGGGTGAAGGTGGACTGAGTGCAATGGCATTTTTCAAGCCTTCCTTGCACTGTCTGTATGCTTCTCTGCTCTCGTCGGTCCATGTCATTGGGGAGTTGTCGCGTTTCTTGCTTCCTTGCATGTAGGTATTTAGTACAGATTGATGGCTTGCTGCATGCGGTATACAGGTCCGGTAAAAATTGACCATGCCTAGAAATCGTTTGAGCTCTCGGATGGTTCTGGGCAATGGGTATTCATCGATAGCCCGTACTCGTTCTGGTGAAGGGGTTATTCCGTCTGGTGCGATTCTATAACCAAGGAACGAACCATTTCCTGAGTGCCGAAGATACATTTTTCCATGTTGATTGTTATCCCGTGGTTGTTCAAGCGTTTGAATACCTCTTCTAGATGTTGTCGGTGCTCTGCTTCTGATGATGAGGCAATGAGGATGTCATCAACGTAACAGAATACGTAATCAAGGCCAAACATGACGTCGTTGATGAATCTCATGGTATATTCTATCAAACCGAATGGTGTGATGACAGCTGTTTTCTCCACGTCTTCTACTGGTATCTGGTTGTAGGCACGCTTGATGTCCAGACGAGAAAATATGGTCTTCTTAGGCAGTAGGTAAGTGAAGTCTAAGAGGCGAGGGATTGGATAGCGATCAGGTTTGGTTATCGCGTTCAGCTTTCGGTAGTCACCACATATTCTTATGGATCCGTCTTTTTTGGTGGTCACGTGGATGGGGCTTGACCAAGCGCTCTTCGAAGGGCGGCAGATACCGGTTTCAAGCATATGCTCAATTTCTAATTTGACTTTTTTGTACTTATCTGCCGGTAGCGGTCGACATTTGGAGTGTACGGGATGTCCTTCGGTGATTATTTGGTGAACTACGTTGTGTTTGGGCGTTTCCTTGGCGCTAAATGGTTTGGTGATGTCAGGATACTTCTGAATGATGTCGGCGTATGGAGAACTTATGTTGATGGTCTTGATGCTGGGCGTGAGGCAGTTGACAAGTTTGCCGGGTGTCAGTAGTCCTGTGACGTCATCGATGAGCTTCTGACGACGCATGTCCACCAAAAGTTATGTTTTGTCAAAAAATCGGCACCAAGTATGGGTTGTTTGACGTCAGCGATGACGAATGTCCATCTGTACGGTCGGCGTAATCCGAGATCCAGTTCGAGTAACTTTTCACCGTAGGTTTTAATTTCACTGCCGTTTGCTGCGTATAATTTGTAGTCACTCGGTTGGTATTTTGCCTTTATGTTTCTCGGGATGACTGAGATGTTTGCTCCTGTGTCAACCAAGAATCGATACCCACTTTTTCGGTCGGTAACGGATAGGCGGCTAGATGGGGATATAGCGCTGACGTCCGCCTCGGTCAACGCTAATGGGAGTTTTCCGACTTCGATTTCCAATCGCAGGGCTCTTCACACTTTCTAGCTCTCTCTCTGAATCGGGAATGGTAATAGCAGTAGGTGTTGGAGGCAAATGCTCTAGGTAGTCGACGGCGTGAACTCGAACGGCTTCTATAACTTTGTCTGTAAGATGGTCTTCGTGGACTAAAACGATTTGTTCTCAATTCTGCCACTTCAAGTGAAAGCTTATTTATTTTATCTATTAGCTCGTTCATAGGAAAACCGGGGGTGCAGACTACTTCTGAGACCTCGCTAACTTTCATATTTTCTATGATCTTGTCAGCGATGGCAGCTAAATTTTCCAATTTTTGGTCTTGGCTCACCATCAATACTGCTCGGACTGAAGCTGGTAGTCGTTGTAACCACAGGCTATGTAGGGTTGCCTCGGCGACGTTTGAATTTCGTGCCAGTTCTGACATCTTGCGCAACAGTTGGGATGGTTTCTGGTCGCCAAGTTCCATTTCGCTGATCAACTTTTGGAATTGACGTTCGGCAGACTCTTCGTAGATAGACAGCAGACGATGCTTCAAAGTTTCGTACTTCTTTTCGGCTGGAGGGTTTAGCAGTAAATCACCAACTTGCTGAATGGTTTCTCGTCCCAATTTGGAAATAACCAGATGGAATTTGCACTCATCGCTTTGTTTCTGTGGTATCATGACAGATTCGTATTGCGCGAACCACAATCTAGGCATCTCTGTCCAAAAATCTGGTATGCGTGCTGTGATGGATATCGATGCGAGCTCGACGGTGATGATGATGATGTAGACGGGTTTGTATCTTGCTTTAGAGTGGCGCTGGTTCCGGCGGATGAAGTGTTTGACGGTGACACGTAGTACGCTCCAGGTAATCCAGGTACCGGTTCGTGTGGTGTGATTGGCATCTTCAAAGTTTAATGTACACGTCGGTAGTGCTTCAAGCGTCTTCGTCTTCGCGGCAGGGTGATGAACACGTTGGCGAGGTGATGAAAGGTCGTCGTGGTGAAGAAACGGCGGTGTGGTGAAGAAACGTCAGGGGTCACCAATGTAGGTGTGAATGTCGGGATGCGTGTTCTGTGTGTTCTGGTTGCAGATAATAGTTGAGTGTGGAGTATGAAGGGAACACACGAATGATTCACACCAAGTCTGATTTCATACTGATTTATTAATTGAATAAAATTATTATTATAACTTATTGCTAGCGTGTCACATTGTTGCAAGTGTGTCAATTGGGTTAGGTGCAAAGTGCATTAGAGGTTAATGCCACCACAGGGGCATGTGCGCGGCATTCACTTTTGTTTTCTTGGATGACATATTTCATGCTTGCTCGCGGTCGTTTGAGTGCACGCTTACGGCTGTGACATTGTGCTGTTAATTGTTATCAAAATAAGTAACTTCTGTGTGTATGGATGGCTATAGTGAAGTTGTTTTTCAGGTGATGACCACCCTGGCACCTCTCAACATCCCAAAGGTTCACCAGGCCAACATATGCGGTCGAGGACGCCGCCCAGTCAGGAGAGGCCGTGTTGGGAGTCTGTACCGGAGACGGGGCCGGGCGGTGGCGTGACGTAGCATCGTGTGACCGCGGTGGCGTGATGCAGCATCGACCGATGGAGGGGATCGGGCGCTTGCGGCGCGCTCGAGGCAGAGAGACGACAGACGGCATTCTCGGTGTGGCATTCGGACGAGACGGACGTATTCTAGATTCCTAGCTGACTATTGTAATTGCTATTTCTGTTTGAACTTTCCATTAAAATATTAGACTTGTTTCGCGTTATTTTTCTTTTTAAATAATTATCTCCACTTCTAGTTCTTAAAAATACACATAAAACCACACAGGAGGAATATAAAACAATGGGCGGCCTTATCGCTTTAAAGCGATTTCTTCCAGGCAACCCGGTATAACATTTAGAGACAGCACGAAAACTAAATGGGTATAGGTATAAAAAACAACAACCAACTTATGAAGGAAAAAAATAATAATAATAAAATACAACAACATACCAATAACAGAACAGTGAAAGATGGAGAGCAATCAAGAAAAAGAAGAGAAAAGAAAAGTGAGAAGCTACGAAAGAAGATAGTATTCCATAAGTAAAATTTTAAAAGTATCTACGTTTTTGGCTTTCCTAATAGATTGAGGTAAAGAGTTCCAGAGACGAATAGCTGTGAGTGTGAAAGATTTATGAAGGAATGATGAGGTGTGTTTAGGTGTCAGTAAAGCAAGATTATAGGAGGAACGAAGTAAGTGAGTGTGCGATAAGCAACGATATTCAAAATTATCACGGAGATAAGAGGGGGCCAATGGATTAAACAGCACAGAGTACAGAGCAGAAAGTATGTGAACATTCCGGCGAAGGCGAATTGGGAGCCACTTGAGCTTAGCACGAAATTCGGAGACATGATCATATTTACGAAGACCAAATATGAATCTAATACATACATTTTGGAGACGCTCAAGCTTATTTAGGTGCTCCTCAGTAAGGTCAAGATAGCAGATATCGGCATAGTCAAGAATCGGTAGGAGCAAGCAGTTAGCGAGGGTAAGTCTAGTGGGCATAGGAAGAAAATTCCTTAGTCTACGCAGACTGCCAATCGCAGCAAGTAATTTTTTACTTAAGTCAGCAATCTGCGGACCCCAAGATAGAGTAGAGTCCATTAAAATCCCTAGGTTTTTGACAACATTAGAATATGGAATTTGAACGCCACTTAAAAATATTATTGGTAAAGCCAACCAATCAATTTTTGCAGTTAGTCTCGAACTACCAATGATAATTACTTGAGTTTTAGTAGGATTTAATTTAAGTCCGAATGATTGGGTCCACAATGAAATATTAGCTAAATCGGAATTCAAGTCCGCGACCGCCTTTGTCAAATTGCTAAGAGAAGCTTGCGTATAAATTTGTAAGTCGTCTGCATACAGGTGGAAGGACGAAGTAAGTATAGAACATATCGAATTGATGAAAATGGCAAAGAGAAGAGGAGACAACACGCCACCTTGCGGTACGCCGGCAGACAAAGCAGACAAAGTAGAAGAAACGTCTTGAACTTGAACACGTTGTCGACGCCCCCGCAAGTAACTATGAAACCAATCAACAGTGGTCGGAGATATAATACGTCCAACATAATGTCATAGTCAACGCAATTGAAAGCATTGCTAAAGTCGAGCAAAGCCAGCACGGTCAATCGCTGGTTCTCCATACCAAAACGAATGTCGTCGGTGACTTTAAGTAAAGTAGTTGTGGTGCTGTGGCCTCGCCGAAAGCCTGATTGGAAAGGATTCAATAGGTTGTTGGATTGTAGGAAGGAGCTTAGTTGTAATTGAACAAGACGTTCTAAGATTTTGGATAGGAAAGGAAGAATGGAAATTGGGCGATAGTCAGAAGGAGACGAAGGTTTTGGTTTTTTAGGTAAAGGAATAACATGGGCATCTTTCCAACAAGAGGGGAATGAGCAGGAGGAAATGGAAAAGTTTAGGATATGGGTAATGATAGGTAAAATTACATCCAAAATAGGTAGGATCATTTTGCGGCTAATGCAGTCAGACCCGACGGCATCCGAATGGATAGATGATATGCAACTCTTAACATGACGATCCGAAAATTGATTTAGAACAAAGGGAGGATGATCAGGGCTGGGAATCTTCGAAAGAGAGTTAAGTGTAGAGTATTTCATAGCCGCTGTAATGGGGCTTGACGAAGAGAAATGCTGATATCACAAATTTAAAGTTATATCACAAAGGAGATCGCCAAAATTGGGCCAAATATTTTTGGTTCGTTACAGAAACAATATTACCACAAAAAAAACTAGATTTTTTTCTGATCAAATATTCCGTAAAAGATTGTTAAGTTTCTATGGGAATGAGATTATAAACTTACTTTACATTAAAGGACAATTTCAAGTATCGAGTCAAATCGATTATCCATTCATTGTAATTAAAAACAAGTTTTTGTAAAACGGTCATTCAATGCACAATTGAAATATTTCATGGACAAAATGTAATTGTAAGCATGTACAAAAATAATAAACAAACGAGAAGTTATTAAATAAATCTATCTATTTAATATAATCGATTAAAATATTAACGAGCAATCGAATCATTCGGTTTTTATTTTGGTGTCAATCTACACTATCTATCGGCAGTCATGTGTCAAAGACAATCTGTCAATCACAAATCTCAAGTAATGTCTGTCAAACAAACTTGTCATTCGTTTTCGTACCTACTTGTGAAATGTGAACGGATGTGTTTTCTTGGATCTCTCGGTGTTTTTTGACGACTTGGCTTTGCTTAACGGATTTGGACTCCTGCTTTTGCGAACGACCTCTGCGATCATCTTGGACACCGACTTTGCTCAACGATTCGATGATGAATTGTATTAATTGCGGAATTGGTACTAAGTAGGCATAGCAACGCAATTGGAGATATATTATTGGAAGATGAAGTTGTTCTTTCTTTAGTTAGAGAATGGACTGGTCTCCAAACAGTAAGTTTATGCAATTACAATAAGATCATGCAGAAGATTATTATAGTCCCTTTAACCCATTAACCGCCAAAATTAAAACAGCAGTACAACTTTTACAAATTATTTATTTTCATGTTATTTATGAACCAAATTAACATATAAGAGAAAAAAAATGAAAAAAAAAAAATTAGGTTTTCCAGGAGTGGGGTGTACACAATTGGGTACAGCGGCGTATTACAGGTGAAAATTTTCAAAACATTGTTTTTCTACACATTATGTTTTTAGACACTTTTATCATTGCCAACGAACTCTTGCGTGACAAACAACACATCGCAGTGATTTTTCAAGTTTTTTTCGGATAGTGTCCTACACCATCTTGAGGAAAACCTTGCAATACTGAAGATGATGGTTGGGCTTTATGGTGTGTCTTTTGGCGTAAGTAGTGTCTTGCAATGGCACTTCAAAACTGTAGCTGGTCCTTTTTATCAATATGAATCACATGTAAACGCCAAGAGTTTGCAATCGCCATATCAACCTTTGACATTTGATACCATTCCAACACCGATATCTTCATCATAAGACCAGTACATATCTTCCCTGGGCAATTTGTGATAACCAAACAATAACAATATTTATCTATAATATCTTCAAATCAACAACAAGTTATTTTACTGCTTCCTCTTTTCTGTCTGCTTTTCTTTCTTTTGCTCTCTTTCTTGCACATCAGTTATTTCTTCAGTTGTAGAAGAATGTTTAGGGGAACAGCTACGGGCTGATTTGTTGGTTGTTGACGGCATCTTTTTGCCTTATTAGCCAATGGTTCGTCACCGCTGCTGTTATCACTTTGAATGATGTCTTCGTTACTTCTAAAAACCTCAATACTGCCAGGCACATCCTGTGGCACAGAAAAAGAGCCTATGTCCTCATCAACACCTTCTTCTTCACCTGTAACGACGCTAGGTTCACTGTCACCCTCATCCAAAATGGCATTGATTGCTTCCTCCAAGCCGTTGTAACAGTTGGAAATGTTAAAATATCTCGAACTCATGATAACTAAAACTCGAACAATAAGTAAAATCGTCATATGGATTCGGCCGCTGTACGCATTTGGGTACAGTTGTCTTTCAAGCACGATTTCTTTGTAAATACATGTTACAAAACCGTTATTTCTTATTTATTTTACGAATAAGATCATATAATATAAGAAACATAAATATATCAGAAATTTAGTTCATACAAACACAAGAAAATAATAAAATAGTGACCTTACCTCGACAATCGGTTATTATACCAAGTTGCAATGCTCATAATAGTAGATTTTTTTAAATATACCCACATAAATTGCGATTTATTTGATGCTCTAACTATCACTTTATACTATGGATGGGAAAAAACATATGTAGGTTTATATATTTATTATCTACCCTCAATTGATTAGCTGTACCCAATCAGGTACAGAGGCGCCAAATGGGTTAATTAACCAATCTTGTAGTAATTTATAAATGTTTTAAATGAGCCTTACTCTTCAAATAATTACATCACTTTCCACTAAAGTACTTGAGTACAGTAGTAGCATTGATACAAGATTTATATATTATTTATACTTAATTGTGTATTTTTTTACAGATTAACAATGAACACCACATATTCATCTTGTTGGATTCTTGCAAGTCAGTCAATGAGAGCTGCACAACAAGGAATTATTCCAACTTCTACAGTTGGACATCACAATTTTTGTGTCAACTTTGGCCGGTCAATTCTTCGTGCACACTTCCATTCTCTAAGTACTAGTACTGAATTAGAAGCTTGTATTCATAATGTTATCAGTGAATGGATAATACCAAACAGAGTAGGTAAGTATATAAAAGTTACTATTCCAACAACATAACCTAGTAGATTTTGAATCTGTCCGAAAAGAGAACTCATTCACTAACATTACTTCTTTATAATATGTATAAGTATTGATATCAATTTATTTTACAGGTGTGTCACATTTATGTTGACAAAATTATTTTGCCAGACTCTATAAGACATTCCACAACTTGGCAGTATTCGACAAGGATGCACAGCACTAGGGGCATATTTAATTAAATTAAGAACGGGGGAATCAAACACAGACAGGTTATCAACATTATTTAAAATTCCAAGGAGCTCATTAGAAACATTAATGAGAGGTTTTTAGATTTTGGCAGATGTTGTGGAGCAAAATAATGTAAATAGAAGAAGAGCTAACTTCACACGCATAAATACTAGTAATGACTAAATAACAGATTTCCCTCAGCTGAGCTATTTTGATCTTATAACAATATCATTAGGTACTTATTAAATAAAACAGGCACGGTCCTATTATGGAGAACATATAAGGGCTAATGGCAGATTTTATATAGAGGTCTACAGGGAGGTGGACAGCAACCTACTGAGAGAGTTGTCAACTTCAAGTACAGGGTATATTGTAAGAGGTCGAATAAAATCCAGACATATAAGCAATAAAATATATTCTATTTATATTTTAGTTGACAACTCTCTTGGTGGTAGGGAATCTATTAAACAATATTCTTGTAATTATAATTATTGTACTCAGACGAACAGTAGGTTGCTGTACTCATGTGATGGTAGTGATCTGGTTCCTTGGCTGGGTAAGGTACCATGAAACTATAACACCATCTGCACCATTTCTAGATGACATTTTAATTATGGAATTTGAGGACGAATAAATTGCTTTCAAAAATGACTCTATTGTTTTTCTATAGTTAGTTCTATAGATCATTTCCTTTTTTATGGTATAAAGGTAGCAAACGAGCATACAGCACCCACCAGACAGAATAAGACTCAAATTGGGACTAGGATGGTTTGTCCTATTAGCAGATGTTGTTAGAACATCAGTTGGTTAGTTCGTTAATAAGTATGAAGAGAGGCATAGGGACTGTTAGTAGTTAGTAATTGTTAG
Source organism: Ochlodes sylvanus (assembly GCA_905404295.2). Classification (NCBI taxonomy): domain Eukaryota; kingdom Metazoa; phylum Arthropoda; class Insecta; order Lepidoptera; family Hesperiidae; genus Ochlodes; species Ochlodes sylvanus. The sequence continues at coordinate 15,718,194 of FR990122.1, read as the reverse complement.
TAAGAGTCTTGTTCTAATTCGGTTACAGATGCGTTGTTACCCTTGAGGACTGAGATGGCCACCTCTTAAAAGTGTAGCCAATATTACTTCATATATCAGAATTTAGACGTTATTAATGTTCATGGGCAACAGTGACCACTTACAATTATGTGGCTTGGCTGCTAGTTTGACGGCAATTATTGCTATGACAATTTAAAAATATATTTAAATGTAAGTCCTTAGGTACATTTTTCCTCTGATGCCTGATACGGAATTCTTATAAAATAATGATAAAATCTTGATATTTATAAAATAAAGAACAATTTCTTATTTCAAAATAAAAAATCAATGCAGTAAAATGACGTATTTTTGGATCATATACCTTACCACAGAGTACTATAATAACCTATGTCATTAATTTTGATTTTTCTCATTAACCCCATAGAAATTTTGAAAAAATCTTTGAAATAATAAAATGTTATATTTGTGTCTATTTAACAACATAACAATCATTGATGTAACGTTTCATACGTGTACTTGGCCCAAGGATGTATGAGATTCTGGCGGTCTCCTTTACAGTTATAAAGTGATTAATTAGTTTATTTAGCCTACAGTGTAATCATATCAGTTGATTTCATTAAAACGTATATTGTGTAAATAGTGATAAACCACATAACTAAGAAATCTTAACGTGAGTTGTTCGTCATGTCATCTTAAAATCATCGAGTTGGGCTTGAACGCGTAAGTGCCGCGATACGAGTATACATGGCGCTTATGACGTTTTGGTCGCGAAGAATCAGCAACTAAGTAACAAAACAGTGAGATATTGTTGTGGGTAAACAAATACAACTTCTATTATTGAACAGCAGTGAACTGATACAAATAATTATTTACTTACTATAAAATGGCTTCAAAAATGAAATCATGTGCTGACTGCTTAAATAAACTGACAAACAAAGACGGTGTAACATGTTCGGTTTGCAAAGATATGTATGATGTAGATTGCGCCCATATTTTGCATCAGCGTTTTATCGCAATTACAAAAAAGAATGAAAATTTTGTTTGTTGAAGTTGTCGAAAATGTAAAGGGGATAATTCAAACACATCAAGTTGTTCTAGAATGCGTAATCGAGGCTCTCAAGAGTCAATCGACCATGGTACTGGAACTGATCATATAACTTAACGTATAAAACCTCACCAGCAAGACTCGTTACTGTTAGCGATTAGAACGGAAATACAAGCTTCTGTGGAGAAATTTATAAATCTAGCTATAGAGGAGTCACTGTTAAAAAAGGAGTTGCGCTGTATAAAGGAGGAATTAAATTCATTGCGAGACCTTAAAAGTGGTGTGGATTTTCTGATGAGGAATACGACCGGATGAAGAACGAATTAAAAACTTCGGAAGAGAAAATTATAACCTTATCAAAAGATAACAATGATCTTCATATGAAAGTTGAAGATATGTCGAGTAGGATCCTTGTATTGGAGCAACATTCACGCGAGACAAATATTGAGGTAAATGTTGTACCCGAAAGTAAGTCAGAGAATTTAAAAACCATTGCTAAACAATTGTGCAGTGTAATATCCATTCCATCGGAGCATGTTGAAACAGCGTTTTGTACGAGAGTAAGGAAAATGAATGATTCGAATAATAAACCTCGTGCGGTCATTATTAAGCTCCCTTATACAAAAATTCGTGATGAAATAACGAGTTGAGAGCGCTGAGAGGGGAAGCAGTGCCAGAGCTTCCAGTAGAAGAAAGGAAGGCACTTGAAAGTGTCATTCGACCGCTGCCGCCCATCAGGGCCAGAAGATTACGCAGCCCAGAAGAGAAGGGAGTGGAACTTGACCCCAAGCGCCCCTGCCTGGAGTTAGAACCCCCCCCCCCCCCCCCCCGCACCCCACATGCAGCGAGATCCGCGCCTTCGCGGGAAGCGAGCGCCGGTTCCGAGGGATACCTCTGCGACCCGCGCCCCGCTGTCCCTGCCTACGCCCTCGTTCGCAGACGCCGCCGCGTCGCCACCGCCGCGCGCCAAACCGACCGCCCCTGCGCAGTCAACCGCCGCCTCTGCCAAGAAGCCGCGAACCGAGTCGTCCGCCGCGCCGATCGCCGCGCAAAGCACCGCACCCTGTGTGTCGAGTGCCGCGTCCCCCGTCGCGCCCGCTGACCGACCAGCCGCCACGGAAGAGGCCCCAGCAGTCACCCTTAAGGCTGCCAAGAGATTCCCTCCACTGATAGTCGAAGAGCTGCCAGAATGGACAAAACATTTGAAAGCGATCAAAGAGAAACTGGGCCGAACGCCCAACTCACAACCCTACGGGCTAGGAATTCGCTTTCTGCCCAGGGATGAGGAAGAATTCATGCTGGTGCGTGCCTACCTTACCAGCCTAGAAAAAGAAATCACCATTGAATGGTTTACTTATGGACTGCAGGCAGAGAAATGTGTTAAGGTGGCCATAAGGGGGCTACCGACCAACACATCACCGCAGGACCTTATGGACGAACTCCGTCGACCGGGATACGAGCCAATGGGGGCACGCCCAGTCCACGGCCGACGAGGAAGACCAGGCTGCATATTTTATGTAGTCCTGCCGCGCTCCGAGAAGACCACGCCGAGCATATACTCAGTGACCGAGCTAATGTACATGCCCGGCATCAAAATAGAAGCTTGGAGAAGCCGCAGAAAGCCGGCACAATGCCATAAGTGCCAGAGTTTCCGCCACTCCTCGCGCTACTGTCATCGAAGGCAGGCATGCGTGAGGTGTGGCGAAGAGCATGCAGCCCACTTATGCCCAAGGCCGCGAGAAGAACCTGCTACGTGTGTTAACTGTGGCGGGCCACACCCGGCCAACTATTCCAGATGTCCCACACGCCGCAGAGAGGCGTTCAACAAGAAAGCAGGAACGCTTGCTCTGTCCATACGGGCAAGATCCCGTTGGGCAGCACCAAGGGAGTCGGAACCACTCCCAGAGCCACAAGAAGATCCGAAGCCAACCGAGCTCCACTATGAGGCCGTCGTCGAAGAGACATCAGCGACATCGCTGATGGCCCCAGCGAACGACCCCCCATCGCGTGCTAGCCCAGAGCGAGCGGCGAAGGCCAAAAAAAAGAAAAAGAAACCCAAAAAACAAGAGGCAAGCCCCCCTGAGGAGTTCAACCTGCGAGTCGATGACCTCCATAAGGAAGCCGAAGACCTCCAAAGGGAGTTCTACGATGACCCAGAATCATCGTCCAAGTTCACCCAGCTGCTTGACAAAGTCCGGCAGCGAATAAATGAAAGCTACTAGGAAGTGATCACTCATAGAAAACCGTTGCTGCTGCTCGTGAGTCGAGCCTGATCGCTGGTCTGCTCCTGCTGGGCTTCCGTCACGGCAAGTGGCGGTTCCACCTGGTAGGGCAAGACCGCTCAGGCAGCGTGAAGACAGCAGCAGCAACCTGACACCATCAGCAGCCAACACCACGCCAGGACGCCCAAGCCCATGCCGACTCAGTCGCTGCAATACACACCGCGAGTAATCAAAATTACCACTCCAAGGACCGGCCCGTATTGACGGGTCGCGAAAAGAAACCCTCCACAAGGGAACCTAGAGTTCCGAAGGATTCCGCCCGCCCCTCAGGGGACGGAGACGAAAACCACGGTGATAATTGGTTTAGTGTCTTCATTCACTCCGTTGCTACGACGCGCTTCCTGTTTTGTTCCTGCTCGTAGCTCCCTTTTACGCTTTTGTGCTGTGCTCTTGGACTTGTTTTGATTTGTGATTTGGATAATTATTGTTAATACCGGTGATAATAACGACTTTGCACTAATACGGACTATTGATTTACGAAAATTCCCGCACCATACTCGTACATGGTATACACACCAGCTGAATATGCTAACATGTATTACATTTATGGTGAATGCCGGGCCAATGCCAATGCTGCTGCCATCTGTTGTAATTTAATAAAGTAACTGTCTACATTTAACATTTTTTTGTATCCATTGCATCCATCAACAGTATCAACTATGGAAATGTTTCTATTACTTACTTTCGGAAAACACCTTTCGTGATTCAAATTATAATAACAACAGAAAATATTGATTCCGTTATAATCTTTATACCATTTTAGAATCTTTATTAATTAAGCAAGTTTTTGAGATGATTGGCACAACCCAGCCGGTATACATTTTTTTCACCACTGCTAGTCAAAGTTAAGGTTTGTAAAACATGTAGGCCAAAAAGTTTAAATTGAAATTATTTTTCTGATGTTTTGGTTATTATTATTAACAAAATCTTGCTTGTTATCGATAGCACAGTAATTAAGGATGCATAAACAAAAGATAGAACTAAAAAAAGTTTTGATTTGCGGAAACGGCACATGTAATAGCGATCAAAGGTAGAGATTTTTTAAAATTAATAAAATAAAATAAATTTCGAAAACTATGGCACTTTTACTAAGGTAATTTTTTTTATTAGGTAGACCACATCGTGGGAAATCCATGGTTAAAGGGTTATCCATGACTTTCTGGACACCTTGTATCTAAATTATAAGTATTTATAAATGTATTTATAAATGATATTTCTGATCATATTCGCTTTAGCAAGTGTTCAGTTTTTGCAGATGATTTAAAGTTATATACAAATATACATTCTCATAACGATGTAATTGATTTGCAAGCAGATCTTGATTCAATTGGAATTTGGTGTAAGAATAACGATATGAGTCTTAACGCTAAGAAATGTTATATTAAATTTACAAGGAAAAAAAATATCATCCCTTCAAAGTATCAAATAACTGGTGAATATCTAAAAGAATCTACGGTTGTGCGCGATCTTGGCGTTATGATTGATAAAAAGCTAAATTTTATATCGCATATTGACAAAATTTTAAGCAATACTTGGAAGATGGTCGGATTCATAAAACGAGTATGTAAGGACTTAAAAAACCCAGCAAGCATCATCTTTCATACTTAGTAGTTTGGAATATGCATCTCCTGTGTGGAACCCCGCTTATAAAGTCCATAGCGATCGAATCGAAAGGATTCAACGTAATTTTACTCGTTATTTAGCGTATAAAGATCGAAGCTGTCCTTATCGCGCAGACTATAATACTAGGTTATCCCACTTTAAACTAGATTCAATTGAAAAAAGGCGACAAATTAGTGACCTCAAGACCCTTTACAAACTCATCCACGGTTTATTAATATCTCCCGAAATGCTTGGCTCCATAAACTTAAATGTCCCACGTTGCGTACCTAGGCATCCCATAAGTAAAACTTTCTCTTTAAACAATTCTTCAACAAATTTAGGTAAAAATATTCCACTCAATAGAATGATGCAAACTTATAATAAAATTGGTATTAACAGCGATGTGGACATTTTTCATACTCAAAATGTATAAGAATTTATCAAGGCTTGTATGCCACATATATCTTAGTCCTATACTTTCTATAACGTTATATTGATAAACATACATACATACATAATAATAGTATAATATGAATATCATATTATTATGTACAGTAGTTAAAATATATTTAATTATTAATATTTCCTTTTTTCGTAAGATGGTCTATTTAGGTTATGTGTTACATTATATAATGCCGGTAGAAGTAAGATTGTTGAATGTTGTATACACCTGCAATGGCAAATCACACTGAACATATTTTTTTGTTAAATTTATAACCTGTGCCTAGTGATAAGTCGATGGTGTATCTGTTAAATAAATAAATACATAAATATTTAGATACTAAGGTAACCTATAAAGGTTGCATTCTTAATAAAATATAGATTAAAACGCAGTAAGTCACTGTAGTGTATAGTACCGCTTGAGAATATAAAGTATATAGGTACTTATTATTAGTAGGGCCACTGTATTAGTTTAAAATCAAAAAATATATTGCGTAAATGATAAAACCTTACGTTCAGTTGCTAGTTAGTTGCACAAATAGACAATAGGTACATAGGAAACGGACAGATAGGTGAGGTAGGTATAGATTATTTGGCGAGAATAATAGGCTATTGGCAAAAATAGGAAGCAGGTTTACTTCCCTTTGGGCTAGACCTATTGTAGACTTATTATAGATTCCTGCAGGCCCCAGAAGCAACAAATTCCTTATTATTCCAGTTTCAATCCAATATCGATAGTCAGTTGAATTATCCGTTTCAAACCCGCCCGTAGTGTATTCAAAATGGACACCGCTCGCTTTCTTCGCCGACCTCGCAGGCGTTGTGTGTGACGCGTGACGCGTCGAACTTCGATCCGATTTTAATAATTTGCAGTTGAATATTGTAGTTTCTTCTCCAATACGGTAGCCAAATGATGGGAACAACAATTTAAAGACTGTTTCAGTTGCAATTTTTACTGTAATAGGTATGTGGGGGTTTCGACCCCACTCGTGCCGGAGACTGTGGCGAGAGCTGTTGACACAGACCCGCAGACTATCTTCAGGAGTATCAGGGCTTCTCAAAGAAAACAACCATTTTCGTTTTAGGTGCGAATAAGCCTATTCTTTTATTGACGTTTCTTCCTGACATTTACATGACAGGGTGCGTTCAGTTTATGGCACCTATAATAAAGTTAATCGCGATCGAGTTAATCGCCACACCACCCCCCTAGGGAGAACAAAAACTACCTTAAAACTAAGAAACAAGCGTAAACAACGTCACAAGATGATTAGTCTCTAGGTATATGAACTAAACAAGTTTTTGAACATCATCAGTAAAACCTCTGTCACCAAATAGTTAAACATAGTTAAACAAATGTCAGTGCAACAAATAGTTAAATGAACATTAATGCAACAAATTTTTAACTGACTATTAATGCAACAAATTCTTAAATGAACGTTTGTTTAGAGCTGAGTTCAAATTATGTTTGCCTTATAATTAGTTTCGCGGATCGATAAGAGATGGCGCTAGTAAATACCACTCTGAAACGCGCTGTTGAGATTCCTTGTAGATTCCATAAGGTAAACGGGTTATTAGCATCTTTCTCTCGACTCCTTTTGTTTGCGATTAGGTTCAATCCTAACGGTGTTCTGTATAGTGTTGTGAGCGCTATTAAAGGCAGTTGATTCTCAAACCTACTAGTGTTTGTTTTTTTTGGACCCTAATCATTGGTACTACTCGAGTCGGATGGTAATATCTGCTTGAGACAGGCTGATTGGTTGGGTGGTGCGCCGACACAGTGGTGGATTGTCACTAATGGTGCCTGTGGCTGCTCCTGAGGCACAGGAGCTGTGAAGAGCTGAAGACCGAAGGCCTACTCTCGGGACGGGACGGGTCCCAAGGCTGGGACTTGTGTGGCAGCGGCAGCACTTGGAGGTCGGAGCGGTGCAGTGGGCATCACCGGCAGCACTTGGAGGTCGGAGCGGTGCAGTGGGCATCACCGGCAGTACTTCGAGGTCGGAGCGGTGCATTGGGCATCACCAGCAGGTATTTGGAAGTTGAAGCGGCGCAGTGGACATCACCAAGTAAGGACGGGCAACTCCGGGCAAGTAATTTGGACTTATATTAAAAAGTGTAGTAATTTTGGACTTGGAATAAAAACTAGTAAATTTTGGACTTGGAATAAAAACTAGTAAATTTTGGACTTAGAATAAAAACCAGTAAATTTTGGACTTAGAATAAAAAATGCAGTAATTTGGACTTGGAATAAAATGTAAAAGTGAACCAACGGGGAACCTATGCCCGATTTTACATCGGTGTATTCGGTGTTTTAAAGAATTAGAAAATTTTTGTGAAATTTCTACTTGGTAATTATTTTGAAGTAACTTGTTTCAAACACTTAGAATATTTTTAATTGTGGTCATTTAGTTTGTTTATGTCAATATTTACAGTTTAAAATACTTAATTTTTTTTGTGAATTCTTATAACTTACCTAAAATATCAATTCCAACTTTTAGTGGCAATTATAATGAATGGATTAGTTTTCGTGATTTGTTCTTATCTCTGGTTCATAACAACAATAATTTGGAGGATGTTCAAAAACTATTCTATTTAAAAACTCATCTAACTGGTGAAGCGGAGCAACTTTTGCGTCACGTTAAAATTACTGCCAGTAATTATCAAGTTTGCTGGACTCAGCTTGAAGAAAGGTACAACAATAAGAGATATTTGGTGAATTGTATTTTGAATCGATTATTTAATCAAAAGGGTTTGATTACAGAATCATCATGTGGCATCAAGGGTTTACTCGACACCACTGGTGAATGTTTGTCTGCTTTGCAAAACTTAGGCATTGATATCGATTCTTGGGATATTATTGTTATTTATTTAATTAGTTCAAAATTAGATGCAGAGTCCAGAAAGCTTTGGGAAGTAGAGGTTAACAAGACTTTTGGTGAGTTACCTACCTACAATAAATTCAAGGAGTTTTTGGAAACTAGATTTAGGTCGTTGGAATTTTTAGATAAAAAACCGGCTAAATTCACATCAAATCGAAATGTCAAATCACTTCATGTCAATTCATTTAACCAATGTGCTTATTGTAATGGAAATCATAAAATTTGGAACGTCGTTACTTTGTCCAAGCCAAAGTTTATGTTTTAAGTGTCTCGGTGGCAAGCATTTAGCTTATACATGTCGACAGCCTTCTCAATGCAAAGGAGAGACCCAATTTCCGGCCAAGACTTGACACGTATCAATTATATACCAAAAAAATTGTCTTATTTACTTACTTTACGTAAATAAATATTAGCTTTATTGTCAGTGGCCAAATGGAGATATTAATTTTTTCTTTTTTTATTATTTATCACTGTCTCCGTAAATATCTGACACTATGACTCTATAAGTTTTTAATCGTATTATTAAAGGCTATCTCTGTAAATGTGTATCATAGTACGCAAATAGGGCTTGCCCGTACGTAGACATGGGAACTCTTAACGTTACATTATTTTAACTATCGAGTTAATAATCGATTGTTGGGTGTCGTTCCCACGGTTACACGTCTTTATTCAAATGAATTATGTTTAAAATGTATGTTGATATTATCCATAATATACAAATAAACTACTATTCTTTTATTGAGGTGGTTTGATGTCTAGAAGAAAACAAAAATCGATACTGAGTACTTCAATGAATCGATTTAAAAATGTCGTCCATTTTGTCAAATGTCAATCACTACATATGTCAAAATGTCAATGTCACTAAGATTAGAGTTCCGTTTAATCTGTTTTCCTGTTTCCTGTTCTATTCGCTTTCGTACTCTTGCGCTGGTGAATGTGTTTTCGTTGTTTTTGCGATTTCACGTTGTTTTTGCGATTTATATATCTGTACTACAACTTCTGCTTGAATACTGGACTTCGAGATCGACTGCTTCCTGACTGACCTTTGCCTGAACACTGAATTACGTATCCTCCAATCTCTATTGACATTGGCTAGAACACCGGTTAAACTGAATCCTGCTTTCTTGTATAACCACTATTTCTTGTATTTACAGGTTTGCTTGAAATTAACATGAATCTGTGTATTAATTGTGGAATAGCAACCAATCGCTGTAATGCTATTGGAAGAAGATCATTGGACGATGACGCGATACTTGCCATTGTACGGGAATGGATCGCTCCTCGAGTTGTAAGTACTTAGTTATTCTATAATCTCTAAACTGCTACTGCTACTATTAATAGATTTTTATACATACCCATGTAATTCATTTGAGACCCCTGACTATAAGCATACTTAATATTAATGAAACTAAATATTTTCTCAGGTCCATTCTAATGATTTTGTCTGCCAAGCTTGTTGGAATGTCGCCAGCAGTGAATTAAATGTTGAAAACAGACCAGAGGTGTCATCTATGGGGCACCGTCGAGTTTGCATTCTCTGTGGACGGTCTCTTTTAAGAAGAATACGGTTTCACCATTTATGTACTGCCCCTGAGCAAGAACGCAGAATAAGGGATGTTATAAAGGAATGGATCTTACCAAGAACGGTGTGTAGTTTTATAGCGTTTATCTATACTTATTACGTACATTGAATATATTTGCCAAAAAAATATTGAGGGGGGTTAAAAAACAGTAATAGAACACTATTGACGTGTGCAGCAGGGTTACTTAAATCTCGAATGAGATTTTGAATTGTTCATCTCTGGGCTATCACCACCAAGGCAATAAAGTCTATTCTAAAGTCTAGAATGCAAAGTGAGCATTCTCATGTTTGATTCCTGGTGGGCTGATATTTATTTGGTCCTGGGTGTTAGTGATATTATTTGTATTGTCCATGCCACCTGCAATACAAGAAATGCTTCTGCGAGGGTACGAGTGTGTAAGCATTAATTACTAAACAACACACATCTTTAAAAAAATATTAAATAGAAATTGTATTTCTATCAGTCTGAAGCATTTTCAAACTTGCTATTTATTTTTAGGTTGGTGCTTCAAGTGTTGTATGTCACTCTTGTTGGCAAAGAGCAAAAACAGCATCTCGACACTTCCATTCGGGTCCCTCAACATCAGCTTCATCTTCATCAACGGTCAATGAGCCTGTTTCGTCAGTAGAAGGAAATAATTGGCAAGAACCATCACAACCAGCACAACAACCTCAAGCGGTTGAAAGGATAATCCCTACTGGCCCTGTAGCCTCCATAATATTGCCCGATTATTTTAGACCAAGTGTAACAGAGAGCAGATGTTTTATTGAAGGGTGTCAGAGAAGAGAACGAAATAATGTTCCCCTTAATAAGCGTCAATTTTTGCTAAAAATGTACAATTATTATGTACCACCTAATAACCGCTTGTGTGATTTTCATTTATCATGCACATCATGGGATTTCCTAAATGGAATTACTGAAAATATAAATAACACGTTTACAGCAAACCAAATACAAGACATGTTGACCCTAAAAGATGTGGAATCTAAATTGCTGGACTTTGAAAATATTAACAGCATTGATGACCATATTTTTTACCACTGGGTAGGTTTTAATAAAGTACAGTTTCAACAGATTCTGAGTAGGCTACCTCAGTTGTTAAATAATAAAAGGGGGTCAACTTCATTAGCTGCTTATTTAATAAAGCTAAGAACTGGAGACTCTGATGAACGATTATCGTCACTGTTAAAAATACCAAAAAGTACTCTAGGTACACTTATAAATAAAGCTAGAAAAAACGTAATGGATAATTTTGTGCCTCATCATATGGGAATAAATAATATTACCAGAGAACAAATAATAGATAGAAATCTTTTAATTCCTAATGGATTGTTTGGTGACTACAACGGTGATATAAAACCAATAGTTATTTTAGATGGCACATATATTTATGTGCAAAAAAGCAGTAACTACTCATATCAAAAAAAAACTTACAGCCTCCACAAGTACCAAAATCTAGTAAAACCGTTTTTGATTGTGTGTACAGATGGATACATAGTAGAAGTGCTGGGTCCCTATCCCGCTACTACCTCTGATGCAGAAATTATGAAAAATGAATTTAAAGATAATTCTGCATTAAGACAATACTTTCAACCTGGTGACGCCTTTATTTTAGATAGGGGGTTTCGCGATGCACTACCATATCTTAATGATTATGGCTACAGGACATATGTTCCAGGTTCATTACAGACGGGTGAATCCCAACTTCCAACTTTAGCAGCGAACAAATCCAGGGCAGTTACAATATGTAGGTGGGTAGTAGAGGTAGTCAACGGGCGTTTTAAGCGCGACTTTAAACTGCTTAGGCAGGATTATTTTAACACAGCCTCTAAAAACCTAATGGTTGATTTTGTAGTAGCAGCCGCTCTAATTAATGCTTTTCACCCCCCCATAACAAACCGCGATGACGCTCAGGAAATTCTCCAGAAGATTCATCAATATATGTATGTAGAAAACCGACTAAGTTATTACATCATTAATAATAACGTAAATAGACGTAGGGCTGAATATCAGCCCATTGATGTTGACCGAGATAATTTAAGAGAATTTCCTGAGCTATCATTTAGTGAGCTTATACTCATCTCACTTGGTACATACCAATTAAAACAGGCTCGGTCATATTATGGGGAGCATATAAGAGCAAATGGCAGGTATACGATTGAAGTATGCAGAGAGGTCGACAGCTATCTACTACAAGAGCTGTCGGTATCGGAGACCACGTGGTTGTTAAGAGGCCGAATACAGTCTAGGCACATAAGTTCAAAAACTTATTTTGTATATATTTTGATTGATAGTACAAAAAGCGGGAGGGATGCCATAGTTCAATATTATTGCAACTGCGTGGTGGGGAAAAGGACTGTGGGTTGCTGTGCTCATACTATGAGCATTATATGGTACCTTGGTTGGGCAAGGTACCAAGAGAATATAGCGCCTCCTGCACAATCCTTGGACAATGTATTAATATATTATAATGAAGATGATAATGATTAAACATCTTAAAAAAGAAACTGTTTTTAATTTGAATTCCCCTTCGAAGACTACTTACATATAGCTGCCTAATATTGGTTTAGCTAATAAATTGTCATATTGATAATAGTAAAAGCAGTGTTTTTTGTTTTAAAGGAACTGCCTTTTAATATTGTACTAGCTACAAATGCACGTACTTTCCTATAGGTTTACAGATCATCGCAATTAATTAATAGATACCTAATGATAACTGATAAGTATGTAGGTACTATGAACGTAGTACGTACGGGTATTTTCAAACTCAAACTCAAATCATTTATTTCATGTAGGTATGATGCATTCACTTATGAACGTCAAAGAATTGAAGTCAAGAAATATGAATTTACAATTAGTATATTATTATTAAAGATAATTATACAAAACTTGACTTAAGTACCATTATCATTTATTGATATTTCCTTCAATAAACAGGTAACACTCAAAGTGACACTCAATACCTACTTTGCGAAAATTATAACCTATAAACCTTATGTTTATCCTACGATTACTTTAAATGGCCATTGCTGGCAGCCCTGAAAATTGTGTCACTTATACATTATATTATGTTCTAATTGATGGCAAATTTTCAGTTTTGTCAAGTCATGGCCTGAGGTTGTATGGGAATTGGGGTTGTCCTTTCTTCTAATAGGCTGAACATTACTATATAATCGTTCTCAACAGAGTGCGGTGGTATATAAACCACGCAACATGTTAATAAAAACCGGTTTACGTTCGTAAACAGAGGCGCCGACTAATTCAAAGTTGTGTGTGTCTATGTTTATATTTATATTGCCTGGCATTTGTACTTGCCGTAACTCGTACCCCGGCGCAGCCGCCAGCAGCACTCCGCCCTGCTTGCGCCCGTCCGCTCGATCACGACGCAGCACAGAGTAGCCGGGTGGAGTAATCTCTGCGTCGCGTATTGACTCGTTGCAGCCGGTCTCCGTTATTGCAAATAACTCGGAACCCGAAGATTCAAGTAAGGACACGAACTGTGATGTCTTTGTACGTAGGCCTCTGACATTTTGATATAAGATGTTAACCGCCTTATTCCTTGATCTGATTCTTTGTTTCGTTCCGAAAAAACATCCACTCACTGTATTCCGCACCTTTGGGCCAGATATTGGAATCGCATAATTTCTCATAATTCCTTTCAGGTACACATATTCGAAACGATGAGTATCCCCTTTGAGTTTTATGATTTATTTTGTTTACTTTTATATCACTATCTTTACCAAGAACTCCACGCACATACTCCGTTAACGTATCTTCGGTCGTGTCTGCGTGAAGTCTCCATACGTGAAAATATTTCTTCCGCTCCACCGCCCTGATTTGAAGAATGGACGCATTACTGCCTCTATTAATTGGGGTCACATTTTTAACCTTGACCTCGGCGTAATTATCGTCGTGTTTTATATCATCCGTGCTCAACAATTGAGCGCTCCCTTTTCCCCCCTCCTCTGCATGACGTTTATTTCCCTTCGTAGCTGCCGCTCTGCGCGCACGTCTCGGTTCGACATTAATCCACCCAGTTTCATCGTGAATTCCCGGTGATACGTTTCCAGATACGACTAACTGCGCATCATGATTCATCGGCGCAATGTTTACACATTCCCGTTCATTCGAAACCGGCGCGTTGGTAGTTGTCAGCACTCGGGTTAGTTCGGTTACTTGAAAAGGCTCGACAAGATCGAACGATGACGAAGCGGTCGACTGTTGACTCCTTCTATCTCCCCGAGCAGGCCCGTGGACCGCCGACTTGGCCCGATCGTGGGCGCCCCTTATTGGCTGCTGAGTGGGCTTCGAGAGCCGTCTACCCTCTTCCGTTTCAATATTAATATTAAATCCCGGGGTAATGCACTTTTCACTAGCACTAACTAATTTTTTAATTAGACTATTTTGATCAAGAATAATCTTCTCCAGTGTTGTAACTTTGTTCTGCAGACCAATGACTGTCTTGGTAAGGTTTTGGATTGCAATATCAACAGATTTAACTTCCATTTCCATTATTTACGATCACTTTAATACGGAGCGCGTATCAATCAACCAACTGTCCCGACGCGCGGGGGGGGAGTAGAGAAGATAGTTGATAGGTTTAATTTGCTATGTTTATATTACCTTATTTTTTTTTCTCCTTAATCAACATTTAATTATGTTGTACCTACTTGTTTTTACTAGATTTTTTTTTATGAATGATCAACAAACAAAGTAAAATGTGTCCGGTTGAAACAGTTACTAAACTTTGTGTAGATTTAAGAGGGGAATTTACAGTGTACCTATTTCCATTTCTCTGAAGAAATAGTCTATGAGACTATTTACTTAATTTTAATTGCCTAAGTTTGTTAAATACACAATTTTGTAAGTCTTGTAGTTCTATTAGTAAACTAAAATCACAGTAGACATTAAGGTCATAATAAGATTTGTTTCTATTGTTTTTTTTTTCTTTCTCGTTTTTGTAAAAATTGTCATAATTTTTTTTTAAGGGGGGACGTGTGGTGTATTCTTGTTATACACTCCGCGGGTAGTAAAATAATAAATCAGTTGTGCCGTGAACTCCGAGTTTGATTGCTAGCGATTCCTAATTATATTTAAATAATTACCAAATACTTAACTAAAATAAAAGTTGGGAATGTCTAACCGCTTTATTGATCTGTGAAATTGATCGGCGACGCGGCCCACCGCAAAGAAGCGGTTTGTTTTGGCGGGATTGAGTATTATGCTCAGTATTTTTAGTTTTTGAGACAGTTTCATTTCGACTTTCATGTGCGCATGAGCGACAGATACTAGTTCAATCGTATTGTTAATTAATTTCTACTTGTTAATATTTTATTGTTACATTTTGTTTGTGTCTCTTGTTAAGTTTGTGTTGTTTTTGTTTGTTTGTTTCGCTTGGCCACCTCGCTCACCCGATCTGACCCCGTTAGACTTCTTTCTGTGGGGGTATGTGAAAGAAAGAGTTTTTAATCGTGAGTGTGATAGTGCTAACGAAATGCGCCAAAGGATGGTAAATGTTTTCGACAAACTACGTGCGGACTGTGTCAAAGACCCCAAGATGATGCCCCGCCTGCATAAGAAGACGCAACGCAGAGCTCAAAAAATCTGCCTCGAAATGAATGGGGCTAGGGCACAATTTGAGCCGCATCTCATAAGGCCACGGAGGATTTAGATCGGTAAGCTGTTTCATACCTAATTTTTTTTAATAACTTATTACTGAACTGATCTGAATAGATCGTACATAACTGAATAAATCAGAATACTAAACATACTTGCACGATGGTTTAAAAATTATGACTCTACCTCATGAGCGGGGCATCGAACCCGGTACTTATTTTATTCAACCGGTGAATTCGAAAGAAAGTGGCTAGGTAAAGACTAGCACAGTAGCAAAGTAGATAAGTTAGTTATTTAGACAAATGTTGTAAATAAGTACCTACTTGTGACCTTGTGTGATCGCTAGCTGCCCGCGAGCACAGAGTAAACAGAGACAAAGCTTCATACAAGCGCGCTACGATAGGTACACTACTACAAGCTTGAGGCGCGTGTGTGCGTGAGCACAGGCGCTACGTCGCGTACGGAGAGAAATCGGTTTATACCGGCTCGGCCTGTGCTCAATCTCAGGTGCTGCAGTACACGTCGCGCGTCGTATTTTCATTTAATTTAATGTTAATGATAATAATTTAATAATTTAAATAGTGTGTAAATATAATTTTATAATACCTAGTGTTTTAATATAAAAGTGTAAATATGGTTTACTGTACAGTGTGTATGAACAATAATAGAAAGAATAAAAACACATCATTTTTTAGCTATCCCAAAGTGTAGTGGACTGTATAATAGATTAAGGAGACAAGGTGACGTGGATAATTTGGAGACTGGGATACTGGGATAATAGAAAACGACTTGCACTGACTAAACACGGACTCTAATATAAAGAAAGAATTACAATACTACAATACAACAATGGCTTACACTTTAACTTTACAACACTCAGTAGCTAACTAATGCGAGATCTAACAATTCAATTCAACTCAACGTGTCAACTCTTTGGTTCGTTCGTCAACTCGTTGTTTGCCTCAACTCTGTTTGTGTCACTCTCCCGTTTGCGTGCCAGTCATGTTCTTATATTGGATTCTTAAGCTCCCTTCCCTCAGCCAAAGACCAATCGGCGTTACATTAAATTCTCGGGAACTAACTTGAGTTTTTTGCCCATATCTTTTCTACCCGCGGGCTAGCGCCCCAAACGGTCTTTTGTGTCCACATCTGGCATTTACAAGTGGCGTTACCACACAATTTATTGCCACAGCAAGTGTCGGTACCCCGCGGTTTGGGATCCTCATGCTGGCGCCTCGAATTACTTTGTTTTCTATATGTCTCGCTCTTTCTTACATCGGGCACATCGGCATCCCTTTCTTAGTCCTATTTTGGCACCGACCGCATGGTACACGCTAATACATGCTAATTTCATCTTTATTATTACATGGTTACATTCTATTATCGATTGTACATATGGCTTAACCCAAACATTATTTATTACTTTTATCTTTAAACAATAGCACTTCTTAGTGAATAGCGAGTTATCCACTACAATAAACTTAACCATTATTCATTGTCACTTATTGAAACACTTAAACTTTATTTATTGGCACTTCTTTAAACACTTAAACATTATTTATTACCACTTTTGTTCTAAACCATACGATTTCTTAGTATTCACGTTCTGAGTCGCGAGTTGTCCGCTACAGCTCTCCCCCCGGCGCAGCTCGCGTAGCCTCTTCCTTGACTAGGACGACGAGCCTCGATGCGGGACGCTTGAAGACGCCGGTCTTCGTTCTTACGTCGACGATTCGCACGCCGCCGTCAGGTCCCTCGTATGTGCGCTCGACGAGTCCCATCGGCCAGACGTTTCGTGGGAGAGTTGGGTCCACCATCAGCACGATGTCACCGATCTGCAGCGGTCGCTTGTGGTCGGTCGGCTCTCCTCGCGGCACCAACGTAGGCAGGTATTCGCGAACCCACCGACGCCAGAAGTGGTCGGCGAGCGCCTGGCTTGCGCGCCAAGCCCGTCGGTCGGCCTCGTCGCAACAACCCGTTGTCGGCAGGCCGTTCGACGATCCCAGAAGGAAGTGGTTCGGTGTTAGTGCCTCTGGATCACTCGGGTTGACACTAACGTGGGTGAGTGGTCGTGCGTTGACGGAATACTCCGCCTCGACGAGCAGAGTCTTGAGCACCTCGTCGGACGGCGCCTTCTCCCGTAGCGTGGCACGCAGTGCAGTCTTAATGGAACGCACCATGCGTTCCCATGCCCCGCCTTGGTTCGGGGCCCCAGGAGCGATGTAACGCCACTCCATACGATTCTTGATCGCCTCCCGTTGCAGCGTAGGCGCCCACTCGGCGTAGGCAGTCTTCAGTTCTTGATCGGCGCCCTTGAAATTCGTAGCATTGTCGGAGTACATCAGGCGCGGCCACCCGCGCCGCGCAGCCATTCGTCGAAGCGCCATCACCGCCGAATCTGTTGATAGCGTATACACAACCTCTATGTGCACGGCGCGCGTAGTGAGGCACGTGATTAGTGCGCCCCACCTTTTCTCGTGTCGACGCCCTACCTTTACGATCATTGGGCCGAAATAATCGACCCCGCAGTTAGTGAATGGGCGATGAAACGGGTCCAACCGGGCCCGCGGCAGGTCTCCCGTAGTCGGCGCCGCAGGCTTGGAGCGGCGCACGCGACACAACGCGCAGGCATTTTCTACGGCGCGCACTGTAGGTCGCAGATGAATGATCCAATACTTTTGCCGCAGGTCATTAGTCACGCGCTCCCTGTTGGCGTGGCCGGCAGCACAGTGCTCACGGAGAACTAATAACTTACTTATTCGGTGGCGGCCATCTAATATCGCAGGTCTTTTTGTTTCCATCGGTGCGTCAGCTGCTCCGATGCGGCCTCTCACTCTTAGCATGCCCTCTTCGTATACTGGATCTAACTTCCATAGGCGACTTGACCTGGGTAATTTTTGGTTTACCTTTAACCTTTTTATATCGTCGGCGAAGCTTTCTTCTTGGGCCCGCCGAATACGGCGATAATAAGCCTATAGAGCGCTAATAAGCGCTCTCTCAGCTTCTTCGACATGTCGCAGCTCCAGACGCGTAGCTCGGCGTCGGCATATGTCGATGAACGCTAAAACTCGGGCTGTAGCTCTTACCAATATTTCGTACTTAGAAAAACGGGCAGGGTCCGGTGTCCAGTCGCGACGTTCTGCGACTTCCCTGCTCATATGTAGCACCTCCTCCGAGGCTACATCACTGATTGTTTTTTCCATGGGCCATCGTTCGTCTGGCTCATATAGAAAGCCGGGACCTGTAAACCATCGGTCGCTATCGCTTACCGTTGAGTTATTGATTCTGGTGGCTTCGTCGGCGACGTTCTGGCTAGTAGGAAGCCACCTCCACTCCTCTTTGTGGGTCAACTCTGCGATCTCGCCCAGGCGGTGCGCAACAAACGGTGTGTATCGTCGTTCATCGTGCCGGATCCAATGCAGCACGGTTGTAGAATCTGTCCAATAATAGGTTCGGTTTACATTTATACTATGTTCCTTTTTTACCGTGTCTGCTAACCTTACGCCGATGACCGCCGCCTGCAACTCGAGACGCGGGATTGTTTGTGTGCGGCGCGGCGCTACCTTGGCTTTGGCAGCCACCAAGGTCACGCTGACGGTCCCGTCGCGCCGAGTGACCCTCCAGTAGGCCACGGCGGCGTAAGCCTGCTCGCTGGCATCGCAGAACACGTGCAATTCGATGTCTTCGTAGGCACCCGGTTCATAGCACCTGCGCAGACGTAGGTCGGACACCTCGGGTAGACGCTGAATCCAACTCGCGAAAGCGTCCCCCTCTTCTTCTGGTACCGGTTGGTCCCACGTTAATTGAAGGCGCCACAGGCTCTGTAAAATTATTTTCGCACGGATCGTATAGTGACTCAACAATCCGAGCGGGTCATAGATAGACATTACCGCGCTGAGTGCTTCTCGTTTCGATGGCGCGCGGGTATGCGCACGTACGAGTACCTCGGCCGGGACGCGGTTCATTGATGTGTTGAACCCCAGTTCATCTCGTTCGGAGTCCCATACTAGCCCTAAGATTTTATTTGCGGGCCCCGCTCCCCCCAGTCGCGCAGGCGTTGTCGCACGCAACTCGGCGGGGACGTCGCGCAGCACCTCATTGTCGCTTGCGCTCCATCCCCGCAGTGTGAAACCCGCAGCGGCGTGCACGTCGATTGTCTGTTTTATCGTGCTTTGAGCTTCATACACGTCGCTGTAGCTGGCCACTAGGTCGTCCATGTAGTGGCACTGGGTGATCGCTTCCAATGCACGAGGGTGTGTATGCGCGTGCGCTCGCGCGTTGAAATCACGCACGAAGTGAGCTGTGAAGGGTGAACTAGTAGCACCAAAAATCATACTAGTCATTTTATACCTGGCCGGCGGTATGTCTCTCTCGCTCCCTCTCCATAGGAACTGTTGAGAGGGCTGATCCTTTTCCAATATTTTTACGTGTAAGAACATCTCCTTGATGTCGGCTGTGACGGCTACTGGCCTCTCTCGGAACCGAAACACGATCCCCTGCAGTGATAGTAGCAGGTTCGGTCCCTCCAGCAGGTAATCGTTCAGGCACACTCCCTTGCTTCTAGCCGCTGCATCAAAAACAAGTCTTATTTTACCTGGCTTGTTTATGTTCTCTACTGCGAAGTGAGGTAAATACCAGCAGACCGGACTGTTCATCTCTGTACCGTTGCATGGCACCGCGTAGCCTTTTTCAAATCAATTATTAATTTGCGCCGTGTATTCATTAGCAAATGCAGGAGACGCGTCCATTTTTCTTTCAATATTGCGCAGCCTGCGTAGTGCTACACCGTAGCTTTCCGGTAGACGCACATCGTCCTGTATCCACGGTAGCCCGATTTCGTAACCACTGTCTATTTTTCTTACCGTGTTTTCGGCTATCCGCGTCGCTCGTCGATCTGCGTCGCTCACATGAGGCTTGCGAGCGACACCAAGCGCATCTATTTCAAAGTGTGATTGCACTAGGTTGTGCAGCTCCTGCAGGTCGCCTCGGTCGGACTCGTAGACGTGTAGCACCCTGTCTCGTTTATATATTAAGCTACGCGGCGCGGTTCCGTGCACCACCCATCCCAGTTGGGTTCGTGAAGCAGCTGGCTGGTGGCTCTCTCCGATCCGAAGCTCCCTAGAAACTATATACTCCCAGTGGTCGGTCCCCACTAGGATACCTGGGCGTGCTTGTTCATAACACACCTCTTCTCGATCCAAACCTTTGAGATGTTCATGTTGTAACAATGAATCAGGAATAGATTGTCGGTGTAATTCCAGATTTTTAATCGTACGCGCACGCAGCTTGTATAGCGCTGTCTCTTTCTTTCCTCTTACGTGTAATGTTACCAACTTACTTTCAGTTTCTTGCTGACTCATGTTGACGCCGCGCAAGTTGAGCTGTTGAGTCGGTCCGTCGGCACCCACCCGCTTGGCTAAGTCTTCATCGATTAGCGTAACGGTCGCGCCCTCGTCGAACAGTGCATAAGTCGACTCCTCCCCCCGTGGTCCCACGATGACTACAGGACATATCTTAAGTAGAACGCTACGTGGGCCAGTAGTCTGCGGGTTTGCTATCGACAGCACTGCCTGTGCTTCCTGCTCATTCGAAGCCTCATTCGACGATCCGTTGCTTCGCCGTTCTTGATGTAAGCTAGCATGATGCGGCCGACGACACTGATTCACACCGCAGGGCTTCACTTTACAATTCGTTCGCCGGTGCTTACGTGTTACACATTTAAAACATTGTTTATTCTCTTTCGCGAATTCCCAACGTTGATCCACCGACATGTTTTTATACACAGAGCACTGTGGTAACACGTGGTCTTGTCCACATTTCCAACACACAATTGCATTCTCTTCGTGCTCGGTGCTATATACTATTGTTTTCTTTGTGCGCAGTACTGGAATTCGTTCCTTTTCGCTTCTATTGTTTGTTTTATTAGGCCCCACGTGTCCCACATAATTGTATTTCAAGGCACGGTCCGCCCCGCGCATGAGAAAGCGAGAGAGCAACACTATTTCCGGCTCTGTTTGGCTCTCACTTTCTATTGCGTAATCACACCATCTCGCTCTAATATGTGGGCTGAGCTTTTCTAACACTTCCTTGGTTATCATTGGATTGTATAAATAGCCGCGTCTATCTATCGTCATAAGGGGCATACAGTGCCCAACGACCTTGGACATTTTACCTTTGTTCAAATTTAGTGCCATCTAGTGGCAAATTTTAGAACTGCAGAAAATGGTTGGAAGATTAATAAGAATACAGATGTTTTAAAACTTATTTTTAAAATTAGGTACTTTTAAATTGCCTCTGAGAGACAGTTGTGTAAAGTTAGCTATACAATATAATTGGAAGAAATAAATATAGAAGCCAAAATTGAATTATTAATACTCGTCTAGCCTATCAGTCAGATGTGCTGCAACGTGATACGTTCTGAAGGTCTGATGATGACCAGGTAAGTACCAACTAGTTGTCAGGAAGGGATATAGTTAGAAAGACGTAGTTTTGAAAGCAGATTCATTTTAGGTGGGGTGCTCCAACGTGACACGTTCTGAAGGTCTGAAGACGACCAGGTAAGTACCAACTGGTTGTCAGGAAGGGATATAGTTAGAAAGACGTAGTTTTGAAAGTAGATTCATTTTAGGTGGGGTGCTCCAACGTGACACGTTCTGAAGGTCTGAAGACGACCAGGTAAGTACCAACTGGTTGTCAGGAAGGGATATAGTTAGAAAGACGTAGTTTTGAAAGTAGATTCATTTTAGGTGGGGTGCTCCAACGTGACACGTTCTGAAGGTCTGAAGACGACCAGGTAAGTACCAACTGGTTGTCAGGAAGGGATATAGTTAGAAAGACGTAGTTTTGAAAGTAGATTCATTTTAGGTGGGGTGCTCCAACGTGACACGTTCTGAAGGTCTGATGATGACCAGGTAAGTACCAACTAGTTGTCAGGAAGGGATATAGTTAGAAAGACGTAGTTTTGAAAGCAGATTCATTTTAGGTGGGGTGCTCCAACGTGACACGTTCTGAAGGTCTGAAGACGACCAGGTAAGTACCAACTGGTTGTCAGGAAGGGATATAGTTAGAAAGACGTAGTTTTGAAAGTAGATTCATTTTAGGTGGGGTGCTCCAACGTGACACGTTCTGAAGGTCTGAAGAGGACCAGATAAGTACCAACTAGTTGTCAGGAAGGGATATAGTTAGAAAGACGTAGCTTTGAAAGTAGATTCATTTTAGGTGGGGTGCTCCAACGTGACACGTTCTGAAGGTCTGAAAACGACCAGGTAAGTACCAACTAGTTGTCAAGAAGGGATATAGTTAGAAAGACGTAGTATTGAAAGTAGATTCATTTTAGGTGGGGTGCTCCAACGTGACACGTTCTGAAGGTCTGAAGACGACCAGGTAAGTACCAACTAGTTGTCAGGAAGGGATATAGTTAGAAAGACGTAGTTTTGAAAGTAGATTCATTTTAGGTGGGGTGCTCCAACGTGACACGTTCTGAAGGTCTGAAGACGACCAGGTAAGTACCAACTAGTTGTCAGGAAGGGATATAGTTAGAAAGACGTAGTTTTGAAAGTAGATTCATTTTAGGTGGGGTGCTCCAACGTAACACGTTCTGAAATGAGTACAAACACGGTAGTTCTAGGTAGCGCCATCACTAAGATGCCATACCCATCTTCGGAGTCCATCATCAGATAAGTGAAATCATCATAGCCCCGAAGGTCTCAAGGAGCCCTTTGAAATGAGTACAAACACGGTAGTTCTAGGTAGCGCCATCACTAAGATGCCATACCCATCTTCGGAGTCCATCATCAGATAAGTGAAATCATCATAGCCCCGAAGGTCTCAAGGAGCCCTTTGAAATGAGTACAAACACGGTAGTTCTAGGTAGCGCCATCACTAAGATGCCATACCCACCTTCGGAGTCCATCATCAGGTAAGTGAAATCATCATAGCCACGAAGGTCTCAATGAGCCCTTTGAAATGAGTACAAACACGGTAGTTCTAGGTAGCGCCATCACTAAGATGCCATACCCACCTTCGGAGTCCATCATCAGGTAAGTGAAATCATCATAGCCACGATGGTCTCAAGGAGCCCTTTCAAATAAGTACAAACATAATTATGTACTACATAGCGCCACCACTAAGATGCCTTTGGAGTCTAATGTGAAAAATAAAAATAAAAACATCTATTCTTATAAAATGTTGAAGGGCTCGGACACGCTTCACTTTAGATCTATTTTATTTATTTTGGCATCGTCAAGCGTCAAGTGTAATCTATGACATGAATGTAAAACAAAACTCAAATATCAAACACTAAACGAGATATATACGTCTTTATCTCCGCAAATTCTAATGATAACTCTGTCTAAAACAAGTTGTCATTCATAAATGTCTGAAAATAATCATTTTTTGATATTATTTTGTGCTAATAACGCAAGCGCAGTCCTCTCGTCGTAAAAGCCGAAGAGGCACTAAGGAATAAAAACGAGCTTTGTAAAACAGGCATTGCGGGGGCGCTTCTTGCGGGGAGCTAGTGTATGATTGGGATTTTCTTAATTTTCGTAAAATATAAGACGAAAAATAAAATTATAAACAATACATTTTTGTAATTACAATCTAACAATTATTTTGATATGAAATTTGTGACTATCTATTGCGCCATTACAGAGAGAATTTACAATTTACCTTCGAAAAAGAACATTTTTATTTATTTATTTACTAAAAAAAATCAAGTCTATAGAAAAATGAAACAATACATTTTAATGTTGATGAATTGAAATATAACTTATTTTTTTTTCATGTGAATTGAACGAAAGGGTTCTCCTACAATTCTTTTTGAATGTAGGTGTTTTTTAGGATTTGAGCATTGCATCGCCCTTAAGCACGCAGGTAGCGTTCTGAATTTTGATCGCGAAACTATTTAATTCTGCCGCTGATGGTCCGGGTCGAGGTAATTTCTTTAATTCATCGAGTGTTCGCTCGATTATTACCTCCGGTCGCCCTAAGCACTGCTCCAGCGTATTCATGATTGCCTCCGGTTCTGAGGCGGTGTACAGCAGCGCGGCCACTGCGTCTCGTGCCTCCCCACGCAGACAGCTTCTTAGACGCAATAGGTTTTCCGCGGGAGTGACGCTGTACATTTTTGTAGATTCTCGCATCGCCGCCTTGAACGGCAGCCACTCGTTAATGCAGCCAGTAAATATAGGTAGCTCCGTCTGTCTTATTCTAGGCCGAGCCATCTTCTCTATGGCTTCGGCCAGTTGTTCGATGGCGCCTGTGGTTCTCGGGCGCGTCGGTGTCGGAGACCTAGGTCTGGAGTTGAACCGCAACGTTCTGGGCTCGGCGGGCTCCCTACCCTCGTTCGGCGGGTAACTACGAAGCCAGCTCTCAACCCGGTTCTGCTCCTCATCACAAGGCGATGGGTCTCCGTGCACACTTTCATCTTGTATAACAGCCACCTCTGCCGCTAACCTTTTTCTAATTAGATCCGCTTCCATTTCATACTCACGTCGTTTCAGTGCCGCTAATCTCTCCGCCGCTTCCAATTCGGCTAGCTGCCGCTTGGCCGCGACGCTCGTCATAGACCTCACCGATAGGGCCGGTGACCGACGGCTCTCGTAGGTCGGGAGAGTCGATGGTCCCGGTGCCATGTCGCTCGCAGTGACGTCTTGACCCGCAGCGTCGTGCCTCTTCTGGAAACTGGGTCGGATTCCTGGCGTTCCCGTTGAAGAGCATCGCGTCGTTCAGCGACGCCCCTCCGGTCCGGGATGTTGCTTCGCTCTACAACACGCCCCTCGTCCGTCCCCGCCACGTCTGCTTGGCTCCGGGTGATAACCATGTTGGATTGGATACCACACAAAAATTAACAGGAATTAAGGTGTCGATGGCTCCGCTTGCCCATCCGACGTCGAAGGACCAGAAAATGTAGTGGACTGTATAATAGATTAAGGAGACAAGGTGACGTGGATAATTTGGAGACTGGGATACTGGGATAATAGAAAACGACTTGCACTGACTAAACACGGACTCTAATATAAAGAAAGAATTACAATACTACAATACAACAATGGCTTACACTTTAACTTTACAACACTCAGTAGCTAACTAATGCGAGATCTAACAATTCAATTCAACTCAACGTGTCAACTCTTTGGTTCGTTCGTCAACTCGTTGTTTGCCTCAACTCTGTTTGTGTCACTCTCCCGTTTGCGTGCCAGTCATGTTCTTGTATTGGATTCTTAAGCTCCCTTCCCTCATCACTTTCTTAGTCCTATTTTGGCACCGACCGCATGGTACACGCTAATACATGCTAATTTCATCTTTATTATTACATGGTTACATTCTATTATCGATTGTACATATGGCTTAACCCAAACATTATTTATTACTTTTATCTTTAAACAATAGCACTTCTTAGTGAATAGCGAGTTATCCACTACAATAAACTTAACCATTATTCATTGTCACTTATTGAAACACTTAAACTTTATTTATTGGCACTTCTTTAAACACTTAAACATTATTTATTACCACTTTTGTTCTAAACCATACGATTTCTTAGTATTCACGTTCTGAATCGCGAGTTGTCCGCTACACAAAGACTCTACTAGGTAAGTAGTACTAACTTGATTATTATTTATTATTTTTAATGTATAGGGTAGATAGATACCTCATACATATTAGATGTTATTGTGATATTCTGTAACCGCATCCATTTCATTCTACTAAACTGAGACGCACGACGCACGCGATTAGCTGGCCAGCCGTAGCGTCGGCAAACTCGCGTCGAAGCTCGCTTAAGCTATTTAGTTTGTATTTTCTGTGTTTTCTGTGGATTATAATAAAATCAAACTTTCTCATGATGATGATGATGATCTTGTGCCTTGGAATGCCTCACTAGACTCAGGATTCTAATTTACCTAATTCTTCCTAGCTCGAATCCTTCACTAGCTTGGGATTTAAACTAGGCAATCACAACAAAAACAAACTTTGCCATCTTGTTGAGCAAATAACTATTGTTTATTAAATTGTATCCTCCTGTGCCAACCCTACCAAAATAGGTATAAATTTTGCTCGCTTCTTAGAAGCTTTGTCTCTGTTCCCTTACTCTGTGCCGCGAGATCGTGCGGCCGCGCCGCGCCGCGTGCGCCCGTGCGTTCGTTGATCGGAGCATCAGCTGTTTTTGATTTTGTGTTTCATTGCGGGTTTTTTTTTAGTAAAGTAATGGTTTTTTTATGAAACAACCGTTTCATTTAGCTGTACTAACATGATGGAGCGTAAATAATGCTGATAAAACGTTTTAAAAATATGTTTTTTTTTAATCACGATCGATTTTTTTTCCGTCCCATCATCAAAGGTGTCATTAGTACTATCACCAAGTCTTCGTTTTCGGGAGCGGTTTCCTAACACCCAGTATAGTCACACAATTATTATGGGAGATTTTAACACGTGCTTGTTAAAACAAGATTCCAGAGCAACTCGGCTTAGGAATGTAATTGACGCAGCCAATATGAATATTCTTCCCCTTTCCGCCACACATTTCTTTCCAAACTGTGCACCTTCTCTTCTTGACTTGATATTCGTCTCATCCTTAGAACACGTTGTAAAACACGGTCAATATGCTGCTGACGCCTTCTCATATCATGATCTTCTCTACGTGTCTTACAACATTCGTCCCCCTAAAGCTAAGTCAAGGGTGATACTTCAACGGAATTTTGCTGGGATGGATTTGAATCGACTTCGCGAGGACGCTGCCAGGATAGACTGGTCTGTGGTAACTGATGCCGCGACTGTGGATGAACAAATCGCAATATTTAATTCTCTTATTATCCAACTTTTTGATGTTCATGCGCCTGTTCGTCCCGTTCGCATGCGTCACCTACCCGCGCCTCGGTTCACTGATGAACTAAAATTGTTAATCCAAAAGAAAAATAGAGCCAGGACAAAGTGTACTTTGTCCTGGCTCGGTAGATATCCTTGCGATAAAAATCGGGATAGGTATAAAGATATTCGAAATCGCTGCAATAAGCTGTGTAGAGATTTGCGACGGCGCCACATCCATAGTTCTGTACAAGACGAAGATCCAGCACGTGTCTGGAAGTTTCTTAAATCTCTAGAAATTGGGCGACAAAAAAAATTACCATCTAATACTTTGGACCTCGATAGCCTCAATAATCATTTTACGTCGACGTCTTGTATTGATCGCAAGACAAAATCTGATACATTAAAATTTCTTTCCCATCTGCCCATTCCTGCTGGTCCCAGTTTTATTTTTACTCCATTTGCACATCGTGATGTTAAGAAGTGTATTCTCTCCATCTCCTCGGACTCAGTGGGCAGTGATTGCATTAGTCGTAAAATGATCACTCCTATCATCGATCTCCTTGTACCCGCTATCACATCCATTATGAACTACTCCATCACAACCTGTTCCTATCCTGCAGTATGGAAGGACGCTCAAATAATTCCTTTACCCAAGAAAACCAATCCTTTATCTCCGTCTGATTTTCGTCCTATATCCATACTTCCTTTCTTATCGAAAGTCCTTGAGCGTCTCGTCCATCACCAGCTAAACTCCTTTCTGACCAAAAACAACCTTCTTAATCCCTTTCAGTCTGGTTTCCGCCCTGGTCATAGCACGACTACGGCATTACTGAAAATTACTGATGATATTCGTAAGGGGATGGACAATCAACAACTTACTGTTCTAGTACTGTTAGATTTTAGCAATGCCTTCAACACAGTCGACTTCGAAATACTTTTGAAAGTGCTTCACACTCTTAACATATCTCCGATGGCAATTGAGTGGTTTCGCAGCTATTTGCATGGCCGCCGGCAAAGTACTCGGTTAAATGATTCTTCGTCTTCATGGTCCTTAACGAGCGCCGGCGTGCCACAAGGTGGTGTGCTGTCTCCTTTATTATTCGCAATATTCATTAACTCGATAAATTCCTACATCTCCTCTCTCTTATGCAGACGATTTACAGATCTATACCCAGTCATCACTAGAAGATTTACCCATAACAATTAAAACTATAAATGACAACCTCGCCTGTATCTCAAACTGGAGTAAATATTTGGCTTAACGGTGAATCCAACTAAAACACAGGCTATAGTTGTGGGTAGTCGAAGACTAATAACCCAAATTGATTGGTCCCTTTTACCAGCAATTTTATACGATGGGACTCTCATACCGTTCAGTGACACCGTTAAGAATTTGGGTATTATTATGGACCGTTGCCTTTCTTGATCGACCCAATTGACGGAAATTAGCAGGAAAATTTTTGTAGCACTGAAGTCACTACAAAGGCTTCGCTATTTTCTTCCCGTCCCAACAAAAATTCAACTTGCGCAATCTTTACTCTTACCAATCCTTGACTATGCTGATGTTTGCTATCTGGAGTTAACTGAGGAGCAATTAAATAAGATTGAGCGACTTCAAAATGTTTGTATACGGTTCATATTTGGGCTACGTAAATATGACCACGTTTCTGATTTTCGTTTAAAACTCAAGTGGCTCCCTATTCGCCTTCGCCGGGATACCCATATTCTTTCTGCTCTCTACTGCGTACTGTTCAACCAAACTTCGCCACTTTATCTAAGGGAACGATTTACATACACCTATCAAACACATGACCTACATCTTCGTTCCTCTACAAATCTTCATCTACAAACTCCTCCTCACTCAACTACTTTCTATCGTAAATCTTTTACTGTCTAGGCTGTTCACCTATGGAATTCTCTCCCCTTACCCATCCGACAATGTCCCTCTCTTTTGTCATTTAAAAATAAAGTCAAGGAACACTCCCTTGGAGCTTGATATATTTGTTCGATTTAATAAAATTATTAATAATATCCTATTTTTTTTTGTTATTTGTATGAATGATAAAATATTGTTTATACCTATATATATATCTATATATATTAATGTATGTATATATTTATGTATGTGTATATTTATTTTATGTATGTATGTATATGTATAGTATGTACTAATAGATACGTAGTTTGTCTTTTGTAAAAGTTGCACCCTACCTTACTACTTAGTATACCGTGTCCTCCACCCGAAAGGTTGTCTGGACGAGATCGCTACTCTAGCGATAAGACCGCCTGTTGTGTATCTTCAGTTTCAATTTACTGCACCTCTTTGTAACTGTATTTTTATGTTTTATCTGGTGTGCACAATAAAGTATAATATTGTATTGTATTGTATCATCAATCAAATGTGATGCCGAATCAAGACGACTTCACCCCGCCATCAAACTTTATGCCATGTGTGATAACGGTTATCAAACATGGCTTATAGACCCTGAAGCGTATAGTACATATTTACACCTTTACTGTATGTAGGTCCCAGCAAAATAATAATATGATAATAATAAAATCTTTATTTCGGACGTCGGGGCCCATATATTATTAGTAAATTGCTAGTAACAATTTTTCTTAATACTATGCTAGTAGTGTTAGTAAAAAGTATAACAACATAATTTAATTTAACGTCTTATTTTTTAAGGCCTATGACCAACTCCACCCAATGTCTGTGGATGAAGTCATCCGGCCTGGCAGCAATCATCTTCAGGATGCCGTTGCTGCTGGTACGTAATCGCTGTAGCAATGAGCATAGCCATTACAGCCATGGTATAACTAATGCTGCTTTATAAAGTTCCGGATCATACACTTTTGACGTTTAATTCTTCTAAGGATTTAATACATATTATATGTATATAACTAATATCTACGAGGCCTCCAAGCCAGATATCGTTTATTTCTTTACAGAATTATAAGAATCTGGTGTACAATATGGAAAGTAAGACCTTTTTTTTCACATATTCTCTCCGCCGTGTAAATCATGACACGGTCGCCAGGTGTTACATGGATCACTATGAAGGCTGGTACACAGACACGATGGTGCTACGACGCGACCCCGATTCTCCGGTCAGGTAAAGTTTCTGATTTATCTTACGACGCGGCTGACAAGCCGCCAACCCAAGTTTGCCAACCCTACGATTGGCAAACTAGGACCTGGAACAGAGGTCTTTACAGTTGCAGGTCAACATCGTCTTTAATTAAAGGTAATCAAGTAATGGTCACACTCGTATAAGGATGGTTAGATGCAATTATTATTTAAAGAATTTTAGACTTTGCACACACTTGCCTAAATGCAAGTCTACGTGATGATAAGTCTACATGTTGTATCCATAATTAGTTATAGAAACATTAAATAAAATTTCAAGAAAATTGTTGTATAATAAGCCATCGATATAACGTGTTCGATGTCATGAACTTCGACGTAACGTAATTCGATGTGGCGTATGGAAGCAGTTAACTTTACGGTTCATAGGGCGCAAACCCAACCCAAAATAAAAATCGAAAATATTAGTATCTCTTCTATAGTAGGTATCGATTACGATTCCTAATTTAATATAACCATCCAGTTTAAAAATGAAATCAGCCAATGCTTCTTTAATCGGGAAATACGCGGTTAGTTTATTACCATGATTTCCTACGTAACCCAATCATTACGTAATAATCACATCTTTCTTTTTTATTATAAGACAAATACAATAAGGTCTCTGTCCTTACTCTTAAAAACTGCTGGATGTGCCGGCTAATCGCAAAACACTTGTCAAGTTTTAAAATAGAGTCACATCAAATAATAATACAGACATAGCTATGTATTTATATACATCTCGAGGGTAGGTGGGCGTGTCTCGCTATCAGAAAGGTCAGTCATGGCGTAGGATCCAAAATAATACCACTCAGGTTCAATTAAGCCTTTTAATAACTCGTGTACATAACCTTCTCGCAAAATAAGAACGGATCGCACAGGTACACACGGATTACAAATAACCTATCAAGTTACTTTTGCAAAATCACAATTGATTGCACTGATATACTCGGATTACAAATTAACGAAACAATATTGGAAACGCAGCGATTTCGATATCACGTGGACACGCCCGTCCTCACCAACGTTCCGAATCTGAATGCCCCATCGCCGCAATGGCTACCGTCCACACTATCTTTCTGTCAAAGTCAAAGTGTGACCACGTGCTACCGACTTCGCTCAAGTGAACTACTTGACGCTTCCATTATTCACTAATAGATGGCGCTACGTGTTTACGCTCTGACACGGCCGTCCTGACCTTTCGCACGTCCCCGTGCGAGATACGTGCGCAAATTGCAAAAGTCATAGTTCACAAAATAGTCGCTCGGTCAACCTGACCAATCTTATTAATACTTAACAAAATATAATGACTCAAGACAACCTGCATCCGGTGTCTGATAGTCTCAATCGAACCTCTATTCGGCGTCTGACAATGACTAAAGACAACCTGCATCCGGTGTCTGATAGTCTCAGGACAACCTATCACAGGCGTCCGATAATGACTCAAGACAACCTGCATCTAGCGTCTGATAGTCTCAGGACAACCTATCACAGGCGTCCGATAATGACTCAAGACAACCTGCATCTGGCGTCTGATAGTCTCAGGACAACCTATCACAGGCGTTCGATAATGACTCAAGACAACCTGCATCTGGCGTCTGATAGTCTCAGGACAACCTATCACAGGCGTCCGATAATGACTCAAGACAACCTACATCTGGTGTCTGATAGTCGCTCTGTCAACGTGGCACAGGGTTACTATTTAGAGCTTTCAAAACATAGGAAAAATGGCTACCAGTGCGAGTAAATTTTAATTAACTTTGTATTGCATTTTTTTATCCCTAACTACCGTAAACTACCACTGCTTCCAAGTGTCGCAATGGAGAAGAAGCAGCGGAACAAACTCCATAACATTACAACACATGTTTGAACAAAATTACCAATCAATTATTAGCGCGATTGTAAACTTTTAACCGGTACGTCGTCACCGTATAAATCTACGTGATTCGGCGTCTCCACGTGATC
The DNA here is from genome assembly GCA_905404295.2 of Ochlodes sylvanus. Taxonomy (NCBI): domain Eukaryota; kingdom Metazoa; phylum Arthropoda; class Insecta; order Lepidoptera; family Hesperiidae; genus Ochlodes; species Ochlodes sylvanus. Next base: position 15,685,852 of record FR990122.1, on the reverse strand, counting down.
CATCTTCACAAACGCTCTACCAGCGGCAACACGTACTCGGCATTGGATATTACCTGTAACATCAAAACATAAATGCTAGTATCTCTCCAAGCTCGGCCCTTCCTGACCAATAAAGCAATTCTCAAATAGCTAGTCTGTCCGAACAATATTAAGTTTCAAAATTATTAAAAGATGGAGATATTATGAGATGGAGCTCATATGACCAACCAGTACAAAACTTTGAGCTATTATCTAACCAGTATTTGTACCACTCCAAGTTCCAATTCCAACCAGTAATTAAACACTATTTGTGCAAAAATGGCTGAAGGTCATTTAACTCAAATTAAAATAAACTTAGTCAACAACATCACTTTACTTAGTACTTACAAAACATAGTCTCTCAAGCTATAACATCGGTACCCATAACACAAGGGACCATTCCCCAGTTACTAAACATTGTGTTGACTATCTCTAGGCCTATCTGCCTTAATTTCCTCATAATTGATCGTCACATAAAATTCAACAATAACAACTTAACCTTCAGGCACTTTCATCATCAATATCACGGCTAACAAAAGCCTTCATCAAACCAAACCCGGTTATTAAGAATTATAAAGTCAAACAAACATACTGGTTAAACAATATCCCTCATATCCAATCAAAACAACAGCTTGTACTCAAAATAAATTAACTGGTCACTATAGATTATCTACAAAACAACTTAATTGTTACTAACTCTTTTAACCAGATTAGACAATAGGGGATACAAAATTCTCTATACTAATAGCCAGAGCCACGCATCACAGTCGTTCGAACCAAAACTACTCAGTACAACTGTACACAAGTTTAAAAAAATCTCTAAAAACTTCCGAGTAAGACATCTAGTGCCCCGGCTACCCAGCCGACCAGCAATCACATTGCTCACATCCAGCGAATGGATTAGATCCCTTGGATCACCCAGGTTTCACCCCCTGGTAACCACACGGATGGTCTCTACAGACTCCGACCTCTGCCAGAGCCAAACGCTCACCGGTCACCCACGGACTACTTGAGTACATCGTTAACTTCATCTACATCGATCTCGACTGATACGTGACCTGCTGGCATTTTTCTAAGCCTATCATGCGCGTATTTGTAAGAACGATTTGAATTTAACGCTCCTATTACGAAAAACGTAATACGAATTAACGATCTCCGTCATACTTCTCAACAAATAACGCGTCTTTGTACAGTTTTATTTGATCAATTAAGCGAATTTGTAGTTTATACGTTTTGACGCGGGTAGTCCGAAAACCAATAGCAAATATTCCTCATTAATTTCATTATTTAAGCACTTTACGTAACACTCAAAAAATAACTCAAGTAACTACATGAAGTTTTAAAACAACCCGCATCGGTCATTACCAAATAGCCATAGTATGTGAATGTAAACAGGTAATTGTCAAATGTACCACCGCTTGATATAAAGCTCATTTGCAAGTGACCTCAAAAACAAGAGAATAATTATTCTTCAGTAAAGCGATAAAAAAAAATGATACAAATCACCCGTCACACCGCACCACACTTGCAGCCGCTAGGCATGACACCAGAGGCGCGAGAAACGGCGTTTGTCCCGGCCTCCCTCGCCAGCATCAGCGTCAGCACGTGACAGACGATGCGGTCCCACACAACGCACGGCCACTTAACCGCTCCCCATGTAGTCATCGCAGGTCCACGTCGGCTCAGCAAATCCGATGCAATCAAGAAACAAAATAATCAAGAAAGAAAACTAAGCAACGCGTGAAATAAAAGTTATTTCTCTGCACTGCATCACATTATTACCCGAAAATTAACTAAATCGGAACGGAACAACAAAATACTTTAAATAAAATGTTTCCTTTTTCTACACGATTGAAAAGTCAAATCTACCTTCATTAACTTTAACACGAGTTAATTTTGATGCTACTTAGCCTTGAATGATTCTTTTCTTTACAGCGAAGTAAAAAAAAAAGGAAAATGAGATATTAAATTGAATTACTATCGGAACCACCGATTTCCTAATTGACACCTATGTTATCGATCACTTCATCATTATCACATCTACAGCCACCGTCCCACTTTTGGGCACGGGGCTCCTCTGATAATGCGAGGGATTATAACGGTTTACCAAAAATCTAATTAATATTTTTTTTTATCACAATAGATGTAGTGAAATAAAAATTATGCCATACCGATACTCGCTGTCTTACTTGAAATTCCTTATGTTCTACCACAACCTGATACAACATATCTCCAGCAAGTAAAGAGATGTTTGTGGATCACATTATCACAGTAACCTGAAAACCTGAAAAGCTGCAAGCGATGGGGCATTCAGATTCGGAACCTCGGTGAGGTGAGGACGGTCGTGGCCACATGATATCGAAATCGCTGCGTTTCCAATATGGTTTCGTTAATTTGTAATCCGAGTATATCAGTGCAATCAATTGTGATTTTGCTAAAGTAACTTGATAGGTTATTTGTAATCCGTGTGTATCTATGCGATCCGTTCTTATTTTGCGAGAAGGTTGTGTACTCGAGTTATTAAGGCTTATTTGAACCTGAGTGGTATTATTTTGGATCCTACGCCAAGACTGACCTTTCTGATAGCGAGACACGCCCACCTACCCTCGAGATCAGAAGATGTCTTCCCGCGTAAAGGGAATATCTTGAGAAGAAGTCATTAAGTTATCTAAGACGCGTAGTCTCTGAAAGTTGTAATAAAAGGTGATATCGCGGATAGAGCGAGTGGTTCGATCGATAAAATCAATATTGCGTATCGCTAAGTAAATCAAATATGTCGAAACGCAGTTTCGCGTAAATAACCAAACTAAAAGAGCGTTTATACCCAGTCGGACAGTGATCATTGAATAAACGTGTTCTGCATGAGTTTGTCCGGAATCCTGTGTTTTATTTGATATCCTAAGCAGAAGTCCTGACATGGAATGAGCCCACAATGGAAGTCATGTGGAGAATACCTACTTGCATGAAAATACATGCTACACAGAGTAGAATCAAATGTAAAACCATGCAAACGCCCACACCCGGCTTACCTGATGCCGAGTTATATATATACGGGGTGATTTTTGTTAGTCACTTTACATATTGATGGGGGTGCTCAGTATTCGGTTCTCATTCCAAATGTTTAGTTGGAAGGGTGCTTGGAATTTGACGTAATTGCCTATTACGGACCCATAATGTGGACAAAATGAGCGTGCGGTATGGGCTGTAGGTCATTAACCCCGGCAGGCGGCCGTCGGCCGGTCGGTCGCCGTAGTGCACAGCTTATGTCCATACATTCCGAGTATTTTTGGATAATTCTGATTGCCATTTTTGAAACAGTTATCGTGTAGAATTTGGACTTTATATTTTTAATCGTTGCCTTTGACCATGTTCTTTCATTTCCTCGAGTACGTCGAGTGAAATAAGAATCAGCCAGTATACATATAAATATTATGTATGCCCGGCGATATCTCTGTCGTCTGTAAACCGATTTTGATTATTTATTTTTTATTTGAAAGAACGTAGTAGGTTTTTTGTTTCATTGAATTATTGTCACTGTGATTATTCATTGATGTGCCTTCTAGGCACCCAATTATTTCATTTCACAAATAACTCTCAATATCTACATGTGTATATCTAATCTCGAGAACGGAACACCGAAGCATAATTGATGATTAAACGAACTTACCTGTAAGTGAAGTTCTATCATAATTATGTGAGGTGTTCCGTTCGAAGAGATTAGACTCCCGCCCTCCCTTATGGAATCCCCAAATTTTGTGAAATGAATATCATGTCTTAACTCTGAACTAAATAACGAAATGAACGCAGGTACAGTCTGTTTTTCTAGCGTTGAGTAAAGGAGTAAACAAACCTGTTTTTGGAAACATCACATTTTCACACAATTGCACGATTCAATTATGTTATACACAATTAAATCGGTTCACTTAATACATTAAACTTTGATTTACACCACAAACTGCTTCGAATATACTTAATTTCATCAATTTAAGAAATTTTATTTAACCTCATTTGCTTAAATTGCACAGATATAATATTTCAACAAGAATTTGACATACCGCACATTTGAATCGTAGTGATGGGAAAGACAAACTGATTAGTTGTATTGGCTTGAACGATTCATTAAATGATAGTTATCGGTATTTGCCTTTTGAAAGAGTGAAATATTATTTTGCTATTTAATACTAAATTTAACTAAGATTGCATGGCCACGCGGTAAGTCATTTTAGTCACTCCTCTATTACGTACATAGAACATAGAGCATAGAACTGTTACGAATAAAAATTGGCAAATAGCAACAGATTTTTTTACGGAATATTAATTTGTAAGTTTCCGAAACAAGTAACGGTAACGAATTATGATAAAAAATAAATCATCATCATCAATAAAAATAATATTTTTAAAGGTATTTTAGATAAATTATTAACTATCGATTATACGCACTAAAAGTAACAATACGTGAAGTGACTGCATTTATGCAGTTTTTAATGTTTACATTATTCGAGCTTGCAACACTGTGGGGCAGACATGAGTTCCATGAAAACTGTGTCATTCGTTTCGTTTCGTGGCCTCGCTTGATGTCGTACATTTCGGGACTTTCGGGTTCTCCTTTGTGTTTGATTTCAACTACTTGGCTTGTGTACTAGATTTGTGTTTGCTCTGTGATTTGGTTCGTGTTATTTTCAAGACTGACGACCTTTTGCTACCCTTACTAAAACAAACACATGTTAGAGTACTGATATACATATTTATTTACTAGCCAGGGCAGTTTAGTTATCCAATACACATTCAATTTATATAAGTAAGTCCAGTAACAATAGCAATTACCAATTACATTATACACCAACACTATAGAACTATTACCTTACCTTTACGATTCAATTACCATAATCACAATTACACTTCACAACTGTATTACTGGAATCAATGCTTACTTTCACAATTAATAATTATAATAAACCCGTAATCCGGCAGAGCTTCGCCTTGACCAAGGACTAGAAGAAGAAGAGTCGTTTTTACCACCAGTCCACCATACCCCCTTTTTTTTCCCCACAATTACTTCATCCGACGGTAGTTTGTTAGAAAGTGTTGCGAAATACCCTCATAATGAAATATGGCGACAACATCACGGACATCGATATTGCATACGATTGGACTTTAAAGGGGAATCAAAAAGTATCAATTTATGACAAATATTACTGTACATTTAGTATGTACATGACGGAACTTAAATTCAAAATTCATGTTTAAAGTAATATTGGTTTTAGCTGTAATTTTTTAAATGATTGCATCATGTTATTTTTTACTTCTGTTAATAGAAAGACGAAATGGAGATAAAATAATGCAGTCTGTATTAAGTCTGCAAAAGTTTGAAAAAATAATAATTTCTCTGTTTAAGTAAGTAAAAAATGAAATATCTTGAAACTAATTAAAAGAGTAATAAAAATATATGAATGACTACACTGGTTTAATATAAAATGCCATAGATATCATCCTCCCTAATTATACAGTCACTTATGCATATTTAAATAAAACACAGTATTTAATTTCAATAAAACATATTTGTTAGATTGGAATAAAATCGAAGAGTAGAAATCGATATCGATATGATTCGATACAACAAAATTGCGGTAGTTACCAACAGCTATTACATTGAATACTTCCGTACTCTATAGACTGCCAGTGTCTAACTGACGTTACGATGACGTTCCTAGTCGGCCATATTGGTTAATCATTTGTTTACTCCTTTACTCAACGCTAGAAAAACGGACTGTAGTCTATAGAGAATTCTCCGTCTACCCACTTGTTTTCTTTTTTTTTTCCTCTCTGAACTTAGTGCATTGATGGCGACACCTATGTGTTACTACATGTATATATCTAATCTCGAACGGAACACCTCACATAATTATGATAGAACTTCACTTACAGGTAAGTTCGTTTAATCATCAATTATATCTTGAAATCAAACAAAATTACATAAAATAAAAAGGTGATTAATTTATTACTATACGGGTAGTCAACCATTGCCGCCATTGCTTGGTCGCTCGCGTTGGTGTAGTAGTTAGCGGGCCGCTACGCACACATGGCCATTTTCGTAATGATATTACTTATTATTACTTATTCTGTGGTAATGATTAATGAATGAATAGCAGCGTACGCGCTGCGCATTTATAGTACTAGCGTAGTGGAAGTGCCAGTGGCATACTGTTATAAGTTCATTTTCATTTTTTTTTCAATTTGAATGAAATTTGTTATTTGTAGGCAAACTAATGTATTAATAAATATAGTTTGTATGCCATACGACTTAAAGTAGTGGGCCACGTTGGCCATCGATTGCTTTCTGCCGTAGTAACTAACACCCTGTATAAAATGTGGATACCATCATACGACAATAAATTTAACTGCATGTACCTATCCATCTTCCAAGTCTACAAACAAATTTTCAATTAAATATCTTCAATACTATAGCCACAGGAATTTTTTCTTCATTTTTGAAATTTTCCACACGCTGTATCTAAAATCAGTCTATCATAAAAGTTTAATAAACCCAGACGGAACAACTACAACGTTGCAAATTTATCAAATTAAATACATAAATGCATATTGAACTTTATTACTAAGTCATAAGAATCACATTGCGTGTGAAAATTTTAACTTCTTCCATTGCACTCATGGTACGAAAATTTAGTATGTGCGAAAGACACAAAACCAGGAAGAACAAGCAAGCACGCTTAGTGGTACACGAAATCTAGTTGTACTGTTTATCGATATAACACTTGTTTCTGTTTCGATAATTTTCACAATCACAATATTTATTTCGTAATTTTTAGTTTTAAGGAAAAGCTAAAATTTTGGCCATTATTATTTTTTTACATGCATGCGCAGTAGAATTAAACCAAGCTTATTAGATTTTTTTTTTGACATCCGTGCCTCGTATCAATAAGTTAAGGCCGTTACTTTAATAGTATTAGATCACATCATAAAACCAAACAAGATTACATCAAATAAAAAGGTGATTTACTTGTTAAATTTCCTTTTTTTTTCTTGCTTACTTAGTACGATAAAATGTTTCGATATCATGTAATCCTGGTGTGCCACGTTACTATTGTCACAGATTAAGTAATAGTACTCCGTACTATTGTTAAGGGGCATACAGTGCCCAACGACCTTGGACATTTTACCTTTGTTCAAATTTAGTGCCATCTAGTGGCAAATTTTAGTACTGCAGAAAATGGTTGGAAGATTAGTAAGAATACAGATGTTTTAAAAATTATTTTTAAAATTAGGTACTTTTAAATTGCCTCTGAGAGACAGTTGTGTAAAGTTAGCTATACAATATAATTGGAAGAAATAAATATAGAAGCCAAAATTGAATTATTAATACTCGTCTAGCCTATCAGTCAGATGTGCTGCAACGTGATACGTTCTGAAGGTCTGATGATGACCAGATAAGTACCAACTAGTTCTCAGGAAGGGATATAGTTAGAAAGACGTAGTTTTGAAAGTAGATTCATTTTAGGTGGGGTGATCCAACGTGACACGTTCTGAAGGTCTGAAGACGACCAGGTAAGTACCAACTGGTTGTCAGGAAGGGATATAGTTAGAAAGACGTAGTTTTGAAAGTAGATTCATTTTAGGTGGGGTGCTCCAACGTGACACGTTCTGAAGGTCTGAAGACGACCAGGTAAGAACCAACTAGTTGTCAGGAAGGGATATAGTTAGAAAGACGTAGTTTTGAAAGTAGATTCATTTTAGGTGGGGTGCTCCAACGTGACACGTTCTGAAGGTCTGAAGACGACCAGGTAAGTACCAACTGGTTGTCAGGAAGGGATATAATTAGAAAGACGCAGTTTTGAAAGTAGATTCATTTTAGGTGGGGTGCTCCAACGTGACACGTTCTGAAGGTCCGAAGACGACCAGGTAAGAACCAACTAGTTGTCAGGAAGGGATATAGTTAGAAAGACGTAGTTTTGAAAGTAGATTCATTTTAGGTGGGGTGCTCCAACGTGACACGTTCTGAAGGTCTGAAGACGACCAGGTAAGTACCAACTGGTTGTCAGGAAGGGATATAGTTAGAAAGACGTAGTTTTGAAAGTAGATTCGTTTTAGGTGGGGTGCTCCAACGTGACACGTTCTGAAGGTCTGAAGACGACCAGGTAAGAACCAACTAGTTGTCAGGAAGGGATATAGTTAGAAAGACGTAGTTTTGAAAGTAGATTCATTTTAGGTGGGGTGCTCCAACGTGACACGTTCTGAAGGTCTGAAGACGACCAGGTAAGTACCAACTGGTTGTCAGGAAGGGATATAGTTAGAAAGACGTAGTTTTGAAAGTAGATTCATTTTAGGTGGGGTGCTCCAACGTGACACGTTCTGAAGGTCTGAAGACGACCAGGTAAGAACCAACTAGTTGTCAGGAAGGGATATAGTTAGAAAGACGTAGTTTTGAAAGTAGATTCATTTTAGGTGGGGTGCTCCAACGTGACACGTTCTGAAGGTCTGAAAACGACCAGGTAAGTACCAACTGGTTGTCAGGAAGGGATATAATTAGAAAGACGCAGTTTTGAAAGTAGATTCATTTTAGGTGGGGTGCTCCAACGTGACACGTTCTGAAGGTCTGAAGACGACCAGGTAAGAACCAACTAGTTGTCAGGAAGGGATATAGTTAGAAAGACGTAGTTTTGAAAGTAGATTCATTTTAGGTGGGGTGCTCCAACGTGACACGTTCTGAAGGTCTGAAGACGACCAGGTAAGTACCAACTGGTTGTCAGGAAGGGATATAGTTAGAAAGACGTAGTTTTGAAAGTAGATTCGTTTTAGGTGGGGTGCTCCAACGTGACACGTTCTGAAGGTCTGAAGACGACCAGGTAAGAACCAACTAGTTGTCAGGAAGGGATATAGTTAGAAAGACGTAGTTTTGAAAGTAGATTCATTTTAGGTGGGGTGCTCCAACGTGACACGTTCTGAAGGTCTGAAGACGACCAGGTAAGTACCAACTGGTTGTCAGGAAGGGATATAGTTAGAAAGACGTAGTTTTGAAAGTAGATTCATTTTAGGTGGGGTGCTCCAACGTGACACGTTCTGAAGGTCTGAAGACGACCAGGTAAGAACCAACTAGTTGTCAGGAAGGGATATAGTTAGAAAGACGTAGTTTTGAAAGTAGATTCATTTTAGGTGGGGTGCTCCAACGTGACACGTTCTGAAGGTCTGAAGACGACCAGGTAAGTACCAACTGGTTGTCAGGAAGGGATATAGTTAGAAAGACGTAGTTTTGAAAGTAGATTCATTTTAGGTGGGGTGCTCCAACGTGACACGTTCTGAAGGTCTGAAGACGACCAGGTAAGAACCAACTAGTTGTCAGGAAGGGATATAGTTAGAAAGACGTAGTTTTGAAAGTAGATTCATTTTAGGTGGGGTGCTCCAACGTGACACGTTCTGAAGGTCTGAAGACGACCAGGTAAGTACCAACTGGTTGTCAGGAAGGGATACAATTAGAAAGACGCAGTTTTGAAAGTAGATTCATTTTAGGTGGGGTGCTCCAACGTAACACGTTCTGAAATGAGTACAAACACGGTAGTTCTAGGTAGCGCCATCACTAAGATGCCATACCCATCTTCGGAGTCCATCATCAGATAAGTGAAATCATCATAGCCACGAAGGTCTCAAGGAGCCCTTTGAAATGAGTACAAACACGGTAGTTCTAGGTAGCGCCATCAGTAAGATGCCATACCCACCTTCGGAGTCCATCATCAGGTAAGTGAAATCATCATAGCTACGAAGGTCTTAAGGAGCCCTTTGAAATGAGTGCAAACACGGTAGTTCTAGGTAGCGCCATCACTAAGATGCCATACCCACCTTCGGAGTCCATCATCAGGTAATTGAAATCATCATAACCACGAAGGTCTGAATGAGCCCTTTGAAATGAGTACAAACACGGTAGTTCTAGGTAGCGCCATCACTAAGATGCCATACCCACCTTCGGAGTCCATCATCAGGTAAGTGAAATCATCATAGCTACGAAGGTCTTAAGGAGCCCTTTGAAATGAGTACAAACACGGTAGTTCTAGGTAGCGCCATCACTAAGATGCCATACCCACCTTCGGAGTCCATCATCAGGTAATTGAAATCATCATAACCACGAAGGTCTCAATGAGCCCTTTGAAATGAGTACAAACACGGTAGTTCTAGGTAGCGCCATCACTAAGATGCCATACCCACCTTCGGAGTCCATCATCAGGTAAGTGAAATCATCATAGCCACGAAGGTCTCAAGGAGCCCTTTCAAATGAGTACAAACATAAATATGTACTACATAGCGCCACCACTAAGATGCCATACCCACCTTTGGAGTCCAATGTGAAAAATAAAAATAAAAACATCTTATAAAATGTTGAAGGGCTCGGACACGCTTCACTTTAGATCTATTTTTAAATTTTGGCATCGTCAAGCGTCAAGTGTATTCTATGACATGAATGTAAAACAAAACTCAAATATCAAACACTAAACGAGATATACAGGGTGAGTTTTTAGTCAGTTGACATACTCGAGGACATGAAAGAACGTGGTCATAGGTAATGATCAAAAATATAAAGTCAAAATTCTACACTACTAATTATTTCAAAAATGGAAATCAAAATTATCTCAAAATACTCGGAACGTATGGAAACGCCCGAAAACTCAGCTGATGCCGCTTGCGCCGCGCGCCGCGGCGCGGCGCGATGGCGCGGCGGTGCCGTACGGGGCGAGACGAGGTTAGTGATCTTGTAAGGACAAGATAGCAGTAGCGGGCGTTGAAAGTTATAAATAACTGTTTAATTACCATATTAAAAATAATTTAAAATAAACACTGTTAAACGTTAAAAGATTAAAAGAGTATTTTTAAATTCTGTTATTTCTACAATTTAGTCAATTTATCACGTCACTAATGCAAACTCCGTAAACTTCTCAACTTTCATCATACATCATATCATATTCAGTTTGACGACCCCGTAGCCCAGTTTGAAGTGACCCTGCCTACGAAACGAGGGGTCCCGGGTTCGATACCCGGCCGGGGCAGACGTTTATAAAACGTGACAATAAATGTTTGTTCCCGGGTCATGGGTTATGTGTAATAATAAATTTTATTTACAATGATGGAGAATTTAACCTAATAACAAATTTACACCAACCTTAACAATTCTTCAAAATGCGCACCTTCTCGCTCAATGCACAATTCAGCATGTTTGCACAAATTGTCTTTCACGCGATTTAAGACGAAAGGATCACTTCTATTCACTACGAACTTTGTCAAAAGCAGTCACTATTCTGCACTTTAATTCGTCCCCGTTGGAGTACTCCGTAACGTACACAAGTTGTTTGACCTTGCTGCTTCACCAGCGCACCGGCCACGGCACCTCGTAAGGTATAGGTATTCTTCATCACGTAAGGCGTAGGCGTAGGGAACATCACGTAAGGAGTAGGTATTCTTCGGTTTGGGAATAATTCGCGATACAACTTTACAATGTTGTTATTTGTTATTATTACAGTACTCATTATGTAACTAAGATACACGAACGAGGAAGTAAAATTACTTGCGTCTGATCGCTTAGAAGCTCAACACAAACTGAGCTAAAATAGTAAAATACACAGTTAGTTCGCTCGAAACTTCGAAAGGCGAGGTCAGGACTCAGCCGCGCGGGGAGTGACCGTGGCGGCGGCACTGTCAAAGGGTCGTTGGCGCGATGGCGCGCGTATTTTGGTATTGGCGCGCGTATACAAAAGACCGGAAGTCTTTATGATTCACCGCGTTTTCGGCTGATTTATTTACTTAAAACCGTGTGCGCGGTATGCGTTAGGTTGTCCACGATTGGGTTGTTTAATGGATAATTAGGTGAAATTTTAAGCACCGTTTTTTATTACATATTTGGAACGAGAATCGAATACTGAGTACCCCCTATTAATATTCTAACTGACTAAAAACTCACCCTGTATACGTATTTATCTCCGCAAATTCTAATGATAACTCTGTCTAAAACAAGTTGTCATTTATAAATGTCTGAAAATAATCATTTTTTGATATTATTTTGTGCTAATAACGCAAGCGCAGTCCTCTCGTCGTAAAAGCCGAAGAGGCACTAAGGTCTAAGGATAAGCTTTGTAAAACAGGCATTGCGGGGGCGCTTCTTGCGGGGAGCTAGTGTATGATTGGGATTTTCTTAATTTTCGTAAAATATACGACGAAAAATAAAATTATAAACAATACATTTTTGTAATTGCAATATAACAATTATTTTGATATGAAATTTGTGATTATCTATTGAGCCATTACAGAGAGAATTTACAATTTACCTTCGAAAAAGAACATTTTTATTTATTTATTTACTAAAAAAAATCAAGTCTATAGAAAAATGAAACAATACATTTTAATTTTGATGAATTGAAATATAACATATATTTTTTTCATGTGAAGTGAACGAAAGAGTTCTCCTACAATTCTTTTTGAATGTAGGTGTTTTTTAGGATTTGAGCATTGCATCGCCCTTAACTTTCTTTTTTGCGTCCTTGGACTTGGACCCCTGCAATAAACAAACGAATAGATGACAATGGAACAGTTGCCATGACTATACAAGAGAAATTAAGAACTTGGGAAGAGTACATACGAAAGATGTTCAGCGACACTAGAAGTCAGAAGGTGGAGATTGCGGATGTCTCCGGACCAGAAATAACGAAGGAAGAAGTCATAAATGCAATAAAAGCAGCAAACCGAAGAAAGCCGTCGGTCCAGACGAAATCCCTACTGAAATCCTAAAGCTACTAATGGATGAAAACATGCCAATTCTCCTTCGACTATTCAATGGCATATAGCGGTATATTACCAGAAGACTGGCTGGAATCTACGTTTGTTGCTCTTCCAAAATCCAATAACGCCAAAAGATGCAGCGACTACCGTACTATATCACTAATGAGCCATAATACTGAAAGTCTTTCTAAAGATTATTCACGGAAGAGTTTATAAGAAAATTGAGGAAAACCTTTCCAATTCCCAATTTGGTTTCAGAAACGGCTTTGGGTGTCGTGATGCTCTCTTTGGTTACCAAGTTTTGTTACAACGTGGTTGGGACATGGGTCAATGTGTACAATATCTGTTTCATAGATTATGAAAAGGCATTTGACAGGGTTCAACACCATAAGCTCATCAAAATCTTGAAGGACATAGGCCTTGACTCCAAAGGTCTTGTGTTGAATATCAAGCTCCAGTTATGAGCTGGGGGTCTTGACTGACTGTAATAAAATTCTGGTGTGCTTCGTAAGGACTGTATTTCTTAAGGTTTCGCTATGGTACATATGTAAAATAATATAACGCGCCCCTGCATGCGCTGATGCGCTCCGAGTGAGTGTTAGCGGCGATGCGCCGCTGATCGCGCCAGAGGGCCGGTTTGTGAGTGCCCTCTTGCCCCCCTTGCCCCGCGATGTACGCGCAGCCGATGTTCCGTCAGGAACATATTCCCCCGCGTTGAAATCCTCTTCAATAGGACACCGGAAGAGGGCATATGTTGTTGTAAGCGCGCGTGACACACCCTTCTTCGTAAGGACGTCTGTGACTCTGCATCGCCCATCTGTTCCCGGTTTGACCGCGACCACCCTTCCCAACAGCCACAGAAGAGGAGGAAGGTTGAGCTCCTTCACCAAGACCATAGCGCCTGCCTTGAGATCTGTTCCAGCTGTCTGCCATTTTGTCTTCTGCTGCAGGAGAGATACGTATTCATGAGAAAAACGCTGCCAGAAATGTTGTTTAAGTTTCTCTATGCGGGCGTAGCGAGGCAGATGGTGAATGCTGGTGTCCGCGATGCGTGGACGAGGGACAGATGTAAGAGGTCGTCCGAGGAGAAAGTGGGCAGGAGAAAGATACGACAAGTCAGATGGATTCGTGGATAGAGGTGTGAGGGGTCTGGAATTTAATATAGCCTCTGTCTGGATCAGACATGTCGATAGCTCTTCATAAGTTAAGTGAGTTGAGCTCATGACTCTACGAAGTAAATGTTTCGTGAATTTAAGCGCTGCCTCCCAAAGACCACCGTAATGAGGCGTATACGCAGGTATAAATTTGAACTCTATCCCTTCATTAGCTAAGTCTGACGCGATATCATTGGAAGAAACCTGTAAGAAGCGCGAGAGCTCATTGAAAGCTCCCACGAAAGTCGTGCCGTTGTCGGAGTACACCAGCTGAGGTTGACCACGACGACTTATGAAGCGACTGAAGGTCGCAAGAAATGCCTCTTTGGTGAGGTCGGTCACCAGTTCTAGGTGGACGGCTCTGACTGCAAAGCACACAAATGTAAGATTTTGATAATTTACAGCCTCTACCCTTGCGGTCGGCTATAAGCACTGGCCCGGCATAATCAACACCTGTATTCAAAAAAGGGAATTCGAGATACGCCCTGTCACTTGGTAGGTTACCCATAATTATTTGAACCGGTTGAGCTTTAAATCGAGTGCATCGAACACAGTTACGTATTGTTTGTTTTGCCAAGTTTCTGCCCGCCCGAGGCCAGTAGGTGAGCCTACAGTTTGAAAGAAGCAACTGAGGCCCGGCATGAAAAAGAGATAAATGAATTTTAACAAAAATGATTTTTGTCAAGTGATGTTTACTACACAACAGGATGGGGTGCTTAACGTCGTAAGTGTAATGTGAGTTATTAAGGCGTCCACCAACTCGAATTAAGTTCTGAGAATCAATAAAAGGAGAAAGGCTTATTATTCGATTCTTTTTATGTAAGGGTTGATTATTATCTTTAAGACATTTATATTCCTCAGGGTACATTTCCTGCTGAGAAACCTGTAATATTCTGTGATGATTGTAATTCGGAAAGTGTTAAGTAAGATGATTTTTTATTTCTCTGATTTCTACAATTATAAATAAATATCTGTATATATGCTACGATTCTAATTAATTTTGTAAATGAAGATGTTTTATGAATTAAGATAGAAAATAAATTATTATTACTAGATGTTGAATTATTATTATTATTAACCGATATGTGTAGAGATGTTTCTGGTAGTGAATGAAGTTGGGTGTTGGGAGGTGTAGGGAATTGTATATCCCTATGTTGAATGAAATCTGGACCTGACCACCACAGATTGGAAACGCTGATGTAATCAGCCTTCACCCCCCGAGAAGCGAGATCGGCGGGATTAGATTTAGAAGGCACGTAGCTCCACGTCTGACCGGTAGTAATTTCTTGAATCTCGTTAACTCTATTTCTGACAAATTGATTTTATCGACTTAGTTGTGTAGAGAGCCAACCCAGTACAATGGTTGAGTCACACCAAAAGAAGCAGTGACGAAGGGTTAAATTGAGAGACTCTTGTACCTTTCGATAGAGGCGTGATCCTAATAAGGCCCCCAAAATCTCCAGACGCGGTATGGTGGTAGGCTTTATAGGCGCAAGCCTATTTTTGGAAGTTAAAAGGCGAACACACACTCTTCTCGCAACAGTTCTTACATACACACAAGCGCTGTAGGCTCGTTCTGAGGCATCTGTAAAAATGTGTAGTTCAATAACAGAAGGATTGCTACAAGAGACCCAACGAGGAATGCGAATACTATTGAGACATGAAAGTGAATTAATAAATTCAAGAAATTGTGATTTTATTTCTGTTGGAACTTCTGTATCCCACGGGCATTTAAGGATCCATGCACGCTGTAACAAGAGCTTTACTTGAACTATTCATGGCCCAACGAGACCAAGTGGATCGAACACTTGACTAATGAATGAAAGAATATAACGTTTTGTAATTTTGGATGTATGATTTAATTCCATTGAAAAAAATAAATTATCGTATTTGCAGTCCCAGTACAAACCAAGCGTTTTACATGGTAACATATTATTTAAATTTAAAGTTTTATTTTTATTTTCTGTATCAATTTTATTGACTGATTCTAATATTTCAGGACTATTTGATTGCCATTTACGAAGATGAAAACCAGCTAACTTGAGAGTATTAATTACGTCCTGACATAATGAGGTAACTGACTCAATGGTGTCACCACCACTCAAATAATCATCTACGTAAAAATCTCGTTTAATAGAGTTACTGACCTTTGGATCTGAACATTGATCTGCAAGAGATACCAAACACTTAGTGGCTAGATAAGGGGCTGAAGCAGTGCCGTAAGTCACCGTGTTTAGCTTATACGTTTTTAACGGTTCTGAAGGATCAAATCGAAAAACATTTGTTGCAATGGTCTTTGAGAAGGCTCTATTAATATGAATCTGTACATTTTCTCAATATCTCCCGTTATGACAAATTTGTGTTGTCTAAACCGTAGAAGTAACAATAGTAGGTCTTCCTGTACGGTTGGGCCTACCATTTGTATGTCATTGAAGGACTTGCCCGTAGTACTTGAGGCTGACCCATCGAATACTACACGAAGCTTAGTACTTGAACTACTCTCCCGAATTACTCCATGATGAGGGAAATAATAATTGATTTTATGATGATTTGATTTTGTGTTACCTGTCATATGATTAAGGTCTATGTATTCTTACATGAATTGTAAATATCTATTTTTGAAAGACGAGTCCCGCTCAAATCTACGCTCAAGGGAGAGAAATCGACTCCTGGCCATCGTATAAGAGTCATATAAGCACTTTGGCGAGTCCTTCAATGGGATGGTGACGACGAATCGACCACTATCATCACGACGTGTGGTTTCTTGAAAGAGCTTTTCACAAGCTTGTTCTTCAGATGAAAAACAGTTACCAGAAGACACAGAATCAAGTTCCCAGAAGCGAGTGAGCTAGTCAGGCTCTTCAAGTGAAAGAAAGTGACAGACGGAAGATTTATTGTGCGGATGAGACTGATAAACACAGCCAGAAATAAGCCATCCGAGCTTTGAGCTTTGTAATACATGTTTATGTTTACCTAAGTTAATTGTATCGGAACCTAAGACGTTCCAGAATACCTCAGCGCCTACAAGGATATCAATGGCTGAAGGTACATTAAAACTAGGGTCTGCAAGCTGAAGACCTGGCGGGATGGATATAAGCTTTTTATCCAAATAAGAGCCAGGAAGCGATTGTGTGATTGTAGGTAAGACAAAATAGTCTATTTTCGCCCGGTAACCACCAAAATAGGACTGAATAGTAAGACTGCAAATTTCCGATGTATTAGAAATTTGACAGTTTATACCTGAGACAGTGGAGCTAGTGCCACGTTTTACCAGGCCGAGTTTCTCACAGAGGTGTTGGGTGACGAAATTAGATGTACTCCCATTTTCGAGTAGAATTCTGGCCGTATAAATTCTCCCACCAACGGCGGCCACCTTCACCAATGCTGTGGACAGTACATGAGTCTGATTATTTGAGAATGAATTATTAATTGAAAAAGTTGACAGTACTACGTTATCTGTTTTTTCTGAAAAGGATTCCCTGTGTAAAAGGGTATTATGTTTAGTTGAACAATATTTGCAATGTGATAATTTACAATTTTTTATTGTGTGCCCTGGACGTAAGCAATTCATGCATACATTCCCAGTCCGGACCTGTCCGCGAACGTGAGCGCACGCAGGGTTATTGACCTTTGCGACGTTAAAATGGCAAACGCTGTAAAAATAGTGAAGTGTTCAAATTGCAATATAGTAATATGTGAAGTTTTGGCTTTTGTGCAAAATAAGATAGACGTTATAGACGAAGTAAGTTTAATTAAAATATGCGAAAGTGCTTTTAGTACAGACGAAATTGAAACCGCGATAACGTTATTATTCGAATCAGTGAGTAAGAGGCCGTCGGTAAGAAAACGAAAAGGTAAAACGCTTCGAAATATTGAAGACATTATCTGCCTGCTTAAAGAAACAGACCCTGAACAGATACCAATTTTCGTGGCCAAAAGGTTGGAGAAATTACCTCCCATTACATTTGACCATGTAGACGTGACGCCATTACTTAAGAAGTTATTACTGTTGGAAAGTTCTATACAACGCATCCAAGAAGAATACGTCACGAAAAGTGAGTTAAACGAACAGTTAGTTGAATATTGTAAAACGACATCAGTTATGAACCAAAGTATAAATAATGTTAATATGAAGAGAGGCGGCGCAGTGAATTATTATGACAGTGGGCCGATGGCTCTTTCGACATATTTCAACGAGTGCTTGTCTCCTACCCACAAAGAGACTCGTGGATGTTCGCATTCAAATAACAACTGCTCGCACGATGATAGCGTAATGGGTGCGAGTGAGAAGTTACAACCGGCGTCGCCGGCGCTGATCCGTAAACCTTGTGTTAGTGGGAGTGTAAGGGAGACAACTATTGATCGAGAACTGGCCCGCGTAGGCAGCGATAACGACGAGCTACCGGTTCCAGCGACAATGAATAGATCAGCTGAGCGTCAGTGTGAGCTAGCGCCGGCGTATTATGAAAATAGTATTAAGGTTCAAAATAGCAGAGAAAATAATAAGGCAAAAAGTGCGTCTTTTTCTGAAGTAGTACAAAAAGATGGTGAATGGAAAGAGCCCAAAAGAAGTGAACAGTGGCTTCTAGTTCAAAAACATAGGCTTAGAAACCGTTTTATTAGTCAGAAGGGATGTGCCGTTGAGTCTGAGCCGACTAGTCAAAAGTTTAGAGCGGCGGATTTAAAAGTACCACTATTCATATCCAATGTTGCTAAGGAGGTTTCTGAGCAAGACATTATTAACTATGTATATGAAAAAACGCATGAAAAAATCTCACTTGTGAAAATAAACATGAAACGGCAAAAGGCCTATGACGCCTACAAAGTCTTTGTAACGAAGCACAAAATTGATACGTTTTTAGACGATAAGTTGTGGCCAATCGGTATATCTTTCCGTCGATTTGTAAATTTTAACGAAAAGGGGACTAAATTACAGACAGTTATAAGTAACATTGTGATTTGGATTTTTGAGTATAAAATACAAAGTAAATAAATAGTTAAATTATATAATTAAATTGTAATATAAAAAAGTATAATTGTAAAAAAAAAAAAAAACCTATAAAACTACAAATACAATTTATACAAATATAATTTATGGATGAACTCAGTAAAATTATTAGTTTCAACTGTAAATCTGTTAAGAGGTCAGTGGAAGGTGTTAAGGAGCTGTGTCGAGTGGCTGACGTTATAGCCCTCCAGGAGACCTGGTTAATGCCACACGATCTATCATTTCTCAATACAATCTGTGATGACTTTGGATCCACGGGGACGTCTGCGGTCGATACAGCGGCAGGCCTTGTGAGCGGAAGGCCCTATGGAGGGGTCGCACTTCTATGGCGTAAGAATGTGTTTGATACAGTGTCGGTTATAGAATGTGATAATGTGCGAGTCTGTGCCATCAAGGTTACTGTAAGTAGTAGATCAATAGTTATATTTAGTGTATATATGCCTACCAATTCTTATGACAATTTACCCGAATTTAGTGCGTGTCTCGGATCGGTTCGTTCGGTTGTAGAAATAGAAGAAAATAAAGGAATTGAAGCTTTTTACATATTAGGGGACTTTAATGCTCATCCAGTAGAATTATTTTACAATGAAATGTTAAATTTTTGTAATGAAGAGAAATGGATTTGTATAGACATAAACATGTGCGATAAAAATACATTTACTTTCCACAGCGACGCTCATGGTTGCAACAGGTGGTTGGATCATTGCATTGTCACTCATTCTGCGCAAGAAACAGTAGCTAGCGTATCTGTAAAATATGATGTGTATTGGTCTGACCACTACCCGCTAATATTAGAATGTAACTTAAATAACCTTAGGCATAAAGTTAGAGAGCCGATAATAGCCAGACCTGTAAATCGTGTTGCGTGGGGTGATAGGTCTCCACAACAGATCACTCAATATCATCAACTTTGTCACTCTAAGTTAAGGATGATGAGTCTTCCAGAGGAGCTCAGGGAATGTTGCAATACATTTTGTAGTAACAAAGGGCATCATGCAGTTATTGATAATATGTATTGTAATATTATAAATACGTTGTCATTGGCAGCAATTAGTACATATAAAAACAAATGTAAAAAAAAGGGAGGCTATATAACGGGCTGGAATAAATATGTCGCGGGCCCACACCGGAAGGCTAGGCTCGGCTTAAATTCCAATTGTGGATGCTTGCTGGGCAGCCAAAGAGTGGTCGCGTGTTTGAAGAGATGTCGGAGGCCAGGAGGAAGTTCAAGGCCAAAGTAAAATGGTGTCAAAACAGGCAGGAGCAACTTAAAATGGACATCCTTGCCACAGACCACTCGTCCAAAGACTTTAAGAGTTTTTGGAAGAACACAAATAAAATGAACGTGAAGCCGAGCCTTCCGGTGAGGGTTGGGGATGTATGTGATCACAAAGATATTGCTGATGCTTTCCGGTATCACTTCTCTGTGCAATCACTTTTAAGTGCCGTGCTCAGCTGTGTGAAGATGGGTGATGTAGAGGCCATAATGACCGAACGAAATGATAAGATCCCTGCACAGTGCATAGCAAAAACAATTAATGGAATGGTGAGAGGGAAATCGCCAGGTCACGATGGTCTCAGCATCGAGCACTTTAAATATGCTGGAGAGCATCTTCCGCGAGTCCTCTCACTTTTTTACAGCCTGTGTGTGGGTCACTCGTATATGCCAGAACCGATGATGCGGACAATTGTGGTACCAATCGTAAAAAATAAGACGGGTGACACATCCGATATGAGTAACTACCGTTCCATTTCACTTGCTACCACCGCGGCCAAGGTGTTTGACAGTGTGCTAAATGGTGTGCTTAACAAATACCTATCAATACATGATACCCAATTTGGGTTTAGACCGGGGGTATCAACGGAGAGCGCCATTCTGAGTTTGAAGTATACTGTCAAATATTACACCGCAAGGAGGACGCCGGTGTACGCGTGCTTCCTCGACTTATCGAAAGCATTTGACCTGGTCTGTTACGATTTGCTGTGGGGTAAGTTGAGGGACGCGGGTGTACCGGCGGAGTACACAGCCCTGCTACGATACTGGTATGCTAACCAAAAAAACCAGGTGAGGTGGGTCGGTGCTCTGTCGGATGAGTACAGGTTGGAATGCGGTGTGAGGCAGGGTGGGTTGAGCTCACCCCTCTTATTCAATTTTTATATTGACCAATTGATTGAACGACTGAGCAGCACACATGTCGGATGCCACATCGACGACGTGTGTGTCAATAACATAAGTTATGCAGACGACATGGTGCTGCTCAGTCCTTCAATAGCAGGGCTGAGGAAGCTTATATCCATCTGCGAGACATACGCGGGGTTGCATGGCTTAAAATATAACTCTAAAAAGAGTGAAGTACTTGTTTTTAAAGCACAGAAACAGCTGCCGCGACATGTGCCCCCTGTATGTCTCAACGGTGTATCTCTTAATGTCGTGGAGAGATTTAGGTACCTCGGCCATATAGTCACGAATGACCTAAGGGATGATGAAGACATTGAGCGAGAACGCAGGGCGTTGGCGGTAAGGGGCAATATGCTTGCTCGCAGATTCGCACGCTGCACTGCAGAGGTGAAAATTACATTATTTAAATCTTTCTGTCAGTCTTTTTATACCGGCGGTCTGTGGGTGACATATTCCCGCCGGGCCTACAGCGCCCTGCGGGTTCAATATAACAGGGCCTTTAGGATGCTGTTGAAGCTGCCATGGCGCTGTAGCGCCTCGAAAATGTTCGCCGACGCACAAACCGACGACTTTTTCGCTATAATGCGTAAAAAAGCAGCGTCTCTGCTGCAGCGCATAAGGGCCAGCGACAACAGCATACTAAAGATGATTGCTGCCAGGCCTGACTGCTCCATTCAGCACCATTGGGTGGAGATAGCCATAGGCCGCTTAAGATAACACTCGTAAATAGTAATAATAGGTAACTAACAGTACTAACATAGAATAAGAAAAACTTGTTACTAACATACTAACAATCTATGGATGTACATACGTCTGAAATAAACGTCTATTTATTTATTTATTTATTTATTGCTTTCTGAAGCCTTTTGAATACGTGTATCGACGTCTAGTTTTCTGAAGGACTGACAACTAAATAAAAAATGGTCTTGAGAACACATGGGGCAAATGATATTGTTGTGTCTGTTAGGTTTAGGTTTTACAATTTGATTTAAGGGTGATTATACAAAAGTTGGGCAACTTTTGAGGATATTTTGTTTACTATAATTATTAAATCAAATTAATACAAATTCGGGTGTATATGATGGCTAATCTAATGAATATATTGTTCCAAATCGGGCCAGACACTTTTTTAAGTAGATTGTTGTACTATGGAATACGTATGACCTCTAGCGCAATACCTGACAAAGGACTGACGCCAACGGACTGACGAAAAAGACATAATTTGACGTTATAATCAGAACTAATGTTTTTTTTGGTAATTTCGAATATCAACAAAGTACATTTTAACAAATCATAGTTAACTATGTATAAATAAAAATAAACCTCAGATTAACAAGAAAATAACGACTCACCACAGGACTGATATTTTGACTGGCTTAGCATGCGTATAGACGACAAACACAACCCAAGCACTGGTACAGTTATGGCGGCCGTCAAATTGTGCGGTCCGCAATTAACTTCCTTACCAACATTAAAACTCAAACAGGGATTGAACCTTGAGTCAGTCATATTTGGCGAGAATTTCAAATTTTAAGAACACACAACGGACTGACGAATGAAACCAAACACAAAGTTTCTTATTATTTTTTTAATTAAGTGGAGAACATTGGATTATGAAAGTTGCAGTATATGATACTATGTACATCACAGATTGTAGTAGATTGGTAAGTTTTCTTAAATCAATGAAAATGTTGAATGGATAGTCACTTGACTATTGGTTTTCGGGATTGTGACATGCCAAAGGACTGACGTTTTACGTATTAATTTTGTTTTTTTACTAACTTGTATTTAAAATGAAGAAGTGAAATTGGGTGACCAAATAAAGGACTTTTCATTGTTTTAAAATAAATTGTAATTTCAATAAAATATAATAAGACTTTGTATATATTGGCTGATGACATCGACGTCCCCGGGGAATAAAATGGTTATGCGCTATTACCACTATTTTAATGTTTTTGCATTTTCGGCATCTATGGGTAGAAATACACCTACTGATTTTTTTTTAGATTTTTTGACAGAAAATTCATAAAGTAATAACAATTTTTATTTTTATTCTACGGAAATCATGTAACAAATTCTTCCCGTAAAAACATCGTAGTCGTTCATTATGGAACGAACGCATATCGCGAGAAATCGGTAAGGCATTATACGATTTTATTCACGTAAATAAATTGATAACTCTTTTCAATAACATGCTTTACCTAAATTAGTTTGGTAAATCTTGAACGGTAAACGTATATTACTGCTTTATTATTGACATGAAAATTGAAATTTTTATGAATTTGAAAACATGTAGTACCTAATGTGATACTATTTCCAAAGTCGTTATATAGCTATACGAAAAAACACACTGGTAGCTTTTACAAGAACAAAATCGTATTAGTTTATTACAATTACCATTCATTCATGAAAATACTGTAGAAAAACATCGTAATGTAGGGATATAGTTTTTATGATATTACAATTTCACGAGAATAAAATCGTTATGTGCCGTTACTTAGGATATACTTAAATATAAAATCAGTATTATACATCTTTCGTAATAACTTTAAAAGTATACATTATATATTTTTTTATTATAGCTACTTATTAAGAAAAAAAAAATACTGAAAAAAATGATGTATTGTGTGTTAATATAGGCCGGTTAGTTTATGAGCTAAAACAGAATAACAGTTTATTGCTCGTCCTGTAAAATTTACTTTTGTCTATTACGATTTTATTCCCCGGGGGCGTCGACATAGAGTTGCCCAACTTTTGTATAATCACCCTTAAATAATTTTTATTTTTATTATTTTCATTACTATGTGTATGTATATATGTATATGTAGGTTTATTGTGTGTTGATTTCATATTTTTATTTTAACGTTTAATGTTTCCAATAAGTCTGCTCTGTTAGATAAGAATTTAATGTAATTTTGTAAATTAGGAAATGAACTAAAATTATTTTTATGTTCTTCCCAGTGACGGTTTGTTATTGGATCTAATTTTTTTGACATCATGTAAATTATTAAAGTGTCCCAGTGCTCTGTGGGCTGACCTAATGTACTAAGCGCCCTTAAATTTTTATTAGTAACGTCTATCATATTTCTTAATGGGACACTAGATTCAAATGTAATTTTTTCAAAAATTAAATAATGATTGGACGTGATTATTAATCAAAAGCCTTTCATTATCGAATCTTTCTGATAATAATTGCCAAGCAACGGCATAGTTACTTGCTTGGAATTCAATGCTTTTAATATCTAAAGAAGCACTGCCAGTTAATGCAGCGCGAAGATAGTGAAACTTGTTTATATCTTGAATACCTTCGTTATTATGAATAAGTGACAGATACGTATCTCGGAATTCAAGCCAGTGCTGATAGTCCCCGCTGAAGTGAGGCAGGTCGATCTTTGGCAACCGGACGAAGTCGTGCTTGCAGCCAGAGCCGTGAGCCGCGCCGCTGTCGATGGACGAGGCGGAGGCAGTGGGTGCGCGCGCGGAGGCGAGCAGCGCCCGCGCGCAAGACACCTGGCTGAAGTACATCTGTTCGAACTCCTCCCGCTCAGTGTACATTTCGTCAATGTTCTCCGACAACAGCTCCAACTCCGTCTGCAATATGTCGAATTCCCTATACATTCCCTCTATAATGCTAAGACGGCACTCCAATTCGGCCACTTGAAATGCGTCTAAATTTGTAATAATTTGACAAAATTGGTAAATTGCGTTAATTTAGCTTTATAGCTACCACGCTTCTTCACGAGCTCTTTTAATTTAGCGTCGGGCATAATGCTTATTAAATTAAATTAAAAGAGAAAAAGAGAAGAAAAAAAAATTTTAAGCTACAGATAAACGTGCGAATATTGCAATAAATATTATGTTATTTACTTGCTTAAATAGCTTAAATGTACGCGCAAGACTAATAGAAGTAAAGAATTTATATGTATTAAGTAGGCTGTAAGTATTAAGTAGGCTATTTATGAAGAGATCACAATGTCTGACCCGTATAGCACTATATTAAATTCCTGGAAAGATAAATAAAAAGACAGGAATAGCAAGGATTGGAACGGACTCACTCGATTTTCTAAGATTCCCTCCGCGGTAAACGTGTAACCGCTAAATGTCCTCCACAGTCGTAGGTCCAAAGTCCGCGGTCGGGCACGCGCAGCGAACACGACGATTATATTATTTTTCTTGACGATTGAAGGACCAATATGTTGAATATCAAGCTCCAGTTATGAGCTGGGGGTCTTGACTGACTGTAATAAAATTCTGGTGTGCTTCGTAAGGACTGTATTTCTTAAGGTTTCGCTATGGTACATATGTAAAATAATATAACGCGCCACTGCGCGCGCTGATGCGCTCCGAGTGAGTGTTAGCGGCGATGCCGCCGCTGATCGCGCCAGAGGGCCGGTTTGTGGGTCCCCTCTTGCCCCCCTTGCCCCGCGATGCACGCGCAGCCGATGTTCCGTCAGGAACATCTTGCTATCATTCAACATCTTTACTGGCATCAAACAGCAAAGGTTCGAGTCGACCAAGCTCTGACCAAAAAGGTTAATATCATGCGAGAAGTACGGCAAGGGTGCATATTGTCTCCGCTTCTCTTTAACATCTATGCGGAGACAATATTTACAGAAGCTCTAAAAGACGCCACAGAGGGCATTATAGTAAATGGTCATGCTGTCAACAACATCAGATATGCTGACGATACTATTCTTCTAACAGAAACTTTTGAAGATCTCCAAAGTTTGCTTAAACGAGTAGACGTCGTGAGCGCAAAATATGGTCTCACAATAAACATAAAAAAGACCAAGGTCATGACCGTAGGAAGCACCCCACCGTCAATACCCGAGTTGGTAATCCGGAACCAAACTATACAAAGGGTCCACTCGTACCTTGGCTGTATAGTCAACGATCAAGGCGATCATAGCGTAGAAGTGAAATGTCGCATAGAACAAGCTCGTAACGCTTTCCAAAAATTGAACCACCTTCTCTGCAACCGCTCACTTCGAATCTCTACCACGGTGAGGTTGGCACGTTGCTACGTATTTTCCGTTCTTTAATAATGATGTTGACGACCCGGATGGCGCAATGGTTAATACGCCGGATCGCCGTTCCGAGGGTCCTGGGTTCGATTCCCAGCGAGGCGGAAATTTGAATGATGAATTTAAATTTCCGTTCTTGGTCTGGGTGTGTGTGTTTTTGTCTTGTGTGTTGTCCATGGCACCCACGACACAGGGTATCCTAGTGTGGGGCTATGAGTGTGTAGCGTTATTTATTTATTTTTAATAATAATAATAATAATAAATCATTTATTGCCAATAACTAACACATAATTACAAGGATGCAGAGAGACTAACATAAAAAAAGTTAATTAGTAAGGCAAAAGGACGTGACTCAGCCTTTGTTGCTGACACAGGATCAAGGTCCCGCGCAGCGCTGTTTTTCAGTCACACCCTTGTCCCTTAGATATTATGCGGGAGCAAGTAAGTATTCGCCGCCGATTTACAATTAAGGAGTAACCTTTACATAATATCTCTTGATAGAAAAAAAATCGAGTTTAGAATAATAATAGACATTAAAGTAAACATTTTGGCTTCCGTATCTTATAACTTATAATTAAATTTATTTCAAATAAATAATTAATTAATATTATTGTATTACAAAAAAACATAAAATATAATGAATAAATTAAATCAAATTGAATTATTAAATAAACAAAGAATATAATTAAATGACATAAATTAAAAAATAGTTCAGACATACATTTTCAATTAGTTCCATTTAATACATTTACAATTTAATAGAGTGTGTGTGTGTGTGTGTGTGTGTGAGTGTGCGTGTGTGTGTGTGTGTGTTTTTGTTTTTCAAAAAAACTGTTTTAGATTCAGGAGTTTACTGTAAGAAGTCGTAATGTTTTCTGCAGCGAGTTGTCTCTTTAGTAGAGCTGCTCTGTATTTTATCTTAAAGCAATCTGTGGTCATTTGTTTTCTTAACGGTGGAGGTAAGTCATTCCAGATTCTCGCTGCAGCAAACTTGAACGAGCCCCTGAATCTAACTGTTTTATGAACTGGTGTGTGTAAAAGTGTTAGTGTGTTAGAGCGATAGCTTCTGTCCGAAAGATCTTTTATCCAATGAAGTTTTTCATATAGATATTCAGGTTTTTTATTCCAAATCACTCGATGTGTAGTTGAAGCAAAATAAAGATCCCTTCTAGCCCTCATATTAAGTATGCCTTTTTTGTTTAGATAGGGTGTAATGTGTTCCCTTTTAGGGACATTATAACAGAAAGGGATACAAGCATTTTGAACCCGCTGTATCGCCGTTTCCATTTTAACACTTATTTTTGGGCCAAAGACATTGCTACAGTAATTAAACTGAGACAGCACCAAACACTCGCATAAAAGAAGACGTAGCTCCTCCTTAATATAAGGTCTTATTTTATACAGTGTTTTCAGTTTGAAAAATGCAGTTTTTATTTTATTATTAATATGTTCTACGAATGTTTGTTGTCCGTCTAATATAAGGCCTAGGTTACGCGCAGAACTCACTTGCTTCAAAGCTACACCATTGATTTCAACCTTATTATCACAGTCCAAGACATTTTTTATTTGTGCCAAAAACTAACATTTTCGACTTAGTAGGATTCAGCACAAGCGAATTATTGCAAGACCAGACATAAATTGTATTAAGGTCGTCATTGACCTTTTTAAAAGCCTCTCGCGTATATTTGCTATTAAATGAATAATATAATTGAGTATCGTCTGCATAAAGGTGGTATTTACAGTGCTTAATTTGTGTCGGTAGATCTGCTGTAAAAATGGAAAAGAGAATGGGGCTGAGCAGTGATCCTTGCGGAACACCTCGATGGAGAGGTTTGAAGGCAGAGAAACTCTTTTTACCCTCTGCATCTACTGTTGTCACCATCTGCTCTCTGTTGGTTAGAAATGATTGGAACCAGCGACAAGTACTCTCTGAGAATCCATAGTAATCTAACTTGTTTAAAAGTAGTTCCGGACGAAGACAGTCAAAAGCACGGGAATAGTCTAGGAGCACCATAATGCTGCTCAAGCCCGTGTCTGAAGCCTCAGTTAGGTCGTCCGTCACGTGGAGTAGAGCTGTCTCTGTACCATGACCTTTTTTAAAGCCTTTTGGCAAAGGGAGATCTCCGGCCGGGCAAGACGTCTTGCCCGGGAGGCAGTGAAACCCCTACTGCTCGCTGTCGGAACTTGTATATGTATATGCAAGCGATGTAGAAAACTTCGATAGCGTGATTCAGGCTTCGTGACGTCATCGTGTGACGTGTGTGCGATGTCGCCACATCACCCCCCTGCTCAGACCGGAGGTCGATACGATGATGCAGTCCGTGCTCCTCGAGTGTGAGTAGCCTTCGACGATGTGCCCTGTGAGATGCCCTCTATCCGCGGTGAGTCGGGATGGGAGGGTGCGACGACAGATGCGGAGGGCGAGTGAAGCGCACTCAAGCCGTCCGTGGAGTCGTCGGTGCAGGGCAGCTGGCACGGGAACAGGAAGCGCCTTCGCCATACGCTGCGATGTACCCGGCGAGCTTGGCTGAGGTGTCGAGGAGACGCTGCAGGTGTCCATCAGGTGTGAGCGGTGAGGTGAGGTGAGAGGGGAGCCGTGAATCGCTATCGGTGCTCAGAAGGGACGTGTTCTTGTCCGAGGGTCACCAGTTTGGCAAAGGGAGATCTCCGGCCGGGCAAGACGTCTTGCCCGGGAGGCAGTGAAGCCTCTACTGCTCGCTGTCGGAACTTGTATATGTATATGCAAGCGATGTAGAAAACTTCGATAGCGTGATTCAGGCTTCGTGACGTCATCGTGTGACGTGTGTGCGATGTCGCCACAGCCTGATTGAAATTTTGGAATTATATTATTTCTCTCTACATAATCTGTGACCTGTTCCAATACTTCTTTTTCCAGTACCTTCGATAGTACAGGTAGAATTGAAATAGGCCGCAAATCTTTCAACTCGTTCACTGTATTACTCTTTGGGATAGGCCGGACAATTGCTTTCTTCCAGCAAGACGGAACTGTACCGGTTGCAATACACTTATTAACTATCCAAGTAATTATAGGCGCGGTTTCGTCCAATGTTAATTTGATCATATCAATGTTTATGTTATCGTATCCGGCAGCTTTCGTTTTAATATTGCCTATTACTTTCCTAATTTCATTTTCAGATGTCGACTTTAACTCTAAGGAGATATCCTGCGAAAACTTCCCACCATAATAGGCGTTGTTTTGTATTTGAATGTTGCCGCACGATGGTAAGTCCAAAAAATGGCTATTAATTTTCTCAGGATCGTTAAGATTTTCCGGTATCAAATCTGTCGGATTGTTTTTGAGCTGTACTGTGTTTTTTAAATTATGCCACAAAACCGCTGGCCTTTCCAGGTTTTTATTTATGAAGTAGTTAAAATAGGCTTTTCGCTCTCTTTCCGTGGTTGCAGTTACAAGATTTTTTAGGCTTCTATAATAATCTTTTGACGTGTCTTTTTTATCTTTTTGTGCTTTTAAAAGTGCCTCGTCCCTTAGCGCCATCATAAATTTAATCGTTCCTGTTATCCATGGTTTTGGCTTATCCCTTATGATCAGTTTCCGTATTGGTGCATGAATGTCAAATATCTTGGTAATATACAGGTTGAATGTTTCGATTATGTTTTCTAAATTGTCTAAAGTATAAATATTATTCCAGGGAATCATCCTCAAGTCTTGTCTGAATAGAATATCTATGTTTTTTAGGGATCTTTGTTCTTTGATTTTTTTATTCAATTTTGGTTTTTTACTATTGAAATCTAGCAGCACTAAAGCATGGTCACTAAGACAACGGTTATGTATTATCTCAATTTTTTTACATTTCGAAACACTGTCTGTCATAATTAAATCTAAAATTGTTTGAGAGTGATCAGTGACTCTTGTTCGTTCATTAACTAACTGAACGAGATTGTGTTGAATGCAAAATTGATTTACATCTCTTACTCTTGAGGAGTTCACCTGAGACATGTCAATATTTAAGTCACCGAGAAGACAAGTGTAATCACACCGAGAGATTCTTCTGTATGGTGCTGAGTCATGGACACTTACTGAAGCAATGAGCAAACGTCTGGAGGCGTTTGAAATGTGGGTATACAGGAGAATACTGAGAATATCGTGGACAGATAGAGTAACCAACGACAGCGTGTTGCAGAGAGTGCATAAGAAAAAAGAGATCCTAAAGATACGAAAACTGCAGTACTTAGGACACATTATGAGGAACGAAAAATACCATCTACTTCAGCTAATCATCCAAGGGAAGATCCAAGGCCGCCGAAAACCTGGCAGAAGACGCACCTCCTGGTTAAAAAACCTAAGGAATTGGTTCAGGATGAGCACAAGATCCCTCTTCCGCGCAGCAATATCTAAAGTGAAAATAGCCATAATGATAGCCAACCTCCGGCAGGAGACGGCACTATAAGAAGAAGAAGAAGAAGATAAATAAACGATTTCGAAATTAGGTCAGTCGGCCGCTACGATTGATCTCGTGTATACGTAATACTGTGGTGCGCGCTAACGCATCGTCATCCGCTTACCTTTGAAAAGCGCCGGCGCCGCTGCCGGAACTTCGATAAATATAAGTGTTAATAATTGTGCGATATTGGACTATTTTAACAGTGACAGGACACTTAAACCTTTTGTGAAGCGATTACGCGAAATTACAAGCTTATTTATTGCTAGTTGTGTGGTGTAGTGGTAGGTACTTAGTTTGTGCGAATTAGAACTAGGAACGATGCTTCGTTTTTATTACACATTTACATGACGATTTGCAAAATAGAATCGTCATATCGTTTGAAAAATTAAAGAATATGGCTGCTAACAGCGATCTCCTTACAAGAGTGAGAAACATTATCAAAAGACGTTATGATTTGTGTATTCAGGTTAGTGGTGGACATATTGAAAATTTGAAAATTTAATAGTAATTGTTGTCGTTAATGAAACAGTGACTAGACTAGGTATTTACGAATTCAGCATTGATGGCGGCAAAAGAATCACGTGACGAAAGTGCTCTGTTGCCGCTTTTATCAAAGGTGAGTGAACCAATGTTTACAAATGATGTTTTATTTTTTACCCCATTTTTTGCTATTTAGTTTGTTTGAAAATTTTATTTTTTTTAATTTGATGTTAAGAGTTTTTTAATTGATGCAACATGTTCCTAGGAGAGAGTAGGGCTTGTGTTTTCATTTAATGTCGTATGATGGTATCCACCTTGTATACAGGGTGAGTTTTTAGTCAGTTAGAATATTAATAGGGGGTACTCAGTATTCGATTCTCGTTCCAAATATGTAATAAAAAACGGTGCTTAAAATTTCACCTAATTATCCATTAAACAACCCAATCGTGGACAACCTAGCGCACACCGCGCACACGATTTTAAGTAAATAAAATTCAGCCGAAAACGCGGTAAATCATAAAGACTTGTATTTTCTTTGATGCGCCGCCGCCGCCACCGCCAATATTCGGGCGCACCAAAATACGCGCGCCAACGACCCTTTGAGAGTGCCGCCACGGTCACTCCCCGCGAACCTGAGTCCCGACACCTACCTCGCCTTTCGAAGTTTCGAGCGAACTAACTGTGTATTTTACTATTTTCTCTCAGTTTGTGTTGAGCTTCTAAGCGATCAGACGCAAGTAATTTTACTTCCTCGTTCGTGTATCTTAGTTACATAATGAGTACTGTAATAATAACAAATAACAACATTGTAAAGTTGTATCGCGAATTATTCCCAAACCGAAGAATACCTACTCCTTACGTGATGTTCCCTACGCCTACGCCTTACGTGATGAAGAATACCTATACCTTACGAGGTGCCGTGGCCGGCGCGCTGGTGAAGCAGCAAGGTCAAACAACTTGTGTACGTTACGGAGTACTCCAACGGGGACGAATTAAAGTGCAGAATAGTGACTGCTTTTGACAAAGTTCGTAGTGAATAGAAGTGATCCTTTCGTCTTGAATCGCGTGAAAGACAATTTGTGCAAACATGCTGAATTGTGCATTGAGCGAGAAGGTGCGCATTTTGAAGAATTGTTAAGGTTGGTGTAAATTTGTTATTAGGTTAAATTCTCCATCATTGTAAATAAAATTTATTATTACACATAACCCATGACCCGGGAACAAACATTTATTGTCACGTTTTATAAACGTCTGCCCCGGCCGGGTATCGAACCCGGGACCCCTCGTTTCGTAGGCATGGTCACTGCCAACTGGGCTACGGGGTCGTCAAACTGAATATGATATGATGTATGATGATAGTTGTGAAGTTTACGGAGTTTGCATTAGTGACGTGATAAATTGACTAAATTGTAGAAATAACAGAATTTTAAAAATACTCTTTTAATCTTTTAACGTTTAACAGTGTTTATTTTAAATTATTTTTAATATGGTAATTAAACAGTTATTTATAACTTTCAACGCCCGCTACTGCTATCTTGTCCTTACAAGGTCACTAACCTCGTCTCGACCCGTACGGCACCGCCGCGCGCCGCGCCATCGCGCCGCGGCGTGCGGCGCAAGCGTCATCAGCTGTGTTTTCGGGCGTTTCCATACGTTCCGAGTATTTTGAGACAATTTTGATTGCCATTTTTGAAATAATTAGTAGTGTAGAATTTTGACTTTATATTTTTGATCATTACCTATGACCACGTTCTTTCATGTCCTCGAGTATGTCAACTGACTAAAAACTCACCCTATATATTTTATAATAATTATATCTACAGAATAAAGAGATATTTGCATAAATAGGAACAAGTAGAAATATAACAATGATAATTGGGACACAAATCAGTGAGTAGGTCGTCAAATTTCAAAATAATCGATGTTCAGATTAGGACTGTAGACAATACCGAGCAAAACTTTGCAGTTACTAACGGCAACTTCGATGAACAAGAATTCGGTAGATTCTGAGTAAAGCGAGGGAGAAGTTCTGACCACCTTGTAAGGTAGGTTAGCTCGCAGGTATATACAAACACCTCCACCACCTTTTCCTGTTCTATCGTTACGGACAAGTATATATCCTGGTAATGAGAACTGGGCAGAATGAAGAGAAGGTTTAAGAAAGGATTCCGAGATCAGTAACGCGTCAAGATGAGCAATACTAAAAGATACCAGAAGATCTGAGTAGTGTGCAGGAATACTTTGTGCATTAATGTGCGCAACATTAAAATTGTTGCGGTAAGGTGTAAATACAGCGGAGATCTGGTCCAGAAAAAGTATAGGAGGTGATAAGTCACTAGCCACACTGTCAAAGCTGCAGGTGGAAGAAGAACAGGAGAAAAAGCTTTCATCAACATTATTAACATCATCCATATTTATCATTGTAAAATATAAATATAATAAAAAAAAATATAATTATTCCACAAACTATCAAAATAGTGTAATAATAAAAATACAATAATTTCAATAACCGATTCTGAAACCGTTACAAGCCCACAGCACTCACCACTGCCTGGTGTGATGGAAAAGATTAACAATAGTTAAATACATTAAATTATGCTACTTAAAAAAAAGAAGTAGTTAACAAAGAAAAAAAACAAAAGAACACATCCAATACAAATCAAACACAATATTATGCATTACTCTGTGTTAGTCAGTGTGTCAGTATGGTGTGTCTATGGAAACATGGCCGATTTTAAGTATCGATATGCAAAAACGGAACGCAATCCAAACGTCATCGTGACAAAGCCATAAGTCACAACCGCAGTCGTGTCACGTCAAAGTCAATGTAATGTACGACATTGTACGCAATGGTGGATTATCCGATGGAATGTATCAAACGAAATTAAGCTTTATTAACCAGTAACGTATTTGTCTTTAGTAAAAATGTGTTACGTCACTTAAAAAGTTCAAGAGATACCGACCACAAATTTGAAAAGGCATACCGAGACTTAGAACTGTTCGTGTCCTTGGAGCATTTATGACTTTCGATGCATCCGTTTTTGGACAAGACCGCCCTTCTTGTTGTTGAGAATCCACAACGCCTTCTAGAGCGACCATGGGATATGCACCAATCAGCGATTCAAGTTCACTGTTTATTTTTCAGTCTATTGGGTAGGTATTTGTACAAAAGATATGCGAATCCCACTTCTGATGACAGAAGGGGTCAGTTAGGTCTAGATATTTAGTATGATATTTAGTATCAATTAAACCACGTCTGTACTCTCACACGGTATATTGAGACTAACTTATAATAACACGTTCTCTCTTAGCTACGGTTATGTTTACATTCTACCACTTAACGCTATAAGAATAAGGGTTCGGCTGTCACGGCCTTCCTGCGCCCAGGATTCGCTCTCGAATCCTATCTATCCCATCCAGCCACCCGTCATCAGATTACCTGTAAATTAGAATCATGTTAACTCACATCTCGTTGCTAAGCTAGTTTAAGTGCCCACTTTTGGCAAATTTTAATTTTAGTATCTATGGTGAGCGAGCATTACGTGTGGCCAGGTATCCGAAAGGATTGCCGTGAGTGCGCACGCAGCTGTCTAGCTTGCCAACGCTCAAAGGTCACGAGGCACGTCTCCGCTCCGTTGGGTACGTATAATATACCGCAAGGCAGGTTCCAGGAGGTCCATATCGACCTCATCGGTCCATTGCCACTTTCTTCAGGGCAACGGTATTGTCTCACCGCCATCGACCGTTTTACTCGCTGGCCTGAGGCAATACCAATCTCGGACATAACCGCCGAGACAGTGGCAAAGGCCTTACTAAATGGTTGGATCTCGCGGTTTGGTAGTCCTGTCAAAATTATCACTGACAGGGGAAGACAATTTGAGTCATCTTTATTCAAGGAGCTCTCCCGAATTATAGGTTTTGTCCATAGGCACACTACGGCGTACCATCCCGCAGCAAATGGCATAGTGGAAAGGTTCCATCGCCAGCTCAAGGCTGCTATAACCTGCCACGCCGATTCAACTTGGGTCGAGTCGCTTCCTTTGGTTTTATTAGGTACTAGCGACCCGCCCTCGCTTCGCTTCGGGAAACTTATTATCAAGTGCTTAAATATAAAGTTTCATGGTTCTTTAAGAGATGGCGCTAGGCGTTCATATTCTTTAAGTTAGGAAGGTTCACCCCTAGATGGCGCTGTGCTTAAAACCCGAAGAAATCCCATACAAACTTTCAACCTCTATTTCAACCTCTTCATCCCTTTCTGTCGCAATAAAAGGTAGCCTATGTCCTTTCTCAGGGTCTAAAGATTGTCTGTGTCAAATTTCATCAAAATCGGTTGAGAGGTTTAAGCGGGAAAGCGACAAAGACAGACAGACAGACAGAGTTACTTTCGCATTTATAATATTAGTAGGGATTAGGACTGCCTTCAAGGAGGATCTGCAGTCATCGGTCGCCGAGATGGTATACGGCGAACCGTTACGCCTCCCAGGAGACTTTTTTCTTCCACCCAGAGAACGAGCAGTACGACCTGACGGACTACGCAGCCCGCTTACGGTTATTCGTGAATAGGTTGAAAGTCCCACCTGCATCACGGCATAGTAATAGTCGATCCCCGTTTGTTTTTAAGGACCTAGCTACATGTACTCACGTCTTCCTCCGCGATGACACTGCAGCTGGTGCACTAAAACCTCCATACACGGGGCCATGCGAAGTGTACAAAATAGTGGTAAAAGGCAAAACAGTCACCGTGTCCATTGACAGGTTAAAACCCGCATACGCAATACACGACACACAGACTTACACTCATACACCTAACACTCACACCTCTCAAACGAAAACTAACACTAACACTTCACAAGCACAAAACAGCACTCACACACACAGTCACACTCCCACACATACCCCGCACCAACGTACACCTAGGGCCAAAGATGACATTATCAAAACTACCAGATCGGGACGTAGGGTAAGATTTCCCGACTATTATCGCCCGTAGGACGGTCTCAGGAGGGGGGTGGTGTAGCGGAGCTACCATTACTTATTATAATTTAATTTATATATTTTGTGTAAAAAACTTACACTAAAACTTAAACTAAATTTACATTTAAACTTACAACTAAACTTACATGCTGAGCTGCGGGAACGCTTTCGCACACTTCCGCTGCTCCGCCGACGGCTGCCCGGACTCGGGCCCATCTCGTGGGGTGCCCATCTGTGGCGCCACTCACCATTCACCTGGCGTGCCGGAACACGGGACATGCCAGCCGTCTCGGGGGTCTCCTCCAACTGGGCGATGGTACCCCCCGGTTCCACCGCCCGGAGACCCACATTATGGGGGAAGGCGGCGCTCGTACGCAAGGCGCCTTCGAACAACTCTCCTACGGCGGAGCGAGTTCGACAGAGGGTCGTCTTCCCTCACCCGCTCCGCCGCCTCCTTCTGCGCCATAACAGCCTCGCAAAATCGGAGTGCCGCCTTCCACGCTCTGTCGCTGCCGACCATGGCTCTCACCACGCCCGGCAGCGACAGGTCGCCCCCTATCACCGCTACGAGCATCGCCCGTGGCTCCGCCTACTCAGGGCATTCCGCCAGCGTGTGCTCCGCCGTGTCCTCTGGACACCCACAAGCGTGGCACACGCCGGTCGGCTCTCGACCCGCCACGCTGCACAGGTACCTGCCGAAGCAACCGTGCCCCGTCAGGACCTGCACAGCGTGGAAGGTGAGGGCCCCGTGTCGGCGATTGACCCTATTAATAATAATAACGTAACAGCTCCTATTACCGCCAGTTTTAGCTGTCTTAGGATTCACTTTAAAAAAATAGATATAAGCTGTATTGTTAGGAAAGATGTCTAGGAAAGATGATTGTCTGTGTCAAATTTCATCAAAATCGGTTGAGAGGTTTAAGCGGGAAAGCGACACAGACAGACAGACAGACAGACAGACAGACAGACAGACAGACAGAGTTACTTTCGCATTTATAATATTAGTAGGGATTTATACCGCGACGAAACGATTTTAATATTGTAAGCAGTGTAAGATTACCTAGTTTGTATTTTAATGAGTACAGCTACGTAGGTGTTATTTTTCAAGTGAAACTTATTTATTTCTAATGCTTTAGATAAGTATTGACAAATTCCTTATTAATGACGTTTTTTAATTATGTATTTTCTCTTTTCAATGTAGGTATGTTAACTTAGATAATTCGGTATTGGTAGGTAAATTATTCTTTAATAGTGTTGTTATTGACAAGCCACATTCTGACAGTGCAGAATTCAGATTAATTTGTTGTCAGAGTACATTTGAGCTGGGCAGTGTGTTTCGTTAGGTATCAAATTCTACCATAACTTTCGTCTAATCATTTTACGGTTGTAGGTATAACATTAATCGTAATGTACGAAGATAATTATGTAAGTTACATTAAATAATTCTAACATTTTCATCGCAGAATAAGATTGATTTAAAATCAAGTACCAAGACAATTCGAACCGTGACAAATTAGAGCGCTACCTTGAGGTGTGCTTGAGGTCTACGTGTAGGACTGAATGGGAATAGTAATTTTCATTCGCTGTAGTTCGGATGGGCCGCAAGAATAGTCATATTTCGATATTTGAGAAAAAAAATATTATTTAATTTTATATGGAATAAAAAAGGGCACTGAATTTTTTTTTCTCGATGTAGTATTACTTAGAATCACGGTCCGAAAGCGTGGTTACGAGGTTTCTGGTGGAGCCCCTAACACCCTGTAGAATTTAATTCTTCGAAAGAAGCTTTAAAAAGTTACATGGCCCCCATTCCGTCCCGCCATTTTTATTTGATTTGAAAACATATGAAATATAGCCAATGCCATGAAGCCATAAAGCCATGAATGAAACTGGATAGCAAATATTATTTTACATTAATAATATGGCCTGTGACAAAATCTATCAAAACGTCACGTATGCAAGAAATAAGCCAATTTGTTCAAAAATATACATTTTGTATTTGTGTACTGTAATATTACCAAAAAATAATATCGTCACAGCTGTGAGTCGGTAATAGAATCAAGTATGAAGGTTACGATATTCTATTAGCGACCAATAAAATTATTAATAAACAGATAAAATATCCGCATTATGGAATACTGTTAAATTCGATCTCATTGCTATATTATTTCTTTTAACGACAGTTAGTCTTTAATTCAGATAATAAAGGTTATTTACAGTATAATATCATTATAATAATAGGGATATTGTCTAACGTTGAATCGAGTTTTACACAAAAACTTTAAGAAATAGCTTTGTCGTTAATAGATCTAACGAAGTAAAATAATTTTAAGAATTGAACGAGAAAAAAATTAAATCAAATGAGGTAGTATATAATGGATATTAATTTAATATACTAAATGTTCTCAAAATTTAAACAACGCCATGGGTCGTTATTAGAATCGAGTATTGAAATATGGATTCTATTACCGCCTTAAATTAAAACATGATTTTATAACACAAAACCCAATAAAAAGTATTATATTAAGAGTTACTTTAGAAAACGAATATATACGTTACATTCGTAATGTGATAGCAATAAGTCAAATCCATTTTAGTGTGTTATTTTCCTTAAGTAATATTTAGGTCTACTTACGTGGCCGGAGTCGCGACACTATGAAACATGCGTCCGCTTCGGGCGCGTCCCACTCACTTTCAAATTATTTCTTTCACTGGCTATTTAAACACACAAACTTTACTCTATTTGTTGCCCAACAAAAATACGTAACTAATTTTTAAGGTATGACTTTTCTGGAACCCTATATTATGTCTAATATGAGTGATTTAAAAATTAGATCGGTAATAGAGTCACATTTTAGGGGGTCGTTAATAGGAGCTGTTACGTTACATTTATTATCTATCAACATAATATTAAAAGCTATTTGTAAACTGTCACTCGTGTGGCAACATTCTTGTGTGCGGGATGAGAGTAAACGTAGTGGTTATTCTCTTTGGTAATTTGCTGTAGTTTTGGGGTGTGATAAAAATGTTAAAGGAACAATAAATATAAGTAGATGTGGTGAAGCCTTTTATTTGTAACACCTCGCTCCATTTTATCATGGTAGCAGAGCGTGGTTGCAGTTGCAGAGAAATTAAGTATTTAAAGTATACGGAATTGCAACGTGAAGCCGGCGTAGGCGTACTTCAACATGGCGTCAGCAGTAAGTACCTACAATAAAAGCAAATGATATCGTCATACCGATATTTGATGGGTCAGAATATAACAACTGGAAAATAAGGATACATAAGTTTTTACAATTTGAAAAATGTGTAGCGGAGCTACCATTACTTATTATAATTTAATTTATATATTTTGTGTAAAAAACTTACACTAAAACTTAAATTTAACTACTAACCTAATATAAAATAAGAATTTAAAATTATTTGTTAAAAACTAAAATAAAATTTTATTAATGTCAACGCACGGACGGACGCGCAAGACTTTATTCACTATAGCGACCGGCCGGGTGCTATCGCGCGCCCGCCGTCGGCCTGCGCGTTCGCATATTCTCGTGCATGATCGGCGGGCACGACCAGTCCGTCCGGAACCGCTGTTGCTACGAGGCGCTTGCGCTTCCACCATACGTTGACCGGCCGCGCTTTATTTGCATTGCATATTCGTGTTCTACTATTGCTACTCAGTTCTATCTATCAGTTTTATCTTTCTCCTTCTTTCTGTGCTTCTGTTCTGTGCTTATAAACTTTCTTGTGCGCACTCTCGACTATATTACTTTCAACGACCTGGCTATCCATAAAGTACCTGCACAGACCCGCGATTCAGCACATAAAGCTCACGGTGCGTATTACTCTTTCTTTCGACACGCGCCTACCTATGCTACACCTACAAATGCCTAGATGTGGCTAACAGAGAAAAGAGGTCAAGTGACGACACAGACACGTGGTTAGAAAAAGATATCCAAGCTACCAACTACATCTATAGCGCTATTAGCAATAAACAGTTAGAATATATCTGTGATTTAGATTCTGCTTACCTTATACAAGGTGGATACCATCATACGACAATAAATGAAAACACAAGCCCTACTCCCTCCTAGGAACATGTTGCATCGATTAAAAACTCTTAACATCAAATTAAAAAAAAAGATTTCAAACAAACTAAATAGCAAAAATTGGGATAAAAAATAGAACGTCATTTGTGAACATTGGTTCACTCACCTTTGATAAAAGCGGCAACAGCGCATTTTCGTCACGTGATTCTTTTGCCGCCATCAATGCTGAATTCGTAAATACCTAGTCTAGTCACTGTTTTATTAACGACAACAATTACTATTAAATTTTCAAATTTTCAATATGTCCACCACTAACCCGAATACACAAATCATAACGTCTCCTGATATTGTTTCTTACTTATAAGGAGATCGCTGTTAGCAGCCATATTCTTTAATTTTTAAACGATATGAAGATTCTATTTTTCAAATCGTCATATAAATGTGTAATTAAAACGAGGCATCGTTCCTAGTTCTAATTCGGACAAACTAAGTACCTACCACTACACCACACAACTAACAATAAATAAGCGTCTAATTTCGCGTAATCACATAGATTATACACCGTAATCACTTCACAAAAGGTTTAAGTGTCCTGTCACTGTTAAAATAGGCGTCCAATATCCAATATCGCACAATTATTAACACATAGATTTATCGAAGTTCTGGCAGCGGCGCCGGCGCTTTTCAAAGGTAAGCGGATGAGGATGCGTTAGCGTGCACGACAGTATTACGTATACACGAGATCAATCGTAGCGGCCGACTGACCTTATTCCTAAAATCGTTTGTTTATCGCAGGAGTCCAAGGACGCAAAAAAGAAAGTTAACAATAGTGACGTGGCACACCATAAGTACACGATATCGAAACATTTTATCGTACTAAGTAAGCAACAAAAAAGAAGTAAATTTAACAAGTAAATCACCTTTTTATTTAATGTAATCTTGTTTGGTTTTAGGATGTGAACTAATACTATTAAAGTAACGGCCTTAAGTTATTGATACGAGGCACGGATGTCACAACAAAAACATCTAATAAGCTTGATTTAATTCTACTGCGCATGCATGTTAAAAAAATAAAAATGACCAAAACTTTAGCTTTTACTTAAAACTAAAAATTACGAAATAAATATTGTAATTGTGAAAATTATAATTGAAATTATTATAATTATAATTAAAATTGTAATTGTGAAAATTATAATTATAATTGTGAGAATATAAAGTTGAAGAATTATTCTGAAATTAACCTTTTCTTTGTTGATTTTGAAAAATGTATCAACGAGCTAAAACAGGTTAAATTAAGCGAATTTGAAAAATTAAATTACATGTTAAAAGCTTTGCCATCAAACTTAAGTCATATTGGTGACCTTATTGATGTTCTACCAGGGAAAGAAAAGACTGTTGATTATCTTAAAAGCAAATTAAAATTTATTGGAGAAAAATCGCAAATGTCTCAAAATTGTAAGGAGCAGCCTTCAGAAAGAACAAATGTCTTCAAGGCAGAACGAACACCCCAACAAATAAAATATAATTGTTACAACTGTGGTAAACCCGGCCACTTTAAAAGGGACTGTCGATACAATATGCATAATCGGGGCCGAGGATATATAAAATATAGAGGAAAAGGTCGTGGGGTATATAATACAAACAAATTTAATACATGTCAGTATACCAATACAGTAGAAGTAATTTTTACCCTACTATTGCAACCAATTGATGATTAAACGAACTTACCTGTAAGTGAAGTTCTATCATAATTATGTGAGGTGTTCCGTTCGAAGAGATTAGATATACACATGTAGTAACACATAGGTGTCGCCATCAATGCACTAAGTTCAGAGAGGAAAAAAAAGAAAACAAGTGGGTAGACGGAGAATTCTCTATAGACTACCTGCGTTCATTTCGTCATTTAGTTCAGAGTTAAGACATGTTTTAAGAACTAGAAGTGAAGATAATTATTTAAAAAGAAAAATAACGCGCAACAAATCTAATATTTTAATTAAAAGTTCAAACAGAAATAGCAATTACAATATTCAGCTAGAAATCTAGAATACACCGAGAATGTCGTCTGTGTCGTCTCTCTGCCTCGAGCGCGCCGCAAGCGCCCGATCCCCTCCATCGGTCGATGCTGCATCACGCCACCGGTCACGCGATGCTACGTCACGCCACCACCCGGTTCCGTCTCTTGGTCCGTTATTTCTAACACGGCCTCTCCTGACTGCGAGGCGTCCTCGACCGCATGTTGGCTGGGTGAACCTTTGGGATGTTGAGAGGTGCCAGGTTTGTCATTGTTGAATAAAAGGAATATTGCCACTTTTAAAACTCCTTTAATCGCGATAATTAGAATTAAATAAAATATGGAGTAAAAGCGGTCACGCACGGGACACGCGCACACGCACCGCGGATGAAGGGGTAGGAGTTTTAAAAGTGGCAAGATTTCTTTTATTCAACATAAGAAAAGTGGCGACCGTGACAAGACATCGTAATTTATTGTCCGATTCGAGCAAATAATATTCGGGGATCCAGTCCATATCTGAAGGAAGAAGCTGCGTCTACGAGTCAACCAGCCAGCTCGACGGGTCAGCGCTTCTAATCAACTGTTTGGGCATCCTCTCATCAAGCCGGTCAGCAGCATTCACCGCCAACCGATCAGCTAAGTGTCCCTGTGATTTCCATGCACCTTAATCTACATCCTAAATTCCTCATACTAGTATCAATTTTACCCAATTCAATCCATTACCTATCTATTTTTCTCCCTTAATTTAGCTTTCATTCTGTGCACCGTATCAACTTAAATATTAAAAGTTCCGATTTCTTAAGTCTACAATAAAATTACCAATATTTCAACATTGTTCGTCAAGTGATATTAAACATTTATTCAATTCATTTTGCGTCGTTATAATTCCGTAGTGAATTACTGGCTACAAAACTTTCCATAAATTGAATACACATGTCGTATCCATCTACCTACATATAACGCAGTGTATTGTGCTTCCACGTTTTAAATAAAGTTCCAATAAATAAGGATAATTTTACAAGTGCAACTTAATTCTATACATAAATACTGAAGTTAATTTTAAGCTCCTCATACAAATCTACATTTATATCTAATTTAACAATTTAAATACAAATCAATTTCAACGATATTTTACA
This sequence comes from Ochlodes sylvanus, assembly GCA_905404295.2. NCBI lineage: Eukaryota > Metazoa > Arthropoda > Insecta > Lepidoptera > Hesperiidae > Ochlodes > Ochlodes sylvanus. The sequence continues at coordinate 15,642,624 of FR990122.1, read as the reverse complement.
TAATCTCACTTTCTGGTTAATCCAATATTTCCATAAGTTTTGAATTATTTTTAAAATACAATTTGTTTGTGATTCCATGAGTTATTGCGCGGCTGACTTGATTATCGGCTTATCTACAGAGCTACGCGCTACGCGGCCGGCAGCCGGTGCATCGCTCGGCTGAGGTGTAATAGCTAACCGGTTTTTTGTACGAAGGGGCGGCGTAAGACGCAATATTCATTTTTCTTGTATAGGATTAACGTTGCATTTCGCATCTAACAGTATCACATCCGCTCGCGCGTTTGTAACGTATTACTCTGTTGTTTACTTGTTATCGTTTGAACCATGTCCGACGCAAAATTAAGAGAACTTTACGCTAAGCGTAGCTCAGTTAAGGGCCGTTTAACAAAATTTAGGAATTATGTAGCGTCTATTGAAAATTTAAAAACGAAAGATAACACTGAGATTGCAAAATTAAATATTCAGTTATCGAAGATCGAAAGTTTATCGTGCTTGTTTGAGGATGTTGGTTTATTTTATTTTAGTGTGCAAAAATTAATCTAGTTGTTGTACTGACTAGCAGTTGATAGTAGCGCCACCTGTGTGTTTTACTGGACACGTAATATTTAAAACTTCTATAAAAGGTCTCTCCATTTTGGTCCACTCTCTTACTTCTGCTCTACTCACGAAAGTGATAGGACACAAACGTATTCCTTCTCAGTGTGTTAAATAAACTAATATTAAACTTACTTCTTATATTACATAACTCTGCATTTAATTTGAGATCCCATAACCTGATTTCCTATAGGTTATGGGCCCAGGGATCGTTTAGTTACTGCGTGCTATTTAATTATCGTGTTAAAATGGATAGTGTTAAAATAAAGCGAAATATTAAACCTTTCGACGGCGAAAAGTACAGTACCTGGAAATTTAGAATACGCGCCTTGCTTAGTGAACTTGACGTGTTAAAAGTAATTGACGACGACCCAATTACACGTTGCCAAGAGTGGGAGAAAAATAATCGAATTGCTAAAAGCGTAATTATCGAGTATTTGAGTGATTCATATCTCGGTTTTGCTAAAGAGGGTAGTTCCGCGAGGGACATTTTGAAGAGTTTAGATTCTTTGTACGAGCGGAAAAGTATCGCAACCCAGTTGGCGTTACGGAAGAAGTTATTGGCGTTAAAACTTCAAGGTGATGTACCCCTCATAAAACATTTTTCTATTTTTGACGACTTGATTACCGAGTTACTAGCATGTGGTGCAAAATTGGAGGAAACGGATAAAATTGCTCATTTATTTCTCACTCTACCCTCAACTTATGACGGAGTTATAACTGCAATCGAAACTTTAACGGACGATAATTTGACCTTGGCTTTTGTTAAAACGAGATTATTAGATCATGAGGTGAAGTTAAAGAACGAGTCGAGTGATACGAGTTCTAAAGTATTGCAAGTGGAAAGAAGCACACGGTTGAATCACACGGAAAAGAAAAATAGATCATTACCCGCCTTCTAATAATTACAACCATTTTAATATGAAGTCGAAACGGAGGCAATCTTTTGTCAAGTGTTATCATTGTGGACGGAAGGGTCATACGAAGAACGACTGCTATCATTTTAAACGGGTGAAGCAGCAGAATAATTTTCAACGTACAAGAACAATCCAAGCAATTGAGACTACCCAACCTTCTACAAGTTGTTCAAGTTTTGCTTTTATGACCGGAGATTACCCACAAGATACAACTCAAAATTCAATTATGTTTTTACTGGATTCTGGCGCATCCGATCACATCATTAACAGGGAAGATCTTTGCATTAATTTTACTGTCTTACCTGTACCTATTAAAATTTCAGTTGCTAAATCTGGTGAATTTGTTCTAGCTACCAAGAAGGGAACCTTACAGCTCTCTAGCAATATGGGTGTGAGTGGAGCTCTGGAGGATGTTCTTTTCTGCCGAGAGGTGCCGTACAACCTACTATCTGTTTCGAAGATGCAACGGGCTGGTTATACAGTCACATTCGACCATCGTGGAGCACAAGTTTGTAAGAATGGTAAAACAATAATGAGAGGTATGTCTTTGAACAATTTAATTACTGTTGTAACGCGGCAACCCCAGCCCGCTCTTATCTACAGCCGCGCGCCGCGTAATAACTATGGTATAGTCTGTGGTACAGTGCCCCGACGATCCGAGCGGCAACGCCATTTTCCGCGTAAACTACTATGTTAAGAAAAATATTGTTTAAATTTGTGATGCAACACTGTATTCTGAGGAACCCAATAAAGTTATGTTAAAACTGGCTGCCCAACGAGTAGGCCTCAGAATATTATGTTATTCAGTGTTTAAAGTGCGAACGAACAGTGTGAACTGTATACCTACACAACCGGCGACGAAAAAGTTTTCTCTCGACCGCCATTACATAGCGCGAAAAGTTTTCGTTTGTTTCATTATCTACGAGGTTGTTGTGTAGTTTTTCGTATCATCACCTACGCGAGAAAAGTACTTCGACAATCATGCCACGAAAACGACAATCCCTACCGAGTGATGAAGATTTCGATTCCGCGACAGACAATGTTACGATGTCGGCGGACCGTTTTACGAGTCTTCTTACGACGATCCAGCAGTCACAGGCGGAGTTTTGTGAACGACTACTTCGTGAATTCCGTTCCTCGACACCGGCAGCTGCAGAACTCTTCAACTCCACTGCCGCCGTGAGCCAGGTTCCGGCCAACTTCTCGCAGTGCACGGCGCGCTTCAACGGCGAGGTCGGCGCCTCCGTCGGGAGTTTTATCGACGCCGTGGAAGTGTACAAATCGTGTTTGCAGATAACGGATGATAATGCTGTGAAGGGGATGTCGATGCTGCTAGCAGGAACCGCAGCAGTTTGGTGGCAGGGCATCAAGAAGTCAGTGAAAGATTGGGACGACGCCACAGCGAGACTTCGCGCCGCTTTCGGGGAGCGTCGGCCGCCTTTTAAGGTTTACCAAGACTTATTCAAAATGGAACAAGGTAACAAAAACACTGACTTATTTATTGCCGAAGTTCGTGCCCTTTTGGCGTGCCTACCAGATGGTGATCTTTGCGAAAGAGTTGAGTTAGATATGTTGTACGGACTACTCGACCGACGAATTACGAAGAGAGTAAGTCGCGACAACTTTGATACTTACGACCAATTACTAAGCAAAGCCCGCGCCATAGAAGATTCGCTTAAAGAATCCCATTCTGTCGAATCGAGCCCAGCTGATCCACCGACGATGGCGCGCGCGTCGCACACGACGCGGCCCACGGCCTTGACGGGTACCAGCGGCGGCGGTGCCGCGACAAACAACGCGACCGCCGAGCGACCGTCGAACGTCTCCGATTCTTATTTATTTATTTATTGGAACGAAGTTCCTTACGGCAGGCTTGGAGGGGATAGGTTTTGCTACGGCGACCGAACTGAAAAATATATGATAGTAAAACCGTAAGGAAGAATGCGTGGAATAATGAGACGTGCGCATGCGCGACAGTCGCATACACAAGCGAGCGAGTAGTGTATATTACCTTTCTCTTTCTCCCTGTTTCATTTCGTTCGCCGTTGCCTTAATTAGTTTTCATATCATATAATTTCATAAACTAATAATATAATATAGTAATATAAAATAATAATATAGTAAATAAATATAGTAATATAGTAAAAGAAAATGGCAAGTGAAAGTGACAGTGCTAATAGTGGGAAATTATTACTATATTTATTCAGTGCAAAAGAATTAAATACGTAAGTATTAGTTTATTCTTTATTAATAAATATATATTTATATTATAAATATAATATATTTTACATTGGTTATGTAAGTGGAGTTTGCGAGATCTGTCAGAAAACGGAGAATATGATTATGTTGAGTTCCCGCGGAAAAAAGTTATGAAAGTTGTCCTATGTCGTTGAGTTGTTGATGAAGTTATAATAAAATGTGATATCGCGGATAGAGCGAGTGGTTAAAACGTTTAAATCAATATTGAGAATCGCTGAATAAGCCCACAACGGAGGTTATGTGAAGAATACCTACTTTCATGAAAATACATGCTAAACAGAGTAGAATCGACTGAAAAACCATACAAACACCCACACCCGGCCTACCTGACGCCGATATCAGAAGCTGGGATAAAGAATCCGTAAGAAACTAGCTACTGAGAAAGCTTGGATGTCAATATGAACTGGCAAGCAAGGCTGCGATGCTTTGAGATGACTATGAAGTACAAGATGTCATGTACTTGTATACCATGATATCATGGTATACAAGTATTGAGTGAGGATGTTACATGAGCTGCAGTCTGCATCACCTGTATCCAGGAGTCGCTATCCACAAGTCCACGCTGAAGGATTTGTCAGGTATGACCAAGTACTTTTTGAGTTTGAGTTGTTATTCATTAGTTATGAAATAGAATAACATCAAAATAATAAAATGATAATCTAGACACAATGGAACTAAATTATCAAGAAAATGAGTTTTTGAAGTTAAATATTGAGTTCTAATTATGACATTGATAAAGTTAATAACTTTTTGGTAATTTTGTGGTAATATGGTACTAGGAGTATAACATTTGAAGTACCTACCCATCTTTGGCTTTATCACACAGGGTTTACTGGTGTAGTCTAGATACTTAGAGACGGTCACATAATTAATTATTGACAGTTACAGTTAAATGGTTAGTTAATAGTTAAAAAGAAAATAGGGTTGTAACATATGGATTTATTTATGATATGGCTTAGTAAGTTAGCCAGACTGATGATTAATTCACTGTAATGAGATTTCTTTTGTTTTTGAAAATTTAATAAAATTCAGCCATCTTGTCGAACGTAACTCATTGAAATTATTATTTGATCATTGTTATTTTTGTACAATGCATAGCTCTTATAAGACACTAGAGAGAGGTGCTCAGTTCTGTTATTGGAGAGTGCCAATGGACAGTTGTATCGGGATGGACGATACATATGAGAGCTATGTATACAGGTTAGATGTAATTATTCTTAGTCTTGTTTTAAGAGACATTTAATTGAGTGACGTTCGATGAGCCTATTCGTTTTGGAAAAGTTTACTCATTTTGAGAAAAGCCAACTTGTTTGAGAAAAGCTAACTTATTTTGAGAATAAATGAGTTGTTTTGGAAAAACTTAATTAAACATTATTTGAGTAAAATTGTTAAAAAATAGAACAATCAGATAGTGATACATCTTATACTCCCTCTGTAACTTTCACAGAATCATCAATATCTTTTCAAATGGAGTCTTCTTCAGATTGTAGTGATTATACAGGATGACAAAAGACGAGAAAATTTAAATGCCTTAGAGTGTACCTTGAATAAAATTAAAAAAAGCCCCCGTTCTTATATTGGCAATCCTTTAACTTGTTATTATTTAGTTAACTTGATTCAAGAACAGACAAATATACCATTTAACCATATTTTTACTATAGCTTGTGATTTGATTAATATACAAGATTCTCTAATTAAATAAAACACAAATGAAATTTATGCATTTTTATTTTCTATTCTATACTTTTATATAACAATGGATACACATGGGTTTTATATTATTGTTTTATATATTATATTTTATATTATTTCTTAAAATACTGAATTTCCTAAATACTTTCTTGTACTTAAATAAAAACTAATCAGCAAAATTTAAGAGAAAAATCAAGAAAACCTACATAAAATTGAGCACGATTTTTTTGCAATTTGTGTCGATTCTACATTAGCCGAAGGAACTTCGTTCCTACCTGGTGTCCCACGACACCACATCATTTTTTTATTTATTTAATATGAACCACCAACAAAATTATATGTTAATACTTTCTTAATTAATATTTCCTTATCTTTCTAAATACATATAATTTCACTTATAGGTAGTTACAGCATGCATAATGATATTTTTACGATAACATTGAATTTTGGGAAAAGTTAACAAGTAGGTGATAATTTGCAAAAGTAAGTAATTTACAAACGTATTTTAAGCTTAAGAGGCTATAAAAATGTTAATAGTGAGAAAAAGTCTGATACATATTCCTATCAAATAGTAATGCTTTTTTTGATTTTTGATTTAAACGTAGATAAGCTATTGCTAAATAAGTCAATAGACTTATCTTTGCTGCATAGTTCCCTATACTGCCGACATATCCTAGGTATTAGGGAATTGTACCCAAGTTTTGTTCTGTAGGGGTTATGCTTGAGTAATGGAACTGGGTACCGTGGCAAGCGAGAAGGCACATTGAAAGATATTTGACTCAACAATTCCGTGTTGTCGATGGTTCCGTTTAGTAACTTATGTAGAAAAATCTGGTCTTGAAGTATACGTCTATCCGTCAATGTATTGAGGTTGAATTTCTTTAGACGTGAATTATAGGACAAATTTTTGTTTGATCCTGCTGAGAAAAATTTTGTAAACCTTCTCTGTATACTCTCCAGGCGATCCTTATGTATTTGGTAACTGGGGTTCCAGATGACTGTGGCATACTCTAGTTTGCTTCTAACCAGGCTAATGTAAAGGAGTTTTTTGGTCTGGAGTTTTTTAAATTGCTTGGCGTTTCTAAATATTAAACCGAGCATTTGGCGAGCAGATCTACAAATATGTTCGGTGTGAAGATTAAATCGTAGTTTTGAGTCAATTACGACACCTAGGTCACGGATGGATTCCTGTTTTTGAAGTGGGCTATCATTTATGGAGTATTTGGTTTCGAGTACCGTGCGCTTTCGGGTGAAACTTATATAAGAGCATTTGGCAGGGTTAAGATCCATGCCATTTAAACGACACCAATTGGCGACTCTGTCGATGTCAGTTTGTAAGGCTTGAGCATCATTTTTATTGAGTATTTCTGAACCAAATTTAAGATCGTCGGCAAAGATAAAATATTTCGAATTTTGGATGCACTGCGTAATATCATTTATATAGATATTAAATAGAAGAGGTCCTAGAATGGATCCCTGGGGCACTCCAGATGTCGCACTAAATATTTGGGATGAGTGACCTTTGATTGCGACGTAGGAACATCTGTCAGATAGATACGAGGTGAGCCATGACAACAAAGTGCCCCCTATTCCAAAAGCGGAGAGCTTTGTCACTAACAATTTGTGATTGACCCTGTCAAAGGCCTTCGAGAAGTCAGTGTATATAACGTCCACTTGTCTTTTTGAGTCTACTAAAGGAATTATGAAATTCGTGAAACTACTTAAGTTTGTGACTGTTGATCTAGCTGTTACAAAACCATGCTGGGCCTCTGAGAGCCCACTAAGTACATGGCTCGATAATAAGGGATGTATCAGAGACTCGAAGACCTTTGGCAGGGCAGACAGTATTGAAATGGGCCTATAGTTACAAACATTGTCACGGCTGCCTTTTTTGTATATAGGAACAATTCTTGCCAATTTCCAAGTATCTGGAAAAACTCCGGTTCGGAGAGATTTGTTAAAGATCATGCATACAGGGGTTGACAAAGATGAAGCGCACCTATTTAGGAAAAGCGTTGGTAAGTTGTCGGGACCCGCTCCTTTCCTTGTATCAAGTCTTTTTAACTTCCGAATGACTTCATTGTTGGTAATATGGACGGAGCAGATATGGTTGACGGAGGAGTATTTTACATCACAGTTATTGGGGTAGAGCGAATCGCTATTGTCATAAACTGAGGAAAAGAAGTCAGCAAATAAGTTACAAATACTTGGTCCGTCATCTGCAACCCTGGCATTAAGTGTCAATCGATCAGGATAAGTGTTTGGTGATTTTTTGATATTTTTCAAGTGTGTCCAGAAGTATTTGGGATTTTTGGCTAAGTTATTTTCTATTTCCGCGATGTATGTATTGTAGCAATATTGAATTAGACTGTTACAGTCAGATCTTAACGATTCATATTTAAGTATATCTAATGGATTCTTGTAAATTTTGGCTTTTGTTCTGTACTTATGTTTTTGTTTTAATGTACGAATGAGTTTATTGTTGTACCACACTGGATATTTATTATTTTTAGGTTTGATTTTAGGGACATGTTTTTCGATGATAGTATTTAGTGTATTGTAAAAAATCGTTAGCATTGAGTTGACGTTGTTACAGTTTTTAAATAGATCTAGCCACGGCACATTATCTAAATCTTGGTTGATTGCATCGTAATTAGCCTTGTAAAAATTGTATTTTTCGACTAAGCATTCATCTAAGTTATTCACCTTTTCTAGATTGAGATTTACGTTTAGTGGTGGATGGTGATTGTCAATTGTGCTGATAGGGTTTTTATTTTCAGATACCAATAATTGGCAAGAGTTTGAGAGTACCAGATCAAGAATTCTATCATTATGATTTTTAACGGTATTAAATTGTTTCAAGTTATGTTCCTCGCAAAAGTCTACGAATATAGAATCTAAGTAGCAACTACTTGATGGTTGTAAGTAGTTTAGACCTGGTAGTTCAGACCAGCATATTCTACTCAGGTTAAAGTCTCCTGCCAATAATGTAAGTTCATTATTTTCTAATACTTTAGTTGTATTTATTATAAAACCATTTAGTGTCTCAGTTTTGATGGGTGGTGGAAGATAGACTGCGCATATAGCAATAAAGCTTGGTATTCCATGTAAAACTATATCAACTGTGACCCATAGGTCTTCGTAACTGCTCTCCCATTCTGGTTTTCTACAGGACTTTAAGTTATTTTTGATAGCAATCAAGACCCCCCCGCCGTTTTTAAATTTGTTTATGTCTGTTTGATCTCTATCTCTTCGATATACTGTGTAGCGACTATCGATAAATTCGCCATCGTATACACTGTCGCAAAGCCAAGTTTCTGTAAAGATTATAATATCATAATTATTAGATAAAATATTGAGTTTTACCTCTCGTATCTTGCTACGGATACCCCTAACATTTTGGTAATATAAATTCATATGACCCAACGATAACAACACCTAGCTAAACTATAATAAAGAAAACAAAAAGCAATTAGTTAAGAAAAAAATATTATGTTAGTAGTTCCAATTGTTCGATATTTCGCACTGCAATAACTTCAGATTCTTCAGTTTTCCTCAAGTAGACGCGATTATTCTTCAGCCAAACGAACTTATACTTCAATTTTTTGGCGGTCAATCTAGCGAAGGCGTGTAACTTTTTCAATTCGGGGGTCAAGTGTTCTACTACGTAAATGGGTTTGGTATCACCTCCGATCCCTATATGGCTTGTGTTCAATTTATCTTTGGTTTTCCTATTAAATCTTAACACGCCTGCCAGAAACGTGTCTCTGGTGCGGGGACTAGAGAACTTAACAATAATTGAGCGCGGGCGAGCACTATCCGGGTTAATCTTAGCGATTCTTGTGCACTTGTGGATATCTAGGTCGGAGATGTTACTTCCAGTGATTTTTCCTATTTGTGTTATGATGTTAGGTAGATTTTCGGAGTTGTGCTCGGGCAGGCACTGTATCTCTAGGTTGCTCGATCTTGAATGTTGCTCAACTATACTCAGTCTGCTATTGAGATCTTTTACAAAAGATTTCAAAGTATCGTTTTCCTTTTGAAGTTCTTCTATGATAGAAACTTTATCATGCAATTTCTTTTTTAAGTCTTCACATTCACTATTAGCAAAACGAACGGATTCCTTTAGTTCGTTGATTTCCTGGAAAATTTCTTGTGTTTTATTTTCTATTATCTTCGTTAAATTCTCTTCTATTTTTATCAAAAAGGACTTAAATTCTTCTTGCATTAGTTGTTTTACATTTTCAAGTGTGATAGTCGAGGAGTTGCTTTGCGCTGAAACCAGAGGGCGCCGCAGAGTCACGTTAGAGGGAGGGCTGGAACTCTGGGTCGCGCTGCCAGTGGAGCGCACGGTAGTGTTTGAGTTGTCTCCTTTCGGTTGTTTAGCGCGACAGGAAGGGCACAGCCAATTAGATTTGTAGTCTGCTGTTATCTCTTTAAATTTTCTCTCAGTGTTGTTAACACAGTCAAAGTGGTAGCGCAAGCTACAGGTGGCACACTTTATATGTTCCGGCGTTACAATATCGTTAGAGCATGCAGAGCAGTTCTTCGCTTTTAGTGTCTTACTACTCATTTTAATTGATGCCTGAAGATAATAATTAGCAGTAGCGTTAGTTGTGCGTATTTTGCCTTTACCTGTTTAGCAGGCGCTGAGATTCGCTACGACGGGTAGTGCTTGAGAAGTTACATAGATGGAGGGTAATTGCGAGTAGACGTTTAATAGGCTCATTTGTTCGAGTATTTAGGCATAAATTACTCACGTTTCCCTTTTCGGATTTTTGTGATCCAATCACCAAACACAAGCTTGAGACAAACACTTAACTGTGTACTAGTTTGATTGAAAGATTTCTAATTATAACGAATAGTTCTGAATAAATTATCACGGAGCAACAGACAAACAATGTTATCGTATGAGTGTCAGTGTTGTTGAATTCTTCTACGCGTGTTACGACTACATCGAGACCGAACTCTTTAATTAATAAGCGACCCTATTGTATGTTTTGTAAAGTGTACGGACATTTGAAATCGGAATGTAATAAGTTGAAAAATCGTAACTTTTCAAATACTACTGATACCGCAGTTAATAAGACCGATATGATTTATTGTTACGGTTGTGGCGAGAGCGGGGTTATTCGGTCAAAATGTTCGAAATGTACCGGGAACTTTTCCGCGTTAGATTTATTCGAATTGAATCGTAAAGAGTCGACGTCGGATTCGCGATCAACTGAGGTCCGCGATACGTATAAAACATCGCGATTGGCAGGGTGCCTCCGCACCGGTAAAGATAATACCGTGATTAATAATATTAGAAATGCGGACTCGGTTAAAGTTATTAACGATATTAGTAACGAGACCATGTTATCTAATAATAATAAAATTAGTACATCCAAAGGTAGGGTGACCATGGTTTCGAATAATTTTAATAGGATAAATAGGGCGACCATGTCTACTAATAATAATAAAATTAGTACATCCAAGGGTAGGATGACCATGGTTCCGGATAATTTTAAGACGCTAAATAGTGTGAACATGTCTACTAATAATAATAAAATTAGTACATCCAAGGGTAGGATGACCATGTTTCCGAACAAAAGTAATGTGTTTAGTAGTGTGACCATGTCTACTGATAGTAATAAAATCAGCACACCCAAGTGTAAGGTGACCATGGCTTCGAATAAATTTGATACTGGTTCTAAAGATTTTCTTACACCAGATTTTAATATAACAGCAGTGCAAACAGATGTTCACAACCTCCCCATGTTTTCATTTGCACATAATACTAGGCAGGTTCAGCAAAGACCAATATTAAGTATTGAGATTCTCGGGATAAAAGGTATTGCACTTATAGATACTGCAGCAAAGAGGTGTATAGCGGGGTACCGCCTATATAGATTACTACAGCAGCATAATCAGGAGTTCATAAGTGGCACGATGTCGGTGAAGTTGGCAGATGGTTCTGTCCAATTACGTGAAATTGTCACCGTATCCCTGGACGTTAAAATCAAGGATGGTAAGTGTGTTGCGCTTGATTTTGTGATTTTACCAGATGCCACTAATAACGATACTTTGTTAGGTATTGACTTCCTACTTGCTGCTGGCACGGTGTTAGATTTTGCTTCTTGCACATGGCGTTTTGGTGGTGAATCCACATCGTATCCCATGCTTTTTGAATCGCCTACCTCGTCAGAAGCCTATGCTAGCGCGGACATACTCCGTGATGACGAAGGTACCATGCTGAAGCCCGAAGAGCGAACCCAGTTAGCCAATTTTATTTATAGTAATGAGGATATCTTCAGTGCAGGGGGAGAGGCAACTCCGTATGCGGTACATAGGATTGATACAGGGGATAACTTACCAGTATCCGTGCCGCCATACCGGTTGACGCCAGCCAAAAAGGAGTTGATGCGTGCTGAAATTGACAAAATGTTACGCGACGGAATAATAGAGGAATGTGAGTCAGCATGGACGTCTCCTGCTATACTTGTACCTAAAAAGGACGAAGGTTTTGCGTCGATTACCGACGACTCAATTCTATAACGAAAACGGATACTTACCCTATTCCTTTGATAGATGAGCTTGTGCAATCTACTAAGCGTAATAGTTTTATGTCTACTTTAGACCTACGGTCATCATACTGGCAGGTAGCTGTCGCGGAGGAAGATCGCGACAAGACGGCTTTTATTACGCCTTTCGGAACCGTCATTCATCCGAATGCCGTTCGGCCTCAAGAACGCACCGTCAACTTGCCAAAGGTTGATGGATCGGTTCCGATCTGCTGCCAGCTTACAGGATGTAACTATTTTGAGTTACCTAGATGATCTCTTAATTATTTCGGACAGCTGGGAGAAACATCTCGAAGACCTGGATAAGGTGTTTAACCGTCTCAGACAGTTCGGACTGTATGCTAACCGAACCAAATGTTTTTTAGTCCGTCAGAAGGTCACATATCTTGGACATGTCATAACGCCGAATGGCATAAGTCCAGATGATGGTAAAGTTGATGCCATAATAAATATGAAAGAGCCCAGGAATCTTAAACATTTAAGATCCTTTTTACAAACGTGTTCTTGGTTTAGGAAATTTATTCCTAACTTTTCTGATATTGCGCAACCTTTGACACAGCTTACTCGCAAATGCGCAAGCTGGAAATGGTCAACTGAGCAAGTACACGCCTTCAATACTTTGAAAGAAAAGTTAACTACTGCTCCAATACTTATTCAGGCCGATTACAGTAAACCATTTATACTGCGTACCGACGCCAGTGGTTACGCTCTTGGAGCTGCTCTTCTCCAAGGCGACGCGAACGATGAGAGACCCATCGAGTACGCCAGCCGATTACTGCTGCCTGCTGAAAAGAATTATTCCACGACTGAACGAGAGGCCCTCGCGGTAGTATGCGCCGTTGAAAAATTCCGTGGGTACCTTGACGGTCATAAGATAATTGTGAAGACTGACCATCAACCTTTGAGGTGGTTGATGTCGCTCAAGTCACCTAGTGGTCGCCTCGTTAGGTGGGCGATGAAATTACAGGCGTTTGATATAGAGTACAATTACACTCCTGGTAAAGCAAACACGTTGGCGGACACATTGAGTCGTCCCCAATGTGAGGTCAGTGATGAAGCCTCGTGTGATGTTTGCACCGTCGTTATGGACGTCCCTCAGTTGAGCCCCAAAGAAATTCGTGCAGCCCAACTTGATGACCCAGAAGTGTGTAAAATTGTTAATGATCTTGAAAATTTAGATTCAATGATATCCTGTCGTTGGTTAGAGAGAGGATACATTATGTCACAAGGTGTACTCTATCGTTTTAATCCAGATTCGGACGCCGAAGAGCCACAGCTAGTTGTGCCGGTGACTATGAGAGAGACAGTCCTTCGTGAATTCCACGATGCTCCAACATCGGGACATCAAGGTGTAGAGCGCACCTTGCATCGTATTAGGCAACGTTATTATTTTACTGGGATGCGTAGTTATGTTGAAGCCTATCTTAAAGATTGTGCAGATTGCCAACGATACAAGATATCGAACCAGAAGCCTGCAGGACTCCTTCAAACCCCTATTTTAAATCAACGAGGTGAGGTCCTCGCTGTCGATCTATTTGGCCCACTCCCAGAAGGGGAGCAGGGGGAGAAGTGGGTGTTACTTATTGAAGATACGGCAAAAAGGTGGGTGGAGTTGTTTGCACTCAAGGAAGCCACTGCAGAAGTATGTGCACCGATACTCATTGAGGAGTATTTTCTACGATATGGATTCCCTCGACGTGTCATATCTGATAATGGCGTACAATTCGTCTCCGCTGCAATGCAACAGTGTATGTTCTTACTAGGGATTAAACAATCTCTGATTCCATTGTATCATCCGGAAGCGAATCCGGCGGAACGTAAGAACAGAGATATGAAGACACATCTTTCCATGTTAGTGAAGAATGAACATAGGTCTTGGCCTAAGTTTCTGTCTCATGTACGCTTCGCCATGAATAGTGCTCGTTGTCTCACTACCGGTTGCACACCGGCGTATATGACCTTTGCGCGCGAAATGCGTACCCCATTCGATGCTCAACATGATTTGCGTGCTGTTCTGAATAAAGAGAACTTTGTGCCGCAAGCTACGCCGTATTTAGCTCGTTTTATTGATTCCCTGCAAGAGATTAGAGAGCGTGTCGAGAAGAGTCAGGATTTTAGAAAAAATGTTGCCGATAAAGTCCGCAAAGAAGCTCCTGCTTTTGAGGTTGGAAACTTAGTTCTTGTAAAAACTCACGCGCTTAGTAATGCCTCTAAAGGTATAACTCATAAATTCATGCCTAAGCGCGACGGTCCGTATCGTATCTCTAAAGTTGTAAGTCCTACTAGTTATATTATATCTGATTTGCGTTCAAACCAAAATCTAGGTAAATTCCATAGTTCTGAGCTAGCCATGTTTGTTAACCGCAATGAGAAGGTCTCACTACCCGTGCAGCCCCGTCGTAACCGGGGACGACCTAGGAATCGTAACGTGACTTCAGTTGATTGTGAAGCCAAGTCACACACGGGACGTATTAGTGACTTGGAGGGGGAGGATGTAACGCGGCAACCCCAGCCCGCACTTATCTACAGCCGCGCGCCGCGTAATAACTATGGTATAGTCTGTGGTACAGTGCCCCGACGATCCGAGCGGCAACGCCATTTTCCGCGTAAACCACTATGTTAAGAAAAAGATTGTTTAAATTTGTGATGCAACACTGTATTCTGAGGAACCCAATAAAGTTATGTTAAACTGTAGATTTTATAGCTTGTGTGGATGTCGGTCGCCCTGCTTACCAAGTGTGTAATACTAATGATATGAATAGTTACGAATTATGGCATCAACGTTTAGGACATATTAGTAAAAATAAATACTTGCAAATTAAAACTAATAATATGGTTGATGGCATAGATAAATTAAATACAGTAGTACCAAATGATAATTTGTGTGAAGCTTGTATATGGGAAGCAAAGTCGACTGCCATTTAACCGGGCTAAAGATAAAAGTAATATTAAACGACCATTATTTATTGTGCACTCTGATGTGTGTGGACCCGTCACTCCTTCAACGATTGATAATAAGAATTATTTTGTTCTCTTTGTCGATGAAATTACTCATTACTGTGTCGCGTATTTAATTACATATAAATCGGAAGTCTTCTCTTGTTTTAAAGACTTTGTTGCAAAAAGTGAAGTAAAATTTAATTTAAAATTAGTTAATCTATATTGTGATAACGGTAGGGAGTATTTATCTACCGAAATGAAAAACTATTGTGTTGATAAAGGAATTTCTTATCATTTGACAGTTCCTAGGACTCCGCAACTCAATGGTGTTTCTGAACGCATGGTTAGGACTATTACTGAAAAAGCTCGTACTATGTTAAACGGTGCTAAATTAGATAAAGTTTTCTGGGGTGAGGCTGTATTAACAGCTGTTTATTTAATTAACTTATCTCCAACTAAAGCTTTGAAAGTTTCACGAACACCATTTGAGATGTGGCATAACAAAAGGCCTCAGTTAAAATATTTAAAGGTTTTTGGTGCAACTGTTTATGTTCACAACAAAGTCTGTAAAACAAAATTTGATGATAAGTCATGGAAAGGCATACTTTTGGGCTATGAACCAAACGGTTATAAAGTTTGGAATCCTAATTGCGAACGGTTTGATGTAGTCAGAGATGTTATTGTGGATGAGACTAATTTTTTGCAGTCCAGGCCCGTACTCGGACTTGAAGGGAATGATAAAAATTCTCGTGACAAAACTGATAACGAACTTACGTTTAAATCAGTGTCTTTAAAGTCTCAGATCTCTGACGGTTTAAAATCGGATAATTGTAAATCTGATGCGCCTGTGTGCTCGACTAAAATTCGCAAGTTGAACCATGACGTAGATCAATCGACTAGTACAGTTGATATTAATTCTGATAATTCTTCTTTTGACACTAATACGCTAAACACAGATAGCAATCTTAGGAGGAGTGATAGGATTAAGAGTCGTCCCCCTATTTCTTATAAGGAAACTGACAGTGATTATTTATTGTGTGCTCAATCTATTTTACACAAAGTACCGAGTTCATTTGATGAAATTAAAACTCGAGAAGATAGAAGTCAGTGGGAAAGCGCAATTAAAGATGAACTTAATTCTCTTTTGATTAATAATACATGGACTTTAGTACCAAGACCAGAAAATAGAAATATTGTTGATTGTAAATGGATTTTTTCTATCAAAAACGATGAGTTTGGAAAACCTTTGCGATATAAAGCTCGTTTGGTTGCGAGAGGATTTAGTCAGGAATATCTTACCGACTACAACGAGACATTTGCACCGGTTGCCAGAATAGCTAGTTTTAGATTTATAATTAGTTTTGCTAATCAATTTAATTTATTAATACATCATATGGACGTTAAGACCGCGTTCCTAAATTGTGAGGTAAAAGAGGAAATTTACATGAATGTTCCTAAAGGTATTTATTGTCAAGACGGTATCGTGTGCAAATTAAATAAAGCGTTGTATGGACTAAAACAAGCCGCTAGGTGTTGGTTTGAGTTATTTGAGCAATCTCTTAAAGCGAAGGGTTTCCAAAATTCACCGGTGGATAGATGTATTTACATGTTAGATCAAGGGGATATTAGTAAAAATATTTATGTACTTTTGTATGTTGATGATCTGGTCATAGTGTGCGCTGAAATTCATACAATGAATAATTTTAAAAATTATTTAATGAATACATTTAAGATGTCTGATTTAAAAGATATCAAATTATTTCTTGGTATAAAAGTAATTAGATTTAACCCTTATGTGAGTGACGAGGTACCTGGGTACCTTTAGCATTTTCAAATTTAAATAAAAGTATGTTTTACGTCCTGTAGGTAGCTGTGATTTCCTGAGAGCTCCTAAGTATTCATAAATTATATATTTTTTCAAGTTTTGACCCAGTTAACTATTTACAATGTTTTGTGGAAACCAAAACATATTTTAAACTCACAATAGAGTGACAAGGTAAACGGGTACCTCAATGTGTTTTGTTTGACTATGAAAAAAATAAGTATCTATATTTTCGTACAAAAATGAATTAATAAACAGTTGTTAAATTCTTTATTTTTATAAAAATTACAATTGTTTATACAGACTATTGTTTATCTATTATTATATATTTATATATACAGGGTGAGTTTTTAGTCAGTTAGAATATTAATAGGGGGTACTCAGTATTCGATTCTCGTTCCAAATATGTAATAAAAAACGGTGCTTAAAATTTCACCTAATTATCCATTAAACAACCCAATCGTGGACAACCTAACGCATACCGCGCACACGGTTTTAAGTAAATAAAAATCAGCCGAAAACGCGGTGAAAGACTTCCAGCCTTTTGTATTTTCTTTGATGCGCCGCCGCCGCCACCGCCAATATTCGGGCGCACCAAAATACGCGCGCCATCGCGCCAACGACCCTTTGACAGTGCCGCCGCCACGGTCATTCCCGGCGCGGCTGAGTCCCGAGCCCGACACCTACCTCGCCTTTCGAAGTTTCGAGCGAACTAACTGTGTATTTTACTATTTTAGCTCAGTTTGTGTTGAGCTTCTAAGCGATCAGACGCAAGTAATTTTACTTCCTCGTTCGTGTATCTTAGTTACATAATGAGTACTGTAATAATAACAAATAACAACATTGTAAAGTTGTATCGCGAATTATTCCCAAACCGAAGAATACCTACTCCTTACGTGATGTTCCCTACGCCTACGCCTTACGTGATGAAGAATACCTATACCTTACGAGGTGCCGTGGCCGGCGCGCTGGTGAAGCGGGGACGAATTAAAGTGCAGAATAGTGACTGCTTTTGACAAAGTTCGTAGTGAATAGAAGTGATCCTTTCGTCTTATATCGCGTGAAAGACAATTTGTGCAAGCATGCTGAATTGTGCATTGAGCGAGAAGGTGCGCATTTTGAAGAATTGTTAAGGTTGGTGTAAATTTGTTATTAGGTTAAATTCTCCATCATTGTAAATAAAATTTATTATTACACATAACCCATACCCGGGAACAAACATTTATTGTCACGTTTTATAAACGTCTGCCCCGGCCGGGTATCGAACCCGGGACCCCTCGTTTCGTAGGCAGGGTCACTTCCAACTGGGCTACGGGGTCGTCAAACTGAATATGATATGATGTATGATGAAAGTTGAGAAGTTTACGGAGTTTGCATTAGTGACGTGATAAATTGACTAAATTGTAGAAATATCGGAATTTTAAAAATACTCTTTTA